>JACSVZ010000014.1:5603192-5946433 GCA_014706295.1 Lycocorax pyrrhopterus obiensis
CACAACTCTGGTCATGTGTCGCTTCATTTCTCTGCCAGATTGCTTGTCTGGTTAAGTCAAATTATATTTGGCACTGTGATATTCAGCATCTGTACTTTCAATTATATGCTATGAAGCTAAGTTAGTTGCCAAACAATTTTTTTTTTTCTGTAGTCCATAAAATATTAGAAGTATGTCCAAAAATTATATCCATATTCATAAGTGCTAGGTGAAAAGTAAACCACATGAAAATGTGAACAGGTCTTTAGTAAACAGACAGAGTTAGAATGCTTGGTAACCAGAACCAAAAAGAAGAAAAAACAAAGAAGAGGTTTATCTCAAATATTTGACCGATCTCAACACAGACTCAGAAATAAATTAGTCGGTCTAGTTCTGGCTTGAAAGAAATCTGTCTTGAGCTGTGTCCAGATTGTTAAAACAGTGAGTTTAAGCCAGTCACACAACTGACAAAGAATTATGATGCCTATTTAGAGATATTTAAAAGAGGTGTCAAATTAGGAGGTTCTAAATTAGGAACTTCATCAGGTTAGGTTTTCTCTGGGGTCAATGGAAGAGGAAAAGCTGCTTCACAGACTCACTTAGCATACTTGAAATTTGAGAGACCTGCAGCCACTGGATATTTTTTTCCCGTTTGACCAGAACAGGAACCAATGGCGCCTGTTCTTTTTATATGACCACCTAAAGTAAGGTAAAGAAGAAACCTAAGCATACAGATGGGGTTTTTTTGTTTACTTTTGGGCTTTTTTAGGAAATATTCTTTTTAAAGAAATGTAATATATAGGTATGTCAAATGTTTAAGAGCAAAAAAAACCTCAGAATAGAATCTTATAAATTAACAAAGACATTTCAATAACAATCTCCAGTAAAACTGAAATTTAGAAAAAAGTCCACATGTATCTGAAACTTTGTATTAGAAGCATAGAGGAATAAGAATGACTTGAATTTTTCATCAGAGAATTTTGTTTCTTTTTCTGAGAGGTTTTCTTTTTGTTTTTTTTCCTGAGGGAAAAAAAAAGTGTTTCAGGACCTTGAAAAAATTCAGAGGTTTGCAAAGGGTCAGATCAAACCAAAAAGAATTTCCAAAAACAGTCATAAAATTCAGGAAGCCAGTCAAAGAGGCATGGGATTTTCAGATGAAGAGAGAAACTAAATTAACCAAAGCAAAAAACTCTCTTAATAACTTAAACAAAATCCTGAGGGTTAATTAAAGAACAGTGTAGCACAATTAAGAGATGTAAAATGTGTATGCCACAGGTTCATGACTTTTGTGAAGTGAGTGATTATATGGATAATTAATGACAAAGAAAACTGATCAGATTCAAAACTTAAGCTTATCCTTGAATATTACTCAGAAATGGGCAACCTATTATGGAAGAAAAAAATCTTACTTCATTTATGTATACTTAATAATTACATTTCAAGGAAGTTTTCAGGACATCTACCTATGTGAACCACAGTGAGAATACAGTGTCAGTGTCAAACACAATTTCAAAACAGAAAATTTAAAAAATTATTAGCATGAAGAAAGAATAGGCCTGTTTTTTGTCTTTTTTTAACTCATTATTAACTGTCTTAATAAAAATGTCTAGCAATCTTAAAAGGTATATAACAGTTGCTAGTACAAGATTATCTTATTGAACAGGAGGCAAAAGATAGTTTGTCTTTAAGCATGCTTTCTGATGATAGCCCACAGACATTTTGTAACCCATTTCTCAGTTCTGACAAATCTCCCCATCTTGAAAAGCAGCCACCTAATTTTACATTATTATGACTAAAATCAAGCAGGCCATACACAGCCTTTAGTTCTGCTAATCTGTATTGTTGGCTTCAGATAGTTTTAATATTTTCTAATATCGAAAAACTGAATATTTCTAAGAGTAAGGGGCTTAGAAGAAAAAACAATAAATAATAAAGTTGTGGATTCCTTTAAGAAGGGTTAATTCTAGCACATTCAGTAGCATTTGAGAAGCAGAGGAATTAGGTGAGTCAAAAAATTAATTCAGATTTTTACATAGGTAGCAGGCATGGGATCCACTGAATTGCTTACTAGACTAAAAGAAAGGAGACAGATTTATTTCCTTACTTTTATTGTTGTGTGTTAATGGACAAGCTGCTTCACTGGCTCAGTTCTCTCTCTGGTTGATTATATTCAGACTGGCATTCTTCAAGGACATGCATCAATTCTGTATCTGCACAATGCCACCCTAAAACCAGTCATGGGCTTTTAGAAATGACTGAAGTATAGATAGTAAGAAAAAAAAGGAGACTTACATCTCAGCTGTAGTGGAGTGGGTTTAGTGTTCTGCAATGCTTGGTTGCTTTATTATTAATTAACAAACAGCAGCACTATGTTCCTTCTTTCTTTTCCCCTCCTTGATATGAGTTGCAGCATGAAGGCAGCTCCTACCAAAACCACTTTTTAATTTCATGGTATAAATTGGGGTTTTTACGCTAGTTAGCAATAAATAAACAAAGACTTTCTGAATGATTGAAATGGAATTTCTGAAGGAAAGAGCAACAAATAATTAGACTTCTATATCACTAATTATTATTGGTAGCTTGAACAAAATTATGTTTCTGGCCTATAGAATTTCTAATCAGTAAAGTCACAGCATCATAATATGATCTCTTCAAACAGATTTATTTTTCAGATGACTGGTTCCTAATGCCATGTTGGCATTGCACAATTCTGCTGCTGGTTATATTTGTCTCCTGCCTAAAAATATATTGTTTACTTTTATTACAAATTATTATTTGTAGCATAGTAATGAACAGAAACTATAGTCACGGGTTAAGGATGCAGTGCACCAGGAATTATAGTAAAGGGAAGTTAAAGCCAGTTCCTGACACAGATGTTTCAATTTAAGAAAATTATCTAATGTTTAAATATACCACAAGCCCTTGTTTCTAGCCATGTTTACCTGTTAGACTTCTTCCACGTATTTGTTAATATCTCTGGAAAATAATCAAAGCAAGAAAGTTGGGCTTGGGGCATTTTTACACTTTACAACAAAGTAAAGAAATTGCACCTGGGAGGTCTCTAGTTAATGATGCAAACATGGTTTCATCATGGTTACATTTAGACAGTCAAGGACTTTAATTTAAAAGCCTGTTTACCACAGGTGATGAATCAACCTTGAGGAGTGTTCATGAACTGCTAGGTCTTTTCTAAATGTGAGTGATTCAACAATAAAAGAGCATGTAACATTCTCACGTTCTTTCACTTAGACGTAAACACAGAAAAACATCAGAGATTCATATCAAAATCATCCTTCATATTAAAGATTAATGGAATTTATAAGGGTTGGTCAAAAAGCTAAATGTTTATCTCTCTTAATTTTGTAGTTCAGCCCATTTTAGTTGCAACTAAGAACTCAAAGTTTCTGGAAACTCAGTTTTTCCTTGATTCTACTGAAACAGAAAGTTGCATCTTAAGTATGGACCTCTGTTATGAATGTGGAGATCAGTGTAACCAGAAGCCATTGAGACAAATAGGGAAATAGGATGGCTAGATAGTAAATTTTGAGATGGTGAATGATGATAGGAAAATGGGAAGACTAGCTAATAAATTTTGAGATGATGAAAGAAGTTATGCCTTGGGATGACAGATATTTTGAATGCAAGACTTGTGTACTTAGACATTTACTGAAATTACAAGACCCCGTTTGTTTTTTTTTTTTGCCTCTATTTAGATCTGCTTAAGAAATGGAGAGCCAACACCACATTAGGGTCAACTGATGAGTGACAGATAGGTGGCAAGACATGGGCACGTTAGCAGGTTGTGTCCTTTCAATCACATCTGCTGAGCCTGTGGTTTCCATCACTGGAAGCTGGTACAAAGGCAAAAAAGATAACACAGATTGAAAGAGGTAGGCTAATGATAAAAAGTATTCACTAAAAGCTTTCAACTAAAGGCCGCATCTGTGAATAAGAAATTCCCTCAAAATGTTGGAGATTAGGAGACTTTTGAATAAGTTTTATACAAGTTGGGAGAGTGAGTGTTTTTGGTGACTTGCACTGGCCAAGCTGAATACTGGTTCAATCCAATCCTCTTATCTCCATGTTTCTGTGGCCTGGGGTTGTGTGGGATGAAGGAGTGGAGCAGAAGAAAGCTGGATGCTTCTGGGGCACAAACGAACTCTTTTATTGAGAGGTGCTAGTAAGGAGATGGGAATGAGTGCACTGCTATGGTCAGCATGAAGGAATACCACAGAAGGCTTCATGTCTCAAAATCTGTGGCACAGAGCTCTCGCCAGGTGGAAAAGCCAGCGCTCGCAGCAGTGCAGAGGATGCTATAAATACAGATTGCAAACTCAGAAACCTTTCTGAAGAGCCTCATCAGAAAGGGAAGCAAATGCTGCCAGCCATTCCCATACAAATGACTGTACCTGGCTGGGCTACAGTATACTAAACAACTGCAGAAAGCAACAAATCACCACTCTGTTTGTGACAGGTCATCCCAGCTAAATCAAGTTGTCATTTATTTTTGACTTGCTCTTGCCCCAGGATCAGTAGCTGTTTCTTTCAGGTTGAGACTGGAGCAATTTGAAAGTGCAAAAGCCTATTAGAAAAAATGGCATGAAGGGTTAGTTATAGCAGCGGTGGTTGCACTTTGTCATCTGTAGTTAACCCTTTTGCCCCAGGGCTTCAGAGACTTTCGGTATGGTTCACAGGTCATTCAGAAGCTTTGCTGCAAGTAAGCATTTAAAGGTGAAACCTGGGAGCAAAGCTGTCATAGAGGCGTGGGGGGAGGTGACTGTGCATGTGGCAGAGGTGAGTTGTTAATCCAGATAATATTTTAAATGGAAAGGAGCTCCCTAGGGGGGAAAAAAAAAGTAAATTTGCTTCTTGTGTTTGGTAGCAAAAAATGCCAATCACTTAGGGAAAGTAGACACTTTCAAGCAGTGTTTCAGTTGTTTCAGATGAATTCCCTGCATAACTGCTGCCTTTTGTAGACTTGTACAAACTAGAGACCTCTGCTGAATCCTGAGCTCAGTTGTATCAGGGGCTATGACCAAAAAATAGAAAACAATGCAAAAATTATTTGTATGAAGTTCTCCCCATTCCTTCATAAACAAGAAGATGCAAGAGGAAGAGAAATGGATTGTCCTGTAAGGAAACCAAACAACTCTTCTGTGGAATGGTTGTCTAGATTAGATATTAGGAAGAAATTCTTTACTGTGAGGATGGTGGGGCACAGGAACAGGTTGCCCAGAGAAGCTGTGGATGCTTCATCCCTGGAAGTGTCCAAGGCCTGGTCGGATGGGGCTCTGAACAACTTGGTCTAGTGCAAGGTGTCCCTGCCCATGGCAGGGAGTTGGAACTAGATTAACTTCAAGGTCCCCCAAAACATTCTGGGATTCTATGATCTTATGGTCCAGACTCATATCCAGAAAACCATTATCTGACTTCTGTGTATAAAGCCAAGTGTTTAAGGGAAAGGTTACCTAAACTGTGGCTGTACTGTTTTGATTTAACCGAGGCTTTCTGCAGAAAACACTGTTTATGTGTTGCATTTCTTGTTTTGCTTACTGCTTTTATAAATTGTTCACTTTACAGATCGACTTATATTTAACTCATACCAATTGCAATATTAGGAGAAAGGTTTCCATCATTTTCTCATTACTGCACTAAAAGATGCCCAGACTGACATGCTGGGCATGGATGTGGTTGAAAAAGCAGGCTTTAGAAAGGAATAAGGAGTTTCCTTTATGAGATCTGTTAGCCACTGGGCTGGCATAAATACACAGGGCTGTAATGCCAGCCACAAGAGAAAAAAAAAAAAAAAAAAAAGGTGATTTTTGTGAATTTGCTTGGGCCTGTCAAGATATGTGTATTTGAGATGCATAGTAAGACCAAATAAAGCAGTTCCAACTAATGCACTATTTGTTTATTCAGATATTCCTGCAAAAGCACCTGTCGGAAGGGCTTACCTTAACAGTGCTGATATGGTATTCTCTGCTAAGGGATGCAGCCATTCCAAAAACTGCATGGCAGTAATCACTAACAGTGCCAGAATAATTACAAATTTGCCCATGATCAGTGTTGTGGGGTTTTCTGCCTTTTTTTTTTTCTCTTTCCTCAGGCTTATGCCACACATAAACATGTACAGTTCTGCCTCTTAACTCTGCTAGCCTGAGATATTGGTAATGTCTTGAATATCCTAATCTGACTACAGCATTTTCCTTTCTCCCTTCTATTTCCAAGAGATCATGAATACCTATACTAAGGGAGTCCAAGTGTCTAAACAGTTCCCCTTATGGCTTCTGTACAAATTTGCTATAGCTTTTCTCATACCTTTTTACATGCCTTTTCTTAAATTCCTTAGGCATCTTAAATTTGCTCTCAAAATAAAACAAGGCTGACAGATTTGAACTCATCTCTGATATTGCGAGGAAGCAATAGGAGATAGAAAAGAACCTCTGACAATTCAGAACAAAGATATTTTTTTTTTTGTTGCCAGCTTGGTAATGGTGTGAGCTCAACCTTAGTCTCTGCTGAATTGTTAAAATGTGAAAGGCAACTTAGCTAAATGGGCACTGAATGAGGGGAGCTGGATGCACCGTGCAAGCAAAGTGAAAACTATCAATCACCATCTATTACTTCACTCTTGGTATTTGAGCAGTGTTTCAGATGTTCTGGAGAGATTAGCTCAGAGTAAGTAAATGCCAAAATGGAAACTGTCTACACATATCCATCCAATGCGTCAGCCAAGCTAATCACAGTGTGCTTTATAGACTGACCACTTTGGTCCCAGCTCTATCAGGGATCTCTCAGACATAAATTTAGCAAGGTAGATGAATCTGACTTGTCTTAGTAGAAAGTTCCATATCCTTCAAGCAAGTCGTCATGCAGATAAAGAATGAAGATATCTGACTTGGAGATTTGACCTTCTAAATAAGCAAAGTAAATCAGAAGCTATGAAGATTTCCTGCAATCATTCCCTAGATTATGTCTTGATTTCTAATACTTCATGGATCACAGGTTGAGAAGAACTGAGCTAGCTTAACATGAAAGCTGTCATCTAAAGAAAAACATAAGCCATGAGCCCACTCGCTGAATTTCACACATGATTAGAGGGGATATCCTCAGGCATCAAAGACAATTCCCAGTCATTTTACAGAACCCTTCTAGTAAACAGGTCCCGATTCCTCATATTAATTTGTAGCTTTGAAGAATATTTTGCTAGAGAAAATGGCATCTCCCTTCTGGATAAATCAGTGCAACATTCTCCCTCAACACAACAGGTTCTCACTCCACCCAGTTCCAAAGACTGAAATGACAGCTGGTTGCTCTGACCTCTTTCCAAGCAATGGTCCTTTGGATCTCTCCAAATGGAGGAATGGTCAGCCACTGTAATCATCTAAACATAACACAGAGGCAGCATGAAAACTGTGAGCTTGCTTTATCCTGAATATGGTGCAATAGGCAGAGGGGTCATGAAAGGTTAAAGGCAAGTGTCACTTGCTGGGGTGTGCTTCCTCATGATGAAGAAACTCCACTACAAGCAATCACAGTGACAAACCTTAGGAGAGAAAATGTCAGTTACTAAGCAGTATCCCCAGGAGTACAGGAGAAACCCTCCTTGCTCAGGTGAGATTCACTCCTCATTCTGAAATGAAAAAGAAAGCAGCAGCAGTAGAAGAGAGACCATCAATTGAAGAAGATACTACAAAAATAGTCCTGAAGGCAGAGAGCAAGAGCAATGGGGGTGTAACCTAAGACCTGAAAGGATACCAGGGATAGAAGAGCTGTAACATTACAGCAGAAAGTGGTAAAGAGCAGGCAGCATCCGTACTAGCAGAAGAATGACATAATTTTACAGGTGTAAGAGAAGCTGCAGTGAGATAGATTTAGCTGCAAGTACCCAAAAGAAAGGAAAAAAAAAAGTCATTGAAAGCAGCAAGATACAAGCATTAAAAAGAGGCATATTTTCTTCTTCAGAAAGAAGATGTTCTGAGGTGTAGATGATGAAGGAACTGAACCAGAAGAAGAGAAGGAAAAAAAACCAGGCAGTGGAAAAGCAGGACCACAACTGCACAGGCAGCCACTTCGGGGAATTCACGTTCTTCTTTTTCTCCAAATAATCATAACAATCACACTCATGATGTGAAGCATGAGTTCATAATTACTATCCAGCAACTCATATAAAGGAATATGTGACAGCTAGGAGAACCCCCAAGCTGTATTTTAGCAACACATGCACTTAAGTCTTCTAGCCTTTATCAAACTTCATTTGCAAATGACTCTGACATTCATTCCTTTGAAAGACAGGGAAGTGGAAGCATGAGAAGCAGGAATAAAACTGACTCAAAGTCAGAAGTTTTAGAGTAAAGACAAAGAAAAAAAGATAGATTACCTAAGTCAAAAATCTACAGAACTTACATACACCTAATAAGAGAATCAGTAAAGAATAGAATACAAAGACGAAAAAGTGTGATCCTTAAGATATTGTTATTCCTCTTTCCTGCTCCCAAACGCACATCATTTGTATCCATGCTGTATTTGTATGCCTAACTGTGAGCACAAACAGGCACAGACTCATGTGTGGTTTCTTTGGTAAACACACAGACAATACATAAAAATACTGTGGCATACAGGAGGTGACAATTGTTCTAGGTGAAACCAAACCAGAATTTAATTATTATTTAATGAGTGACAGCTATGAATACGTGAAAAGGCAATCTTACCCCAGATAAGAGAAGCATCAATTTTAAAAAACTGATGTTCCAAAAATTGGCTGAGTGTAACTGCAATTATTTTTTAAGATACATTCTAATGCATTAACTTACATCCAGAAAAGAAAACTGTTTAAACCATCTGCTCCAGCTTCTGATTTTCATTTTGTTTTGGCTTTTGTTTCTCTGTTTGGTTTTTTGCTTAAAAATCAGCATATAATGCTTTAGCCATCACACATTTTTCCCAATTTGGGCTTTCAGGCTGATTTTTCCATGTAAGGAATTCATCCTTTCTTATGGATGACTCTATTCATGATCAACTGATATTTTCAGAAAAAAATGCTTTAAAATTGACAATTCTCCAAGCCTTACTTTTAACTGACAGCCTTCAGGACTCTGTGAATAAAGTTAAATAACTTTTTTTATTTATATTTATAGCTAAGAATATCAGAATATTTGTTTTCTAATACGAAGCTACTCTGGGAAAACAAATACTTTGTGATCACATTTCCAGATTTAAGCAATGCAAATGGCTAAACAAGACTGTTTTCAAACTAATAGATGTCAAGCAAAGAACTCCAGGGCAAAATTAGCCATCTGAAATAGCTGGAATTTCTTTTATTCTGTTCCGCTGAAGTGGAAAATGCTGATTTTTCCAAATCACAACTTACTATGAAAACATATGACTTTAGCAGAACTTCAGGCTGGCCCAGGATGGGTTCTGCAACAGTGAGTGACAGTTCCCCACATACATGATTCAGTGCATCACCTTTCTGGAGCTGATAAAATACATCTCAAGTCTCTGCTCTGTCATGTCATAGAATCACAGAATAAGCTGAGTCGAAAGGGACCCACAAGGATCATTGAGTCCAACTCCTGACACTGCAAAGGACAGCCCAAGAGGCACACTCCGTGCCTGTAACCATTATCCAAGCAGTCCGTGAACTCTGCCAGGCTTGCTGCTGGGATCATTCTCTGGGGAGCCTGCTCCAGTGCCCAAACACCCTCTGGGTAAAGAACCTTTTCCTGATATCCAACTTAAACCTCCCCTGACGCAACTTCAGCCATTCCCTCAGGTCCTGCCACTGGTCACCACAGAGCAGAGATCAGTGCCTGCCCCTTCTCTTCCCCTCACAAGGAAGTTGTAACTGCAATGAGGTCTCCTCTCAGTCTCCTCCAGGCTGAACAGACCAAGGGACCTCAGATGCTCCTCATATGGCTTCCGCTCCAGACCCTTCACCATCTTCTTTCCCTCCTTTGAAAGCTTTCTAACAGTTTTCTAATAGTTTAATGTCTTTCCTAGTGTCTTGGGGTGATTCTGTGACAATTCTGTATTTCCCTATCATCTGCTTATTGCCCAGAAATGGGTCCCATAGCTTTAAGCTGGGTCCAGGAGAGCAGGGGAGAGAAGCCAGGCGAATTCTTCAGTGCAGTTTGTGTTCAAGGACTCACACACTCCCCCGTTGTCTCACTGCTGCAGATCCAAGGGAGCACCTTCCTGCTTTCAGCCAGCCTGCTAGCAGAGGCAAGACATTTTCCCAGGATTGCATACTGAAATCCTCTGGAACTGCTTCTTCTTCTTCTTCTTCTTCTTCTTCTTCTTCTTCTTCTTCTTCTTCTTCTTCTTCTTCTTCTTCTTCTTCTTCTTCTTCTTCTGGAGCTGTTCAGCCTAGCTGTGATCTGAGAACCAGATCATCGGACCCCGTGGACAGGCAGGGAGGATGCGGGGATGCCGCATCCCGGCCTTGGACCTCGGGAGGGACCCAGCCAGCTACAGAGGGAACTCTAAATCCACCAGCTTTCTCCGCAGCAAGGAGGTTTAATATTTTAACAGTTATTCATTTTTAACAATATTTTAAGTTATTCATTTTTTCCACGTGCCCTGCAGGCACTTTGTTTGTTAAATAGTTTTTTTCACTTTCCTTCAAGAAATTCCTTTCGTATTGGTGGGGGAGGGAGTGCTGAAACCTGCCTTCTGTGGAGAAGATATTCCTTCCAGAGCGTTTCCCCCTAAACTTGTCTCAAACCGAGACGCCTATATTGCAGTGACCAAAACTGTACACTATATTCAAGGTGGTGCTGCACCAGTGTGGAGAATAGCTCCCTTTTTTCTGGGGCAGACGTGCTACTTTATATTAAGTCTCTTTGCCACTTTAGCTTAACATATATATTCAAAGGTCTCAGAGGATCAGAGCTAGAGCAAGGGTTTGAATGTCTTTCTTTCAGGCAGTAAGCTGGATAACCCAGTGCCAAACTATGTGTTGCAAGAGGTAGGCATCCAGTCTGTGCTAGTCCCCTTGTCTCCCTCTGGCATCACCTGCAGCGCAGGCGAGCACCTCTAACGGTTCAACAATGGCACCTAAAAAAGCTTACTGAAAGTGCTAGCCTATTTGAGAAGAGATGCCTCATTTAGCTAATGATAGCTGAGATTAATTTTATCCTTGACTTTCTATATTCTGAAGAAAGTGACACCAAATCCTTTCTGGAGGTTCGGAAGGTTGTGGGTTTTTCTTCTTCATCTTCCTCTTGTCACGTATCACCTCATTTTCCAGCAGCAGTGAATGCACAGAAAGGCTTAGCACACCAAAAAGTGCAACTCAGTGCCTCTTGCTCTTCAGCACCCATCATATTGCTCTATGAGATGTAAATATGTGACCTTATTTTGAAAGGAAAATCCGTCCTAGCTGCTTTTCAGCTCCATCACTTATGCATTATAGACTTTCTACTCAATTGCAGCATAATCTCATAGGAATTTATTATGCATCCTGTGTATAAAACAGTATGTACCCTCTACAGAGAACATCAAAAGGTAGTTAATAGAGATGTTAAATTATTATTGGTTGAAAGCAGCCGATGCCCTAGAGTAATCAGATTCTCTCTTTCTCTCTCTCGCTTCATATACTGTATATAATATATACAATTAATAGTGCACATATATCAGTCTCCGAGTAGATCTCTATAAAGTCTGCTCAAATGTTAGAGGAACTGATGTATTAAACATGTGGAACCAAGCAAAGATGTCACAATAAGGCACACTACAAATACCAGCAAAAGTGTTGATGGATAAGGCAAAGGAGAAACTGCGAGTGCCAAGAAAAAAAAAAAAAAGCTTTATGTTATTTCCTGCTGTCACCATTTATTTGTAGGGGAAGACGGTCAAGGTGCTGCTGACTGGAGTGAATAGCTGCATTGGTATTTATTAATGGTCAGGAGAAAATGTTAAATGCTTACACTGAGCTAATTACTTATTGCCAAAGATCAGGAAAAAGTGTAATTTGGAACTTACTGCACAATTATTAGATTAATTGAGATGAGATTGAATTAGAATTGAATAGAATATTCTCTGGGATAAGTCTGAAATAGGAACCAGGAAATTTTTTCAATGTTATGGGTATATTATGAACTGTTGTCTAAGTTCATTCATCCTGATTTATGATGTCCTCCTCAGAGTCTAATCTCTCCTTTTAGAGAGTTGACTCTATCCATGTGTTTATCCAAAACATAGCAACATCTCAAACAAGGCCAGTAACTTAAAATAATGCTCACATTAGTAGTAAGTATCACTAGTAATAATCAGAGCAACTGGTGAAGTCTAAATACTAAATACAGATTTATAAGTGTTTCTTTAACAGGCAGTTGAAAATTTCAGAATAAAATTAGGTTAATTGAAAATTTAAGAAGTAGGACAGTGGAAAAAAAGGTAGTGGCTTGACTAAATGATGTTAGAGATTTCCAGCCTCAATTACTTGTGATTCAATAATACCATCTTAAATACATATATTCCAGTATATGCTTAAGATGGAGAAAATACTGTAATCCACTGAAATTCAGGTATCTAGCTCCTCTAATCATACACCAGTCTATAGCATGATGCACATTTGCCTGGGGTTTTGCACTGCTCCATTCTAAATTATCCGGGTCTATCTCACAGCTGAAGGCTCATCCCATGTAAATCACATTGCTGTCATGAAGAAACACCCTAGCAAGAAGAAAAATGGTCTCGGAAAAGATTTCCTACCTGTTTCACTCACGAGTTCCAGAAGGGAACTCAAAGAGCAAGCTTGGGCTCAAGTGATATGTTTGCGTTAACAAGCCCTGCTATGAGATTCTGTGATAAACGACCAGACACCACACCGTGTTCTACACTGAGACTTGAAGTGGAGAAGGTGTGCTTGAAGGCTACCATCTTAGCTGGCAAAGTGGCTGACTTTCAGGGAGCAGATCTCTGAAACACCCTCCTAAAAGTCTCTTTTCTAACTCTGAATGTGATGTGAACAGCACTGTGAAAACCTGGCAGACCTAGCAATAGGAACATGTTTTCCTTAATATCCAGGGGAAATTCCAAATCCTCAAAAGCTCTTTCAACAGGCCTGAAGGAGGAAAAGGGGGTGAAAAGCTGGGGAAATTCATCCTTCCCTGTTTTACCCACAGGCTGGGTATGATTATTAATGGACTCTCAGAGGTAAGGGCAGGAAAGCAGCACTGAATACACATCCCAAATGACCCTCATTGCACTTGGTTTTATCATGTCATAAGCTGCTATTCCATGGTACAGCAACAAAGCAATCTTGATGCCTGTTTCTGCTCTCAGGAAGGTCGTCTCAGGAGCACATAATCCATGTGTGGGAGTATATCCAGGGACAGGTACCTCACCACACAAACAGAGCAAGCAACACTGTAACCTGTGGTTTTGTACCTAGCACAACAAATTCTCAGATCAAATTTGCTTCTGCTCTGGGCAGATCAGTTGTTATCTCAATCATTTGTGCCCCTTGTGGGGTGTCAGTGTAGGCTGTCATGGTTTAGGAATGGTGTTCTCCAATTTAATACTCCCGCTAAAATCATGCTGCCACACACTCCGTCTCCTCTTCCAGTTGGAAGCAGAAAAGGCAAAGATCGTGAGCAGAGGTAAGAAGAATTTACTGGAAACAACAATGAGATAAGAAAACCAACAGTAACAGAAACAATATTGATAACAAAAGGTGTGAGACAAAGAACTGATTTAAACAGAAAGCCCATGACAATTAGCAAATGCAACTTGGATCTTCCCTGCCACAATGCCTCCTGACTGGAACGAACGCTACTGTCCTTGGAAGTGAGAGTACCATTCCCATTCCCTCTCTCCTGGCAATGACATGTGGTGGTATCGAGTAACACTGGGGGCCTGGCCATGTCCCCTCCTGGCTATTGCAAAAAGTTAACCCTGTCCTGGCAGAAACCAGGATATCAAAGCACAAATTTAACGCTAGAAGATGAGCTGACAATGCCTCAAAACACACCCTATGCCTGCTCTTTATAAGAAAGTCTAGCAACAAAAGTTCACCTTTGATTTGGGCTGAACATCTCATTTCAAACCATATTAATAATCCATGTTGAAGAGTGATAAAAGGTGGTTTGATCTCCTCTAGCTCAAGACATACAATACAAATATCTACATTTGTCTGCAAAAAAAGAAATGAGTATGAAATGAAACACATTTAGTAAAAGTTTATCTTCCAGTAATAAGATAGTCCGTAAGGTTAAACAATAAACTCAGTTGCAGATATCTACCCTGCAAACCTCTAAATGTATCCTGTATGCTGTATCAAATGAGACTGTTTTCAAATGACTTTGTCCAAAAGCATCTGAATTCTGTTTCATTGGTGAGAGTTCCACCCACCTTCATTTTGTGGGATATTAATTTAAAAAACAAAACAAAAACAACTCTTGAAGATCCGAGAATTGCTAAAAATTCTGAGTCGTATTAGAGTTCTGTTTGTTGTGTTTTTTCTCTTGTATATGTAACATATGTTTGGTGTCTTTAAACACAATTACTTTTGTATAATAAAAGTGTTGATTTGATGATGCAACATTTTCTGCAAGTGTGTTTAAGACAGTTTATGTTTTCATAAGTTGCAATGAAACTCAATTATGTATGTGTAATAAGGCTCTTGATTGTTACACTTCTACTTTTCTGTATAATGAAGCCAGCAATTAGAATTTGGTTGCTCTATGGCATAGGAAAACACACTTGTTTTGTAGACAAAAGATCTTAATGAGCATCTCTAAAAAAAAAGTGTTCCAAAAAAAAGGTCAATAACTCAAACATGTAATCAGATTTCTTAACAAAAAGGATTTGCTTCCTGAAAATATAATAACTTCAATGGGTAAACAATTGAGATTACAAAAATAAACTCATTCCTACGGTTAGAGAAATTAATGAGAAAATATTTCACCAATGAAGTTATTGCCTTTACATTGTTAGCTTACACGTTGTCTTGAGTGCAGGTAAATGCACACAGCTTGTATAGTAATAAGCCCTAATCACGCTTACCAGCATCAGTCTTTTGCTTTGGGCCAGAAGTGTGCTTCTAAAGCAAATTTCCCAATTGCCTTTATTTACCATGCATTTGTTTGCCTTCTGTGGCAGTCTTGGAACATGGATACTATTAGGTTAAATTAGACCAGAGGATATATTCCGGGAGATCTTCAGAGGCATTACTCCTGCAGTCTGTGGGTTCAGACTACAACTGACCCAAAGCAAACACTCTTGAAGTGTCTATGTTGTGGCCATCAGGTTCTAAACACCATCTGTTTTGCCTACACAGATTTCTTTAATTCACCTTACAAGACATTATAGATAAAGATAATATCTCATCAAGGAGCTGATTTATGATTTTCTAGTAACTCTCCCCAGCAGATGTTCATTTTGAAATCTCAACTTTTTAGTATAGGGCTATGGAGTCAAACTGAGTCCAAACCAACCTGTTGCAACCACAGCTATCCCTGTGCCTATTTATCAAGTTTCAAACAATTCTGATGACTGGCACAGAGCAAGCGAGGCTGGGAAAAGATACTTTTCATCTTGGAGTGCAGGGGGTGAGACAAGAGAAGAGGCAGGACTCACTGAGTGTAATTATAGTTATCAGAATCTGATAAACAAACCTTAATCCAATTGTCTTAGAGTTTTGTACAGTCAAGTAGAGAAATAAGCAATTTTAGGATATGAAATGGACTGCGACCAAATAGTTTCTCTTCCTTTCCATTGACTATGAGGGAGCATAGGTGACCAGCACAGATGGAAATCTCATGTTTAACCCCCATGAATGATGTCCAAATCATCTGGTCATTAGCAAAGCAGAAAGAAGCCACAAGGATTGTCACCTTCTGGTGAAAGAAAGGGAACTCTAAATTGAGAAGTCAGGCAGGTAAGTGTCCACTTGAAAGACTGAAGGCTGAAACAGTCAGTGGCAAATCTTCTTTTGACTTTAAAGAAGATGTTTTACTATTAAAACTAACACAGAAAGTAAGAGTAAAATGCTCTTTTCAAAGAGCAGTCAGTGCAAATCATTGTGGTATCACAGTCACACACTGCAGTCAATGTGACTTCATATGAAACTACAACAACAGTCTCAAGGGCTTTTACACACTCATTTGGATCGCCTCACAGCAGTTCATAAAGCCAGGCATTTTACAGGTGGAATACCTGTCAAAAATCTACTTTAAAATGGGTTTGTTCCTTAAAAAAAAACCAAAAAACCCAAAAAACCCCAAACAAACAAAAAAACCAAAACCAAACAACAAAAAAACCCCAACAAACATCAGGGTTTTATTAGATTGCTTGCTATCCATACTTTTCAGAAAAAAAAATGTAATCAAAATATTGTAAATGTATTTCACTACAGCTTAATTTTCTTTGAAAACCAACTTTTTTTAGAGCTTAATGAAAATACCAACAGAAATATACCCTGGCTTAGGGTTGTCTTTGGGGCTTTTTTGATTCTGTGAAATGCAAATTACTTCCAAATCCTGAATTAACTGATTTTAAATAATTTTCCCTATTTTTAAGTAGTTTTATAATTGCGCTTGCATTTAATTATGGTCCAAGAGGAACAAGATTTCTAATTATACTATTTTCCTTAAAAACATTGCTGAAACCACTCTTTTTCTGTAAAGGCCAATTGCTTTGATCTTCCCCTTTTTTTTTTTTTTTTTAAATCACACTACAGTGCCTGACATAGCCATCCAGGGTGGGTGTGTGACATCACATTCTGTCTACTTTGTGTTTGAGAAAAGACCAAAAATAGTACAAAGGAAACCCCAAAGCTTGGAAATTGTGAACGCATTTATTGTTACTTTTCAGGTTTTATGAACATGCAGGTGAGACTACACTGAGTACCACACTGATATTGATAAAGCATGGAGATGGAGGTAGAGGTGAGGCAGAATGTGTGGAAGGTGAGGCTTTTTCACCCTGTGTTGCCAAAAAATTTGTGGCAGCATAAGGCAGACCTCAGGGAACTCCACAAAACAAGATGTTACTGTACCAAAGGCAGGTGGCCCAAGATAGCTTAGGCTGGCTACCTCAGGGAAACATAGATGAGAATCCTATGGATCTCATGTACCAAAACCATGCTCTACGGCCAGGGTGGGCGTCAGGGGCATTATTACTTGAACTGACCAAATAAACCTGATCATGTCTGCATGTGTGCAGCAACTGACCCACCATATGGCAGTGTCATCACAGCCTTAAACAGGTGTTTGGGCTTGGGTAGATTTAATTTGGGTCCAATCCAAAAGATATTTTGGAGGCATAAGCATGTGTTAAACTGCTCAATCCCTTTACACACATCCACACACATGAAGAGCACGGATTTCTTTGCTGTGGCTTTTATATGATGAACACACAACTTTATGCTCTGGTTTTAAGTACAGTTTGTGCCTGCCCTGCTCTTTCACAACTAAATGCAAGAAACATATTTTAGATGTTGTTGGTTTATTCTCTTGCTTCATCTTCTTTTTTTTTTTTTCTTCCTTCCCTGCCATCTGGGTTTCCACAATTAGAGATAGGATTCATCTCAACTAACCTTCACTGTCTGAAAGGTGAATGGCCAAAAATAATCACCTAGGGTCTCTCTACAGTCAGCAGAGAAAAACAGACAACTCCAAGTAGTGATTTGTCCCAACTTAAGCCAGATGTCTGACACAGACAGGACAAATCAGTCTCTGAGGTACCCATTTCTCTCCACTGAATATAAAAAGGGTCCAGTTATCTGCCTTAGACCAAGTACGTAATTTTTATACAATAACAGTAAGTGAAATAAATCCTGTCCTTAGCATCTTATAATGCATATTATTCTTTACACAGAGTAAAGTACTTATGTGAAAAAGACTTCTTATATAGGGACTGTCTTCAACAGGAAAGCTAACATTTAATAATAGGGAAAATGGAACAGTTAATGCAAAGATTTGGAATTAAATGGCAAGATGAATTGTCAATGACTAAAAGACTTTGTTTGACTCAGCAATACAATTACACAGCTGTAGATTATTATGGTTAAATACTTTACACCTGGAAACATACATGCATTTTGTCATCAAAAAATTCCATTTTCCGTTTCCGTGCACTTGGCCAATTAGATATATAATGATAGCAACATACATTATAAATTTTGCATGCAGATTCTCATTAAAGAAACATCTTAACAATATATTTTAAAGAAATTTTGTGCATACTTTGTAACAGTAATATTTTCAAAAGACAGTTTGAAATTAAGTCACATGAAAAAAATAAAGTAATTACACTTTTTCATACTGGAAGAGACATGGTCAAGTAAGACTTTATATGAAAAATTATTCCTTTTAAAAACTACTCTCTATTTCTGAGAAACAGCTTCTGAAGTATTGTGGTAGTAAATTACTCTTCAGAGCAGTGTCTGTTTTAAAAAAGGCCTTCTAAATGTACAATACATGAGCACAGAAGACATTAAAATTACACATGTTATGCCAAGAGAATACTACCAAGTCACAAACTTAAGTACTCAGAAAATATTACTATTTTTTTTTTGAATTTGAAAAAGCTTAACATAACCTAAATAATTTTCTAATAAAAAGATGCTCAGTCCTGAATCAATGGCAGAGCTTGTACCTCTTATAGCAGTACATAAACTGATCCATCAGGTAAAAACACAGTTAAAAGTCAAAATGTTCATCACATATTCTCTTAGTACAAGTATTTCTCCCTTATAATAAGAAGGATTTAGAGTGTACATAGGGGAAGAGTATGAGGAAGAAGAGGCTGAAGGAAAAGATAATGGGCTTGCATTCCTCTCAAAGAGCTGTCATTGAAATATTAACTCTAACCCTTTCCTTCTAAAGTGTCTGCCATGGAGGAGTTTTTGTATTTGTTTAAAATAAAAAGCATAAGTCTACTACACCAATTTATATATCTACATGATCTAGATGTGTTTCTGCACATTGAGTGTTTGGAAATCCTGAACTGGCCACCTCATGTATAAACGTCTGTGTTTTGCGAGATGAATTGCACTCTCTCTCCTGGCACTAATGATATTCTGATGGTTCATTAATGGTAACAAAGGACTAAGTCACTGCAATGAACTGAGGGTTATAAAAGTCTGCAGATGCTTCCAGTGCTGAGAGCCAGTCAGAGGAAGGTTTACAAACTCTCCCCAATACACGGACATGTTTGATTGTCCATTCGCAACTAACTACTTCAAATAAGACACCAGATGCCTTGAACAGCTATCAGCAGCAGCTTCCTTTCTGTGAGGTATAAAAATGAAATGAACAGCTGGGGTAAGTTTCTGTTTAATGAAACATTTTACATTTTTTAAAGTATCCTTCCCCAATTGTATACATAAATTTCCCTCCTACCTCATCTAGAAAATGGGCAAATTCTTCCCAATCCTATATGTCCCTAGTGTGGCACTTCAGAAATTAAATAGTGATAGCCTCCAATAAGTAAGTGAACGGATAAACAAATTTCCAAATCTTATTATAACAAGTGGTTGCACCATAAAGTAAAGGCCAAATGCTTCTTAAGGAATAATTTCAGGTAAAACTGTGTCATATCATATGTATTTTACCTTTTCATCCATTATCCAGCATTATAGAGAAGCTCCTCTGTTTCCTAATGCCTTGATTTTCAGGGCATGATAAAGTGGCGAAATGTGTGTGTCTATATTTTGTGGGATTTTTAAGTCAATTTAAGATGTCTGCGTGCTTGTATCCGAATCAGTGTCAGGCATGTGCTTCAGAGCCATTGGCTTCAATAAGAGCTGAGTTCTTATTGAAGTAGGAGGCTCTGAAGCACATACCTGTGTGTTTGGTGAATCAATGATTTGTAGGCAGCCAGCCGTGCCCCAGATGTGCTGGATATTTCACCTCCTATGGATCCTAGTGGGAGCAGAAGTCTACCATTCTGCACGAAGATGTTGAAAAGGATGTTTTACTTTTCAGAGCCCTGTTAAACCCCTGTGAATCATAACTCTGTCACCCTCTGAAACTTTTGTTCCTTCAGACATCTGCCAGTTTGTGGCAACTGAATTTAGGCTGTGTATGCATTTTTCTCATGGCCCCATGACCTGTAAAATACTATATGTGATGGAACCATCAAGAACACAAAGCCTCAGGAGAGATTCTGCATGCTTGTGTGTATATGGGCATTTATTGCCTGTGTATGTGTGTGAGCATATTTTCATGCATGTCTGTGTTTCAGTGTTCTCTAGTACCTTCCTTCTTGGGCTTTTTAAATTAGTATCTGATTTTCAAGTGCACTGAATTTATTGAAAAGAATTGCTAAAGAAGAAAGCTGGAAAAATAATGCTCAGAACACTAACAGCAGAAATTACCTCGTCTCGCTTAAGGATATAATGGCCACAGGGAGAAATCTTCAATAATTATTTCAGACTAATATTAGTGTTTAAAAGTTAGTATTTTAATGGAAATGTTTGATCCTGATGAAGCACAGAAATTGGCTGTGTCTTTTAAGTTGCCTTGCTCACACACCTCACATACAGACAGTAGACAGGCAGCATAATCCTCTCTGGGCCTTCAGGTACAAAACAAATCATTATAGTTTTCCCATGTATGCCAAGGTTAAACAAACACCTGTAATGCTCAGTAACTTCAGCTCCTCCGTACACTGCATTAGTGGCAGCTTTCCTTAAGGATTTGACTAAGCATATGTCTACCCAGCAAAATGGAGACATGATTTCAGAACAGATTGCCTTTAGCCTGCTTGATACAGGTAAAGATAATAGCAATGGCATGTTGACACAGGCTGGGAAAACTCATATGCACCCACCAAAGGCCCTGGGTAAACATCCAGGCTCCCAGTCCTCACAAATGGGCAGGATGCCAATCAGCAAGGACTGACAGCTCACAATTGAGACAGGTTAGGGAAAAGCAGTCTAGGAAGTCCTGGTTATAGAACTACAGAAGTTTGTGACCAAGTCAGGACAGAGTGATTCAGCAGCTTTGACACTGACTTCCCCTTGTTCCTCACTTTAGCCATTTGATCACTTCATATTTCCTATTTCTCTCATCTGACCTATTTTGTGGACTGCAGGCACCCCAGGGCAGTGGCTGCCTCTTTTGGTGGAGTCTCATATCCCCTTTGCAGCAATCATTAATAGGTCAGATTTAACTTAGAAGTTAATGGTAAAGGCTGATATATTTATTGATGATACAGTCTGTAGGCCTTCTTTGCTACACAAGGCCTGATACCATGTTATGTCCTTGTATGATTTTCTTTTCTTTTCAATGTCCAATGACCCTTGAATCATCCAGGTATACTATCACACCACAGGTCTGATTAGGGGCTAAAAATTATCAGCAAGTCCTGCCTGGAATGTCTCTTCTCACATTCAAACCAATATCAAACTTTTTGTTCATTTCCAGGAGTTACTACTTTAGAGTCACTGCCTTTTTATTTGTATTTAGATCTTTCACCTTATACCTTTTAGTCACCTGTAGCCAATTTTAACACCTACTCCAAACTGCCCTGCAGGGTTACCTGTTGCAAGGCTGGCAGAAAACATGTGAGCATGAAGGACAATATTTTTTCCTTAACACTGGGGGAAGATTTTTACATTCAATTTTGTAGATTCAAGGGTTATTTTAATTTATTTTTTGCCCTCCTTAACAGAAAATTATTTGGGGAAAGGTGAAAAAGAGGACTACTACACAAATAAAAACTAAACTGCAATTCCTTGCTTACCTATTGGAGTAGCATCCTTTTGGGGTACTGTTCATCAGAGTATAAAGGAACTAGAATTCTATGAAGAAAGAGTCACAACACAATTGTTGTACCAGGTATTTACTTTAAAAGAATAGATTCAGGTCCAGTGACTTCATTAAAGCAATTATCATTTACATCTCCTAAAGGTCTGTTCCCCCCGAGGAGACTGCCCTGTTTGTTATCAAATGGTGTCTTTCAGTCTCCCTCTCAGTTTTCTGGCCAGCAACGATCAGCCTGCACAGTTTATCTCCATTTTATTTACCTTGGTTCTGATAATGTTGCCTAATTTAATGATGGAGTTGTTAAATTTTCCTGATTGGGCTGTGTCTTTCCCTGATTTAGTGACGCCCTTCTTGAGTGCAGTTGTTGCACACTTTGCTGATTGAGATGCATAATTCAATTTAATAAATTGAGAGAGTTTACTATCATTTTTGCATATTTTATTATTAGGGAAGATTCATAGTTTTGAGCGCTGGTTTATTCATTCCCCTTATTTATTTATTTTTGGCAAAACCAGCTGCACAGACAACACTTGTTCAGCTGCAAAGCTCCGCTGACCAAGCTCTACAATTCAGGAACTAATCTTTTGAATATTTTCCTTATTAAGGTGCATATTCTAGCAGTAGAAATTCCAGATGCTTTTTGCTTCAGCAGCCAGGGCTTATGTGCTAAGCTGTTGACAAATCTGTTGGGGATATCATTTGTTTTAAGATCACTAAAGTGCATTTTCTATAGTTTCAGCTATGGTTTTAGATTCTTTGATAAAGCAAATAAAGATGCAATCAGTTTCTTTGTAAATCTTCCTGTTTTGCATATAGTAAGTGGCACAAGCTTTCCATAACCAGCAGCTTCAATCTTTGGGGAAGCATTTATCCTACTATTTGAAAGAAAACCTAAGCATTTTGCTATCTTAGATTCTGAAGACACAGCAGGTTGGAAATACTGTAATTCCTGTTCAGTTTATTTTGCATAATATATTGGGGGAAAAACAAGCTTGAAACTGGACTGGCAAATGCAGCATGTAATAGCTATATAAACAGTGATAATAGATGGCTCAATCAGCAAAGAATGCAGCGTGATTATGTATAAAATTTCATCCACTAAAGTTCACAGCGTGATCAGGAAAGGAGGCAGCCAATCAACAGAGCATAGAGCTCTACTGGGAATGAATATGTTTTGAAAACTCAGCTAACCAGAATATTCAACGGGATCAGCAAAGTTCTAAAAGGGGGCATTTTAAGATAATAATGGATATGGCATTATTAGTCAGTAGAATGACAACTCCTTAGCATGCCTGTTTCCAGTAGCATATTCAAAAGAATTTAAGTATTATGTACCTGGGAATGCAAGTTAATGTTGAGCACGTCAGTCATGGTGAGAGCTGTTGGCAGGACTGGTATAAAAATCTGCTACTATTACACGCTGAAGAATTCACTTCATTACATCTCTACTGTGTTTTAACTCTGTTCATACTTGCAAAGGCTGCCATCTTGACCAGCACCCCGAGAAACAAGTGAAGAACTAAAAAAAAGGCATATGTGAGGGATATTCTTTTCTCTGTGAAGAAATAACAAGTTTATCGTCCTTGAGGAAAGGGCACTCAGAAAAATTGCTAGCAGTTATCTGTATGTTACACAAGGTGCATCAGTCCCAATGAATGCTCAAAGCCTTGTCTGGCTAACAAAGCACATTTGTCACAGCATGAAAATTTCCATCCAGCCTCTAGTGTACATAGTTTGCTCAGAATATACTCCCATATGATCTGGAGATGCATTGTTGGGACTACCTACATGGATGTCAGCTTGGATGCCTGCCCCAAAATCTTAAGAAACAGAGAGCCTGGAAATTCATTCCACATGGGCCAGCCACTGATCACCGCAATCATGGTTGTAACGTACCATGAGATTGAAAATCTCTTTCTTTTCTGGGTTTCTAAGACCCCTACCATTTCATCTTTCTCTTTTTAATGTAAAAAGTAGGAACTCTAAACAAGTTTCTGAGTACCCCAGGAAACTGCTAGTCAGTGCTATCAGGTCTTAATCTGGCAGAACAGCTTCACACAGTCAAGCAGGGTGATGCAACTTCAGTAGATATACAGAATCAACTGCTGCTGAGGGCCCAGCATCCTATATATCTTTTAGGGCTTTTTTTAGTTTATACTAGCCTTAGAGTGGTCCCATAAACCCAAGATGCAGGAGAACATTAGATATTTGATTAAAGTTCATCACTGACATCAGTTTTGTCCATACAAGATCCTGTTCAGACACTCCAATTCACTTTGTGCAAGATGTAATAATTGAGAAAGGTCCAGAAGGTCACTTCAGAAATACAGTCCTGATCCAAACTGAATTGTCAAGGTAGACAATACCCTGACCCATGTCAGGCCCTCAGGCTTTTCAGTCAGCTAGAGCATGGAGCACAATTTCTCTCCATAATTCTGCAAGTTTCCAAAATATAAATGTCCTGGGCTGACATATTCAAGGAGATCAGTACAAGCTCTGTTCCCTGTGGCTGGGGAGCAGTCTTGTTGAAAGAGGTCTGGGGGATCTGGTGGAAAACAAGGTAAATATGTGTCAGCAGTGTGCCACTGCAGCAAAAAATGCAAATAAAATCCTTGGTTGCATCTGCAGGTCTGTTACTAAAAGAGATAGAGATGTACCATCCCATTCCACTCAGACCATTTAAGGCTGCACCTGGTCCAGCTTTGGTTGTTACAGCTCAAAAAGATTGTGGACAGACAAGAGGGGGTCCAAAGGAGAGCCACAAAGATGATTAAAATGACTGGACAAGCTGCCCTGTGAGAGAAGAGTGAAAGAGTTAGGTCTTTTCAGCCTGGAAAAGAGCAGGCTCAGGGGCAACTTCATCACGGTGTTACTGAGCCTAAAGAATAGCTAGAAAGAGGCACTCTTCATGAGGTGTCACATGGAGAAGACAAGCAGCAATGGGAACAAGTTCACCTTGGTATAGTTTCACCTTCACATATGTTTTTCATAGTAAACCATTCAGAGCAACCTCCTCATCACTGAAGGCTTTCAAGCTGCAGTGGGACAGGATGCTAGATGATCTTATCTAGGCTTCCTTTCCCACAGAAGATGGAATTGGATCATCTCTGGATCTCCCTTCCAACCTGGGCAGTTCTGTGCTTCCATGATTCTACGATTCTATGTATACATATGTGAATATGGATATGGCACACATTACCTTACCTTAAAAAAAAACATTTATATGTATGCAATTTTGCACCCTTTTCCACAGCCACCCTCGCGTTACTGCCAAACTGATACTGAAAAGGGTTCACTCTCCTGTGGGCAGCACCAAAGAAGCCCAACACTTGCTGTAATAATAGACTGTTATGCATCACAAGATATGGAGCCTGAGGCGAGAATTACTGGCTAAAATTCCATGACAGGCGCTATGCAAGAGGTCAGAGCACATAATCATAATGTTCCCTTCCAGCCATAAAATGTATTAATCTAAGGATTTCATTCTACTGTGTATTGTGCACAATTTGCTACAACAAATACTGAATTCAATTCACCCAGGTCACACAGGAAAACAGTTGTTTTTAAGATTACACTTAGAAAGATTTTGCACGTGGTATCAGCTAAGTTCATGTACTGAAGAAAGGACCACAGCAATCTTTTCTCACCTTTTGCTTGGATCAGCACACTTTTTAAATCTCTGAGAAATTCCAGTGACTTCAAAGGCTTGATGTTTTAAAAAGAAGAGCCACTTGTTAAGCAAATAAATGTAAATTGAACCTCTCAGGTTGTTTTGTTTCCTTTTGTTTTGTTTTTGTTTGGCTTTTGTTGTTTTGTTTTTTACTTCTGCATTGCTGAAAGGTCTGATAAAAGATAAGACTCCTTTCATCCCATTCTTTTTTTACAATACATTTGGTTACATTGAATTTAGTACTGAAAAAGAGTTTAATTTTAAAATTATCCCCATACAATATGAACAAAACATATGCTAATTGGATTAAGAACTGGCTAACTATAAGGTCTCAAAATGCAGTACTTAATGTTGTATGATCCCAGGATTTAGGAGGGAGCTGTTTCTAATGTGGCTTAGTAATTGGTGCAGCATTACTCAATATTTTCATCAATAAGTAAATAAGAAATCACTACAGCTAAAATCTGCAGATGACACAGAGATTGACAGGCTGGTAAGTAAGGATGGGAACAGTAAAAATCACCTGGCTGTCTCATAAAATGGCAGCCATATAAATAGAAGATTCACTCTAACACGATTATACCTGGAAAAAGAAGGTACAAAATGTCTTTGCCTTCTTTAGAAAGAAGACCCTGAACACTTTGCAAAACAGAAACTCAGTATTAGTGAAACTGGACTTGTTGCACAGTCAACAACTCTATATTATCAACACCGTTTTCTGCACAAATTCAAAATGCAGCCACTTCAGCTGCTATGAAGAAAATTAACTCCACCCCAGCAAAACCAGCACAGAAATAAAGCTGCTGACATAAAACAATGGGCAAAGAAGTCTTAAAAATAATCATAATATTTCAAATACATTCTAAATAAAGGATTAAAATAAATCTATTTGCTTAATTTTCTGAAAAGTAAGGAGTTGACTATATTACAACACAGGTAGGACAAGGTAAGATATGTAGTTTAATCTTATGCAATATGACAGAACAAGCAAGAATGATTGGACACATTCAAACTGGCAGACAATCAAATTCTTAGGAAGGCACAACTTTTTAATAGCAGGGGTCACAGACTATCGGAAAAAATTACCCAATAAGTAATAGATTCTCTGTGTTTTGATGTCTTCAGAAGTAGTATGGATGCCTTTTGGGAAGGAATGTAATCAAATACTTTGAATTCAATGCTGAATAACTCTGTGACATTTAATAAATTGCGATATGGAACTATCCACAGTAAGAGTGAATGTGAGTGTCCCTTCTGGCTTTATCATCTCCGCATGTATTATTTTGTATTATAATGGATGTCCCACAGGATTGTTGGCTGGAATCCTACTCTCTTTTTTATGATGGAAGAACATGCTGCAGACAAACTTAAAAATAATAATAACAATAAAAGGAATTTAAGTTCTAGTATTTCTTTTATTTCCACTTTCTGCATCCCCATCCTTCACAGCCATAATGGGACACATCTAGGTGTGTGTTACCACAAGATAACTCTCATCTTAGGTCATTGAAGGCACTCCTCTTTGCCTTGTGTTTCACACTTCCCCAAAGGTATATGTTATCTCAGTATAACACATGCCTTGTCATGTCTTATTTCTCATCTTCAGAAGAGACCTTGAAATTAAATAAATAAGTCACCAAACAGTATGGGAGGAATTGAAGGGTATTTTTCCCCCAGTGTTTCCTTCTGTTTGTGTGTGCGTAGGGGTGTGTGTTTGTGTATGCCTTTTGGATTTCTTCAGGGGAGAGGTAAGAAGAGAGAAATGTCTGGAAGAAAGAAAGAATTAAGAACTGAAAGAAGCACAGAGATTAAAAAAATAAGTGTTGAAACAGCTGTACAGCTTTGTTACATAGCAACAACATAGGTTTGTGATAATATGTTCTGATGAAAGAGTCCCAAGAAAATTATTAACACGTTTGCACATGTACACAAAGTAACAAAAACATTCTAAGATAATAAAACATACATAAAGAAAGGGGGAAAAAAAAGAACAAGTAAGCAAAGTCAGAACAACTGGCACCTGCTTAGAAAACCAGTGCATATAAAACCTGGAAACAGGAGAAAATAGAGATTTCACAAACAGCACAATTAGGAAATACAAGCAGAAAACACTATTATCACATAGTCACAGAATGTGTCCATTTCCCTTCTTTTCACATGCTGTGTTCCAGTTGTCATGATAAGACAGACTGGCCCATACAGGTGAGTGAGGAGTAACAGGGAGGTACTGCAGTGACACATGGAACATTTTTACACAGCTTAAAAAATGAAGGCCAGAAGTACACCTGCAATTCATTTCTTCACTGTCCTTATTTCTTAAACCGGTTGAAGATGCTTTCAACCTCCTGATAACCAAAGAAAATGACAGAAATTATTGCTATTTAGGAAGTAAATGTCCATCCAAATACTTAATTGCTTTTGAAAATACCAGCACTGCTTTCACAGTTGCTTTTTGTGCTTTGTTTTTTTTCCATCCTTGACTTAGCCACTAAAAGACTCAAGTCAGTAAATCAGGCTCTCCATACCACGAGTCTTATCAGCACTCACCAAAACGGCTTGATGAGAAGAGCCCTGGGCTGCTGTTGGTTGTGTCATCTCCAGAGCTGGGACTAATCTGGCTGTATGAACATATGCCTGCATTCAAACTGCAAAACCGAGCAGTACAACACGTGGATTGGGATTCAAAACCATACTGACAGAGCTACCTTGTTCCTGGATTCAGTCGTGCATCTGCACAAATTCCCAGGATGCACAGTGTACACAAATCCATCTGGGGGAGCATAGTGGTTTTGCTCTGAATGACCAGTTGCGCCAGCTACTAGACTCTTGGGAATTACAAAAGACTGAGTTGTTATAGAGGAGTGGAAGCTGCCATTTGTGTCCTATCAAGAAGTGCAAACAGGTTTGAGAGACCAGGGAGTTGGACCTCTAAGTGCACAGTACCACTCTACTCTTCAGACTGACAAGCACAAAACCAGTTCCATGTTTATGAAGCATATTGCCTTGGGTTGGAAGGGTCCTTAAAATCCAGCTAGTACCTCAGCTGGACTTAGAATACCAGTTTGGAGCAAAGCCTTTTCTTTTGTTTAATGTTGGTGAAATGCCTAGAGCAAGGCAGTCCTGCCGGTTCCTTGAGCATTGGTGATAACTTATATACATCTCTTTAAACCAGTCTACTCAGAAACTATGTCTTCTCCTTTGCAGAGCAAACAGGTGACCATGACGAAGAAAGAAGGGCTAGTCTTTTGCTTGAAAGACCGATTTCCATCACAGTGGAAAAAACTCTCTCTCCCCTGCTTCATCGGAGAGCAAATGACACACAGGTGTCAGGGTCCTGAGTCATCCTTTCCGTCCCTGACCAGCCTCCCTGGGTGCCATAAAGAGAGCAATCTAGGTCACTTCTAAAAGGTCAGCTCATGACGAAATCTATGAAGAACCATTTGCCAACCCTACTGCTTACACCACTCGGCGTGACCTGCTACAGCACTGATTTCATGCATGATTCAAGTCAGCAGAGGTACTCTTTTCCCTCAGAAGACTCATGACATCCTCATCCAACCTTTCCTTCAACCTCCTGTGGCATATCCTCCCCAGACTCTGTTAAAACGAACATTGGTGTGGCCACACTGGGAATTGAGTCAAGGTGATTTTTTGGTCTAGGGTAAGCAAACAAAATACATATATTTCATTTAATACATCTCTGTCCATAGAGGTATAAGAATTTTTTTCTTCAGCGCTAAAGAGGGGGAGACAAGGGAGAAGGAAAGAAAGGCTTTGAAGAGCATGTCTGTTTTTTTTCCACATCAATATTGTCCTGACAGAACGATAAATTATACACGAATCTGCAGCTTAAGCCAGCCCTGGTGTCCACATGCGGCAAACAGCAGCATCATGTGTGACCAAACACACAGCCACGTTCCTACAGGCCAGCTGTGCGTCTGTCAGAGCTGCGGTCAACAAAAATTTGCTGAAGCCATGGGAAAAAAACGTAATCATATTTGTCAGCTAGGTCCACCAGAAAAACAGGACAGCAAATGGCTGCATTGGTTGCAATATTTGGAAGTAGAAAGCAACAATGGATAATGAGAGACAATGCAAAGCATACTAGAGGTAAGAAGGTGCCTTTCCACACATCTCTGTTGGCTTTTGACTGTGAACAAGCACATCCCCTGTGCATTAACTGCTCTTTTCCAACTAGCACATAGCTGCACAGATCAGCTCACAGATGTGGTCATTTTCTGGATCTTGGCTGCAAGTACAGCACTTCTGGGTACGAATCATCTGGCTCCTGCAGATGAGGAGTTCAGAGGCCAGGGCTGTAGAGGAAAATGCCTGCCATTTCAGGTTCCTCACAAGTTGCCGTAAGAGCAAGAACTAGAGGTGCAGAATAGAAAAAAAAAAAAAAGATTTTGCAGGCTGGGAGATTTCCTAGCATTGGTGGAAAAGCACTTGCTTCAGGCCATTGTAGACCAATAAACAGTTCATTTTTTCATTGTTCTAATTAATTTAATTAAGTTAACTTCCAAGGTGTGTTAAGAAGCAATGCCTTGGGTGATTAACTGTTCCCATATCAAGGTGTTTTCACAAACACATTTACCTTGATTAGTGTACACATTATTATGTAATTAAATACCTCACACAGAGGAATTTATTAGTGCCTCCTTGTCTCCTAACAAATAAAGCAGCCCTTGAAATTCTCTCTGAAAAGAGCTCTCCTAAGCTAGGTGAGAAGGACAAGCAGAAATGTGTGGAGAGAAAGATAATCATGGATTCATCATGCAAGGAGGTCCCTCATTGTCTCAGCAAGGCTCTGCATCTCCGTTTTTGCAAAGACTGTGAATGTCTGCCTGGGTCTCCTGGAGACTTTCTGGCTGATTAACCCACTTTTTACAGATCTAATGTGAGTTTCTTTGGCCAGTAGAATCATCGGTGTCCCAGTTCTCTGCAACAAATTTTCTATTCAAACCTTAATTTAGCTAAGTGGAAAACCTCAGCATAAAGCATTTACTTAAGAGCATTTCAAATCTGAAAAAAAAATATTACAAAGGAAACTTAAACAGTGTTTAAGAACTCTTCCTATGGAGCTTAGTCAAAGGAGTGAAGTGGGCCAGTTTTTCTGAGAGTTTGCTTCTTCTTTCTATCATTTGTAGCCTACAGTCACTTCAGCCACAGTTCTAGACTTAAACATGTGCTTAAATATTTTGTTGAACTGAGGCCAAGGTTACTCCCATTGGCTTCAGCAGAGATTAGTGCATGAAGCTGAGATTAGTCTTTGCCCTATCTGCAGGCTGTACCTGCTATTTTATTAGGCGTGACCACAATATTTCAGCATTCTCTTCTGGGTTTGTCAGTAGATCATAAATTGCACTCACCATCTGATGAAGCAATAAGATTTGCTTTATGCCTCATTGGTCACTTTCCCAAGCATTAAAGCTTAGAATGAACAAAACTCGGATGGTTCGAAGGTTCAGTTAAGAGATTTGCCCAAACTTTACAAAACTGTATTTTGCAACTCTTGTGTCTGTGAAATAAATTAGAATTGTTCATTAAATTCTGGTATTACTAATTATTTATTCCAGATAAGCAAAGCAGTTGGATGAAAAATTCTTCTAGCCAAGTTAAATATGATTATCAAGTTCCCTGTAGACTAGGAATTTAGTGCTGGAGTGACAAGGTGCAAATTCACTATCATTACCCCAGTTTATCTGTGAGAAGGGAATTTCAGACCTATATCCACAGTCCACATAATTCTCCCATGCTATGAAAGTCCCTCTTGAGCTAAATTTTGAATGTTAAGTTGCTGCCGTTATACTCCTCAGATGAATTTCATCTAGAGTGGATACAATCTCTAGTTTTCTTTCTTTGCCCCCTAAAAAAAATTTTCGCTCCTCTTCAGTGTATCTTACTCTGAGTAATGACAACAACAAAGTCTGGGCTCTTTCTAGTGCTTAAACGCTCAAATTGATCATTATTGTTTTGAGTCACTATCCATAATTCCTTTAAAGAAGAAATAAAAAAATTAAAAATAAATTAAAAAATTTAAATATTTTCTATTTTGCGGAAAACAGAAAAAATGTAGGGAATAAGGAACAGGATTAGACAGCTGGCCAACTATCCAGTTAGGAGAGGAAAGAACGTTTTGGGTGGCTGCCTTTTTAAAAAAGGTTTACCTTGCTTAGCGCTTGCAGCAGTGTTTGAAATTTCAAGACCTCTGATCCCCCAAGCATCCTCTTACATAACCCACTTATAAAGCCATGAGTTTGCCAGTCTCGATTACACAATACCTCAAATATGGGCACTGTCATTTCATGACCTAATGCCAGCTGTGCCTGAGAGAAGTCATCCATCCATCCATCCATCCTCTGCATCCCTTTCCTGACCTTCCAGGTTCAGCACATTGGTGGCCACAGAGTGAATTTCATCAGTTTGCTTCTCTGACCAAAAATCAAACATTTAGGGTTTTTCTTTTTTTTCGCCCACATCATTTTCAGCCAGGACATTGTACTGCATCATCTCACTCCATGGTTGCACGATTTCTGGAACTCACGGATGGTAAGAGCAGGAGATCACAGTCAGGAGCTGGAGATGGTTGAGATCACCCTTTTAGCCTGTAGCACAATGTTAGATCAGGTCAGGCCAAGTGGAAAGAGAAATGTAACCTCCTGAATCTCTGTGCGCCGGTGACTGGGACGGGCTTTTGAGTTTATTCTCCTACCCCCCTCAGCATGGCAGGAACACTGAAAAAAGTTGTGCATTTTCTGGAAAAGTGCTCTCCCCAGCAGATTTTTAGTACCAGCTCTGCTTCTAATGAGTAAAATTTGATGCAGATTTCTAAGCTCCAAATACCAGCTTTCAAGACTTCAAGTCCCAAATTACAGTAAGAACCTATACAGAAGAGAACACTATAAATGCACTGCACTCTTTCACATATAATTAGCTAATTGCATATCCTGGTGCTTGGAAGCTGGCTTTTTTCTAGTCCCTGTCGAGGACTCAGAATAATATAAAGGAAAATAAAGGAAGAAATAAACAAATAAACCCACTTTTTTTCCTCTTGTCCTATGAGTACAGCAACTATGCTCTTGAGCAGTGCTCCAAATTCTTGGAATTCAGTGTGCTTACTTATCTTGATATTTTTCAGGACACTTGTGCCCTAGGGAAAGAAAAAAAAAGTCAAATCTTAATGCTAGTGCATAAGCTTTAAACATGTAGGGCCCAGCTTTCATTCTATGGTAAGTATAGGTCTTGGCTCACAACGCTGTTGTATTCCAGACCAATGCCTCTGAGTTGCCATTGGAATACAAATAATAAGGCTTACTGATTAACCTACCTGCTGACAGGCATGAAAAGCCTGACTGAGTTAAAAGCACTCAAAAGCTTTTAACAGCCCTCCTTGTGTGTCTACCATTCCCCTTCCTCAAATCACATGCACAAAAGGCAATAGAGGAACCTACAGGATCTTGTTTTCCATTCAGTTCTTAAAGTACTACCAGGAAAGAAACAAGTATTACAGTCCTCTAATATACAGCCATCACCACCCTTTTTAGAGAGGATGAATTAGGTGACATTTTCTGGGAATCTGGAAAATACTCCTGAATGCCAAGTGAATCAATGTTGAAATAAGAACAAATACAATCCCTACAAATGGGACAAGAGCTATCAGGTCTGTGGCAGTGAGAGAGAATTATGTTTGCCTGGGGCCAGCTCCTCAGGGAGTGAAGATTGATTCTTTATGATTGATGACTCGGCACTTGAATGCCAAGTCATCAATTCCCTGTGTTCATGGCATTGACTGCATCAAGATAACTTTTCCCTCGTGCCTAAGCATGGATATGGTCCTTGCCTAGAGTGCAGCCTCAGAGGGCTTAGGTACAGAACCTGAGCCACTTGCTTTAAATAAGAGACAGACAAAAACTCCAGTTGCCTGACTGCAAAAAATAGACAACACTGAAAAATGAAGTGAGAATGGAAGGCTTGGCCACCCCTTTACTGCAGCAGGTCCAGATTATATATCCTAACTTGAATGGGTTTGCATTATTCAGTTATGTACTCTGAAATGCAAAAAAAATATTTTTGGTTTTGTTGGCGGTACATTCAAGCCTTTGTCTGGGAGAACTCAACACTCATTCCACTGCAACACTGTAAGCTGTGCACCTCACAACATGGAGGAAAGTGGCAACTAGAAATACGTACCTTTATCTGTATGTCTGAGGGAGTATTGGAAAATGCACCTGTCCTATGGGTCTTGACAGCTGTTGACAAATATGCACAAAATAACCACCCACTGATAGAGGAGGGACTGTGATTTCATTGTCAAAAAAACATTTAAAAAGAAACACCGTGAAAAAAAACACAGTTCATGTTTGGAAGAAAGTCCATTCCTTGTCTCATTTGTTCTGTCCCTAAAGTCCAAGCAAATAAGCCAAGCTTCCTAAGTAAAATTTAGGATAGTCTTAGCTCTCCTCTTTCAATTGCCACAGTGTTTTAAAGGACAGCTCCAGCTGCTTTAAACTAACCACCAAGAATTTCCCCATCAGGGAAGGATCCACAGCTGATAAAAAGGCCCCCCAGGCTGGGGGCCATGTCAGTGGTGTAGAAACGAGGAGGAAGTCAAGCAGGACTGCGATGTGTCTCAGATGAATTCAGGCTGACAGAAATGTTCAATCAGTGTATGTTAGAGAAACTGTGCCGCTGTTCCTTCACAGCCTTCAGAATGTTTAGGCCTCGAGAAGCCACTAGCAGAGCAGGGAAGGAATTCTGCTGTAAAGTCACCCTTCAGTCTCAGTTTGAGCGCAACCAACCCACTTTTTTCTTTATTTTTTCATTTTTTTGTCTTTTACTTGCCTACCTTTAATCCTGAAAAAAACCATAATGCCGTTTTCACTAGGTGTATGAAAAAAGTTTGGGTTTTTCTTCTTTTGTTTGTTTGTTTGGTCTGGTTTTCTTGGTTTGGTTGATTTTTTTAATAACTCCATTTGCAGAACTCAGACTTTGAAAACATTCTTTCCAACTTCAGATTGAGTTTCAAAAATAATAACATGAAAAAATAGGAAAACATCCTTAGTCAGAACTTTGTTCCATCTCTTTTCATTTTTAACTTCTAGGAAGACTGATGTGTGATGCCTTTAAAGAAAGTGTTAAAAATTTTGCAAGCAGTAATTAGAAACTTCAAAGCTTCACAAATCTTACTAGTAAGGTTTTTACTTTGCTCAAAAACGAAGCAAAATTTAAGCAGAAAAACGAATTCTCACTTCCACTTCCCACAACCAAAATTCCATGTCTCAAGCTAGTCAAAGGCAGAGAAGTAGTAACAATAATAAAGAAATATAGTGTAGATTCCACCTCTAGCCACATGTACGAACATGTTGTTCCTTCACATGTTTACTAACAATTCATGATCACTATTGTTTAATGTTTATCTAGTGATTCCTCTTCCTTGATTAAGACTTAATAATGCTGATGTCAAAACCAGTTACGAGGGAGTATTTGTAATACCAGCTTATTAATGCTTTGGGACATACAATATTACAATCATCCTTTTAATCACATCACATTCCATTTGCCCTATTCAGAAGCAAGGAGCTGTTTCACACCTCCCTCTAGAATCTTTTTGACTCAGAGGTTATGTGCCATATGCTAAAGGATCCATGTATAGAAATAGATGTCAGCTATTTCCAGCCTTCCCTCAAGCCCAGGCTGTTGGATTTCTACTCCTGGCTTATGACTATATAATGTGTTGTACATTTAAGTTGCTTTCAAATTTGTTTTTAAGTGGCAAATACTTGAGGATGAAAGGCTGAGAGTTACATAGTGTGTTTTCCTCTAAAGAGAAATAAAAGTAGTGATATCTTTTGAAGGTTGTGAAAGAGCTGTTAATGATTTTCCATGAACTTTTGATGTAATGCTAGAAGGGAAAAAATATAATATTATACTAAGAAGAGATGACCTCGTTTGCACAAACTGCAGCCAGACAACCAAATCTACAGTCATCTATAGCCTGGCCATTTATACTAAACAATTCCAGTCCAATTCCTTGCAAAATATTCTAATTCCATTTTCTCTGGGTTGGGCCCTTGCTGCCAATAAATCACCGTAGATTTTTTTTACTTGAATTGCACTTTTCTACAGAGACTCTAAAAGACTTTGAGATCTCTTCTGCATGAATGTGATTTTTATCTTATATGCACATAATGTTGATGTTACACCTCAGGACTTGTGTTTGTTAAAGTGAGCCGTGTACATAGCAAGCTTTTCACAAGTAGACTGAAATACAGAGGTGCAGATATGCACACAAACACTCACTCAGCTATTTCAGTCCACAGAAAGTTCAGCTTCTCTGTTGGTCTTTAAGAATCCAGAAGTTTTAGAAGTTTGGACACAAGTCTTGATCATGCACAAAGTCTTGACCATCAAGTCCTAAAACTGCATTGTCAGTAGAGGAAGGAGTCAAAGCTTCACTCTGTGCTTGGCTGGTATTTTTATATACTTTCACAAAACAGATGTGGTTGGCCTGAGGTACACTTGATGCTTTAGGCTAACAGGACTTTCTATTTGACTCTGTATATGGAAGATTTCCTAAGGAAAAGGTCATCCTGAAAAAAAACAATGTTTCCACTAGTGACCTCAGTGTATGCACAGATGCTCCCAGCTTCACTTTCCTAACGGTTTTAGTAAAAGTCACTAAGAGTCTTTGTCAATTTGTTGACAATTTTAATTACAAGAAGACTTGATTATAACTACTTTGCAGACTATTCAGCATTTCTCTTCATTAACATCTTATCAGCAGTATAATTGCAGGCTGGAGTGAACTCACAATGCCTTTTACCTTCTTTGAAGCTTCATTCAAAATGTGAAGACAACTTCCAATTCAGTCTTCTGAGGCTAAAGGAGATACACTCCTTCAAACATTCAATCAATCTGAGTTAAAGCAACAAAACCTGAGCAAGCACCTTTTGAACTACCAAGATCATACAAGAATCATACATGTGAAAGCAGTGCACTGACTTAAAGAATAAGAATTTTACCAGCTCTTTAGCAACTGTATTTGCAACCAGAAAAGGGACTGAGTTATCTATTCCCTAGAAGATGACACAATTCAAAATTTTTCATGTTTCAAAAAATTCTGGTTTTTTGACAGGGAAAGAGGACATAGCCTCGAGCTGCCAGGGGAGGTTCAGGTTGGACATCAGGAAGGATTTCTGCATTGACATTGTTGTCAGGCATTAGAGAAGGATGCCATGGGAGGTGGTGCAGTCACCATCCCTGGAAGTGCTCCAGAAATGATTGGACATGGTTTCAAAATAAAAAAAGTACATTTTCATTTCTGAAAGCCTACAAAAATAATACAAATTAAAAAAAAAATCTGTGGGCCAGTCAACTCCTTTTTTTCCTTCCATTTAAGGCAAATTGCTCCGCTCTTAATGACAATATGTATTACCATTTTGTCCTTGCAGCATACACATCGTGTTCTTTAACACTACATTGGAGGCTACCAAGCCTGCCTTGTTCTGAGCACACAGGACAGCTCTGAGTCTCACAGCTCTTCTCTGAAAGCTGTGATGGTGAGTGACAGCATAATAATTGTAGTCCTGGTCTGTAATCACCATGGTGGAAACACTTTCTTTCCCAGTGTCTAGAGGTGCCTGAAGGATGTGTTTCTTTAGTTTCTATCAGCCACAGGAAAGGGAGAGAACAAAACCAGTGGACCTCCCCTGTCACAGCTTCCCTGAGAACAGATGCAGACCCACTCTGACGTGTACACAGATGCTGTACTAAGAGTTCACCCTGCTTGACTACCAGAGAGATGCTGTGATGACAACAATTTAGCAACAAATAATGAAGTTATGGCCTATGATTTTTCTATTCAAATGTAAAGAGCAGATAGAGACAAGCAACACTCTCCCCTACTCCTCATTGTTTCAACCACTTAGTCTACCGAGATCTGCTATTCCTCTACCAAGAAGTCAGATTCTGAATCAGGATATTTATTTATCATGTATTAATTAAGTATATTCTTACCTAACTGCACTTAAGGTCACTTCTTAGCAATTTAATTACAAAAGAAAGTTAATCACATCTAGGTAGGCTCTCCCAAGGTTTTGTTTTTTTTTTTTTTTACTTCAATCATTTTTCCTCTGTGTTCAAAATTAATTAGTGCTAGCTAAAAAAAAAAAGTTACTAGATTGACACGACAGAGTCTGTTATTCTTCCTCTGTTCATTGAACAGGCAGAGTGCAAGCAAACAATTTTTTTCACCCAGGCATTCTTTGTTTCTTCGATGTTCTTACTGACATTATCTTTAGAAGTTTGTGTATAAATATATATTTTATATATACAAATTCTGAGGCCACCAGATATTATAATGCTTACCCACACTGCTCCCAGATTCAGGAATATGAATATCTAAATTCAGTTCCTCCTCCTAACAAATCATGAAACACATTGAAAATTGTGAGAATGTGCTGACAAACACTTTCCTAGTTTACTCTGGGTGATTTATTCTTATTTTTCTTGAGGAATCTTCTCATGCCATGTTGATAAACTTAATACTATAGCCACAGACACCACAAATTACTTGGGAAAAGACAGGCATATAACCAGACATTTTCCAAAACACATACCTCCAGAAAGCAGGCATTTAAAGAGAAAAAATTATCATGAGAAATGAAATGAAATCATGGGAGTTCACAATCAATTTGCAGAGTACAGCTACGGGAACTTCACCCAGTAATTCATGTACAGCACCCAATAAACATGCCTCCTAAGACAAATGCCTTATCCTGACTGAACAGCAGGTTTGCCCACAGATAAATCCACAGGAACCCGTAGCCCTGATTCACATCCATGTGGGCTGGGGGTATCAGACCTTCCAGATCACTACTATTTTTCACAGCCACTGGGATTGTTACTGAGGGTGCCAGTCCAGAAAAGTTAGAGCTTTTCTTCTGTTTGGGATGCCTTCCCTTCTAGAAGGACAGACACTCGCAGCTGCTTTTCATGTTAGTGAACCTTTTAAAGAGGAAATTTCCCAGCAAGGTAGCTCTGTTTTATATATCTTGAATGTTAATTTGCAGATGTTTGAACCAGACTTATTTTTTTTTTTTTTTCTCCTGGATAAGAAGGATGTAAAATATTAGAGAAAATCCATTTATAAACTCTTCTTCTCCTCCTCCCTGGAGAGCTGCTCTAAGTCTTTTCCTCCACTACAGAGCAGTGTGTGTGAAGGTGACAAAACACCACTTTAAGTCTGCCCTCCAGGGTCTTTTTGTCCTCCATGTTCAAACAATAAAAATACAGAAGGAGAAAAAAAAAAGAGGAAAAGCAAAGATGAATAAGAAGAAAAACCCAACAAAACAAACAAACCAGTGCACTTAGAAAACAGTTTCTAAAAAGCCTTTAAATTGTATAAGGAGCTTCTGTTTCGGATAAGCTGTTTTGACACAAATGCACTGCAAAGTCACTGATACCTTTTAAACAGAAATCTTGCCACCTTTCTTAAGTAGCTAAATTGTTCTCGTCAATATTATCCCACTCGACAATCATTTGAGTAACAAAATACTGACCAACATCCACATTTATATTTTCCATAGTGCAGTTACCTGACCAATTGTAAGTTTCCTCTTAGATAATAACAATATTATGAATAACCTTAATAAATATTCCACACAGTGATGGCAGTTCTGAATAAAATAGAAAAGAAAAAAAAATGAAAGGAAGGACAAAATACCCCAGCTGCTACCAAATCTCGAGCTATGACTGTGTGCTCTGCATTTGAAACTTCATCAGAAAGTAACAGGCATAGATCTGGGGGGAGAGCAAAGGGAAAAGATACATAAGCTATAAGAAATATCAAAGGACACCTTTGTTGGTGGAATATTTTTCATTATATCTTGACATTACAGAAGGCAGGATGGTGATCAGTAAAAATGAGTACAAGTATGAAACAAATAGAAAAGTCAATGAACACATAGAATGCATCAGGTATATTCAATAGATCATCAGCAAAGGAAATCAGCCCAGAGTATTTTCAACTCGCTACCAGTCCATTTATGTATATATCTATTTATCCAAACATTATTCAACCAGAACAGGAAGGTCAAGAAGCCCAAGAGATTTAAAAGGAAATCTGATGAATGTACAGGGGTGTGATAGTCACGTGTGTGAGTGTCAGCAGTGGTGGACAGATGGACTCAGACAACTGATTGGTCACTTTATATCCGTTTGTCTCTCTTTCCCACGGTACATGCAAGATCTTGAGAAATGCCTGGAAACACTACACTCATTCTGCTTTAGAGATCCAAATACCTATGTCCACATCAGTATATTACATCCAATCACTACTAGCAATAATGAGTTTCTTAGACTGTAGGCCCTTAAATGATCAAACACACCATTGAATATAGAATTAAAAAAAGGGGCAAAATAACAGTGATTTCTGGAATGTCTCAAAAATTGTTTTAAGGGAGAAGGAAAAAATTAAGTTTACAACTTGTGGGAAAGCAGATGGGAAAACAAGTCTGTGTGCTAAATGAAAGAACTCAGATCCCCACAATAAATGTTGATTTTTTTTCAGATTAACTATTTCAAATTGTGAAATGTTTCATTAGAAATCTTCCTGTTTACTCTGTTTTTGTATTTGTGCCACAGACAGCATAACAAATGGAGTAGGGTCTTAACCAGCAAAAAAAAGAGGTGAATAGTCTCCTGAGATAACCATTCATTTCTGAAAGCCATTCATAGTGATGAATGTCTGTGAAATGCACTGTAGGGGGAAAACTGCTCATCTAATCTCCACATTCTTGTTGGTGGTGACAATGAAGAGTTAGTAGAGAAAATTGAAATTCATGAAGAACTTGAAAGTCTTTTCAAGATTCCTCAACTGTTTGCTACATTTCTTTGAGTTAGTCTTTGCCTTCTGCTACACAGCTGGTAGAAAGAGAAGAGAAAGGTGATTATCTTGTTTTCTAAAGACTAAGGAAATGTCCTGTCCTTATGAATGATGAGAACATATATAAGTATAATCTGCAGTCCTTGTTATATAAATTCAGGTTAGTGATAAAGTAGAGCTTATGTCTTACAGAAGTCTCTTTGCCTGTTTCTCGTTTGCCCTTATTAACCACTCCTTATTGTGGGCTTGAACTTCCTATTACATATTTCCTGGGTCAGTTAAATCCATATTTCCTGCACAGGAGTTAAGAAGAGTTTCAACCATTCTCCATGTCCTCTTCTTCCCTGGTACTTGACAACTCTTGCTTGGAAAGCCTTCATTTCCTTGATTCCCCGTTGGTATCTGAGATGGAGAAGAACAACATGACCTCAGGGACCATCAGTCAGCCCTGGTTAAAGCTGCAGCCCTGACATGACAGGCCTGGAGATTTTTTTTCTTTTTTTTTATCCTCTTAGTTCACCATGCTGAGTATGATTCAATATTTTCTGCTTATGGTTCATCCTTGTCCTCCTGCCACACAAGGGAGCTTTTGCTATCCATCTATCTCTAAAAAAGCACTTGCAAACAGAAAAAGCTTCAGGATGCATGTGACCTAAAGAATGCCAAACCGTGGTGTGACTATGCTCTCCAAGCACTCCAACCAGAGACATTTGTGAGGGGGTGGGTGTGATAATTGTTATAGATTTCAACACCAAGGATCAAACGAGCTACCCTCCAACCTGAGATGGAGGTGACTTCATCAGCTGGAACAAAACAAGCTGCTTGATTTGATGAGGGCTACAGAATACCTGCTGCACGACAGGAAATCCTAGCAAATGTGGCAGGGTAAAGCCAGTCCATGAGGAAACAAACAGGTTAAACAAAACAATTTGATAAATAATGAAAAATTGTTTTCTTTCTAAAGCTTCCTAAGTATATTTAGCTAAGATATTATTAATAATTTAATCATGTCCCTCCTGACTCAGATCAGTTGGAGAGTCTGACACCCCCAGACAAAAAACAGCATCACTTTATCTTTAAATAAACAGCCTCCATAACATGGATAACAATTTTTGCTCTTTCACTTTCCTGTGAATGAGTAGTGACAAATTTATTTAATTTTTAAATTTCTAGATTACTCCAGCTTCAGTCTAGTGGCTTATACCATTTTACCCTGATATCCCAAGACCTCCTTAGCTGACTCAAGAGTGATGTCTGTAAAAAGAAGCTTCACTGATCATATCTGGACTGTGTGAGAATGAAACATGAAACAAACTGCTCTATGCCTTTGCCAACACATGGACACACAGCACAGCAGACCTCGCTCAGGAGAGAGAAAAGAATTTAACAAGAGTAAATGCAGGCATCAGTGGTCTCTTCAGAGATAAGGGTCCACATTGCATATGCAAAGGTCGTGCAGAGGCAGTCTGTGTGTTCCCAGGGGTTATCAGCGTGCCCTTCTGGCTATCACACAAAGCCACAACTTGGTTGGGGCTCATACAAGGTTGTGTACGAAATATGAATTATTGATCCTTGGATGTCTAGATGCAGTTCGATGTCCTAGTAATCCTGGTGAAGAAACGGTGCATATCATCTGCTTATATTTGCATGGTTGTCTTACAGCTCTTCTTAAATTTATGTCAATCTCTCCTTCTGCCTTCAGACTTCGGACAAGTATCTCTCTAGGAGTGCATTCTGCCCTAAATTAATCCAGGAATGATTTTTGTGGACTTGAAAGTGCTAGGTTAAAGGTTTGACTCAATGATCTTAATGGTCTTTTCCAACCCAAGTGTTTCTGTGATTCTATAATTCTAAGAAGACAGGACAGATTCTGCTTCAGGCAGGGGGAACAGTCAGACAAGTGTGTTGATCAGCAAATTATTTATGTATGACTGACTATTTTTTAGCCTTTAATTCCTCTATTTTTCTGAACTTTTTTCCTTCTTAAATCCCCTAATTCCTAGATATATCATAACAGGTCTGGTGCAATCCCAAAGCACTTTTCCTCTGCACTCTTTTGCATGTCCCACACATTTGGTCAGAAGCTTCCTCTTTGTCTGGAAGGTAATCCCAAGAGCTGCTCCTGATGCCTTGTGGTGATGGGTGTCACAACTGCATAGGGGAGCAAAGGTTTTATTGGACAGCCTGGGTCAGAGGGGCAGACAGGGAGTTTATTTATAGGAAGTATTTGATTTGGGTGCCTGTCTGGCACTGCACTCTTATGGTACTCTGGGCTTGTGGGCATGGGTGTTTAGCGGGTTTATGGACTCTGTGACAGGCATGGATATAGCCTGGCAGTGCACTATTTGAGCTCCTCCACCTGCTGTGTTCTCTATCTGCTACTGTGTGGTGGTCTGAAAATGAGTTTTTGTTGTAAAACCTAACAATAATTGCTAAACTTAAGCCTCTGTAACTGAATTTGTCCCAGCACTGAGTCTACCTCCAGGTATGGGTAAGATCTGATTTTTTTCTTCTAATTTTTGAACTCAGGCAACAAGGTTCATTATTCCATGGATGAAACAGGAAACAAAACCATCATTTTTGTTGTTTAGACTGCACTGTGAACCTCAAATAAAATCTCCTTCTTATCTGTTGTAAAAGGACACGTGGATCTAAAAGACAAGATGCTGACCTGTTTTGGAGATCAGGATTATACCTCGTGTGTGCTGTCAATGAAGATTTGAACTTCTCAGGTGTGGTCACTAATGGCTTCTTCCTCATTTTCTGGTGCCTGGATTCAGGCCCTGGGGTCTGATTTGTGACGGTGTGTGGTGGGTCAGAGCAGAAATGAGAGGAGAGAGGGTCTGTGCACTCAGCATGTGAAATGTTACATGAAAAAAGAAAGTCCTGGGTGAGAGAGTTATTCAGTTCACTCAGCTTTAAGCACCGAATACATCCCTGTGCCCTCTCATGAGCTGGTGCAGAATTGTTCTCTGGAGAAGACTCTCTCCTTGCATTGATTATTGATGGGATGAGGATGGCTCTGCGACCAAGGTCTAGTGCAGGCAGCCGGGTGACTGGCACCCTCTTGCTTACGGTGTGGATGTACTACAGGAATGATTCAGCTCTTGTTACAGGGACCACCAGACTCCCCACAGGGCTGATAATATCCCTCTGCTTGAAGTAGGGTTTAAAGACTAAGTGCTAGATAAGAGTGGGGTCACAGGCACTGGGATGCACCCACAGTGCGGAGGGCTCTACCTAAACTAGTCAAAGTCTCTTTATAGTCAAGAGAGAGAAGTACTTCTCCTTAGGGGGTGATTCATTTCACTTTAAAACACACATTTAAAATGGGTCACCTCTTAAAACACCTCTTTCTTCTCCCTGTTTAGAGGGGAAGCCTGGAGCAGCTAGCTGAGATATAAACATACACATGTGGGATCTCTGTAAGGAGGTGAGGTGAATCCCATGGTTGCTAATCAACAGTGGGAAAGCACATATAGGATCATTATGTACAAAATGAGGCCTATTCAACCTGAGTGTTGAATGAGGCAGGACACCCACGGAGTGAACAACATGTCTTCATGTAATTAAAAGTGCCTTCATAATTGACAGACACAATGAGAGAAAAGGCAAATATCACTAGCAACCTTATTTCTGATGCTTACCAGTGCCTGAGTGCTTGACCTTATAAATTTCATAAGAAGCATCTAGCTATGCGTATATTTGTATGTAAATAATGCAAATATTTTAAATTTTTGTTTAGATTTTTATCTGCATTTATAGTAAACCAGATACTTCACTAATGTAAACAAGGGTAATTCTATTTTCTTCTGTACATTTATGACAGTTTCTCCTAAGTGAAGATCTGGCCTGGTTTGTGCTATATGCCTTCTTTTTTTAAGTACCACAGACGTATCAAGTGAATCAATATTTCCGCAGTTATGCTGACGCACCTCCACTTATAATTGCTGACAAGATCCAAAACTAAGTGGCAGCCTCCCAGTGAATGAGATAATTTTTCTTTCTCTTTTGCCGAAGCTTGTCTTACCTGTTTCACTTAAAGATAAGCTCATACTGAGTACAGTAAAACCAACCCCAACTTGTATCAGAAAGCTTATTGGCTACAAAGAGTGCAGCTTCTGGATGGGAGATATTGTAGCCAGTACTAGCTTGAGATGAAGGAAAGAAGGAATTTTCTTGCCAAAGGACTAAGAGAGTTGGATACCCTTATGAAAAAACAGTTTGGTACATCTGTCTTGATGAGTTTTAGAAACAAAAAAACTGGAAGTTCTTCAAAGCCCCCAAAACTGAAGGAATGTTATTTAATGCTTCCAAGCAGCCCTGGGCAGAAAATAGAGTTTGGCACTTAAATGTTTCCCTAGAGGACATTTTGTTATATATTTTACATGTTATTTCTCAAAGTCATGAATCCCATGGACCTAGGGACAGATTGTTCAGTCCCCAGCTGTCGTTCGACTGCTGCACACAGAGGACTACACAGTACCAATTTACACCACTTTCTGGTTGGCTTCATTTAATATATACTTGTACTCTGGAATGTGACAGGGAATAAGCCTTAGTCTAAAAGAGGGGCACTAACCTGCCCTGTAGCTACACATTGTGGTTTTACAGTCCCACTCTTAATCTTGTCTCTAGTGTTTTTTATAGAAAGAGGGTTACTCATTTCAGCCCAAAGTCCAAAAATTATCATTGCTTAAGGGTGTTCCACAAACAAATTAATGCTCGAGATTTCTTTGAAAGCTTCTGGCCGTAGAAAAATAAAAGCTCTAGCAGAATTGGGTCATGCCACTGGTAATAGACACATCCTGACTTTGTATGGTTGGAACATCTGACAGTGGGTGAAAGAGACAGGGAGAACTCTCTCTCATGACCTAGAGGCGGTTCCCATCAAATGGACAATAATGGGCAATATTGCTATCAACTAGATTAAGTTCTAAATTAAAGACTAATTCCCACAGAAGCTGCAGTCTTACATTTCTAACCGCAAGGCAGTACTAATCATGGCTGGAGGAACAATTACTCAGCTTGGAGGAACAGTGAATGGAAGCACTATTGGTGGCAAGAGGAGTACTTTACTTTCTCCAATTTGAATAGAGGAGGGGAAGTCAAATCTTTAACAATACTTGAAATACATTGTCATCCTTCATGAGCAATTCTTGTAGAAAACAGCAGTGAGATCTTGGTGGAAATGACAAGTAGCTTCACCTTGCCTTTTCCTTCATGTGAGACAGAACTTTGGAAGACAAATCCCTCACAATCCTGCCTGACTCTGTTTAACCACTGAGACATTTCAATGAGTTCAGTCTAGAGAGCTTCCTGTTGAAGAATCATGTGATTTTGTCCACTGGCATCACTTCTCCTACAACGGGAAATTACATTCCTCGAAGCATGGCTTTTAAAGGCAATTCAAAGTACTTCTCATGATTAGAGTCTGTGCTAGTGCAAAATGTAAGGCAAAAACTCTCCTAAATCCTTGGTCTAGCATCCATTTACTTCAAACTGCCAGTTTCTTTCTTACAATCAAACTGTCCTTTCAGCATATCCTTGGGCCGTACACCAAATAATTTCTACAAGCCCTCTATTATAATTAATTTTCTCTTTAAAAAACACTAAAAAGTTAAACAAACAAACAAACCCCCTAAAACAACAAAAAAACTAAAAAACAAATAAAACAAAACAAAACCCCACAAAAGTCCACAAACAAACAGACAAACACAACAAAAACACCCCAACCTGTTTTCTTTCCTAGGAGTTTTGATGAGTACCTAGGGGTACTTTTTTCTCACTTCCCCATCAGCCCCAACAAAAATAGGTTTTATTGACTTTGATGTGAAGCTCTACCCCTCTTTAGAGTCTCCAAACTTTCTGCTGTGCTGGGAAAGTGCTGAAACTTAATAAGGAATTCTAAGTTCAGTTTCGTTAAATATGGTGACACCTAGGTCTGTCTTGCTCTGTGAAAGAAAGAATTGGAAAACAGGAAGTGTAGAAGCTTCCGTAAAAGATACCCTAATAGATCTGTGTTTTTCCATCTGAATTCTTTCTTCTCTGATGAATGGTAGATTATTTAGAGAAAGTGTCAAAAAAATCCACAGTAGTAAGGCAGGGAACGAAAAGTTCCCTAACAGCCTTCAGAGTTTAAGTTTAAAAAGGATAGTCTGACCATTTGCTCTCCTTTCCACTTTCATTCTTGCCAGAATTGCTGCCAGTGTGTATCTGTGGTATCTCATTAATGGAAATGAAAAATGACTAGTTTTGATCCCAGTAAGGTCCAGTAAGGTGCAGGGGAAAACTATTCATCTGGTTCAATTAACTCAGGAATTCAAGTTACGCCTTTTGAGTATAAAATCCAAAACTATCCTTTGCTCTGAATATAGAGTCCTTAACAAAGCAGAGTCTGGGTGACTGAGGACAGGAGAAAATAAGCCTCACGCTGCCTGTTTTGAAAGTGGCAGGTTAAATCCTCAAAGATGCTGCAACCTACGACTCCCGTTGAGGTCTCCACAGCAGAAAAGTTACCCTACTAAATGCTTAGCTTCTTCTACTTTCCAGGATTTGGACCTTTCTATCTAGAGAAATCTGTGTTGGTCATGCCAGCTTGAATTCTACTGAAAGGAAGGAAGGTACTGTTTAAGCCTTGAGGACTGAATGAGAGATGCTTTTTTGTGACTTGGTGCAAGCAAAGCAAGGATGATATTACCTGTGAGATGTGAGGATGGGTGTAAAGATGTACAAATGTTATGAAAATGTGATCAGTATACACTCAGATCCCTCTAGTGGGTCTAATTTGTTTATCATATGCATATTTGTAGGTTTTTGGCTACATCCAGTGTAATATGCACTTACCAATAGTTTTGGTTTTGGTTTTGGGGCTTTTTTTCCCCATTGGGAGATTTAGCATCAACTGTAGTGTTGGATACATTTTGGTGTTATGGATTTCACTGAAATTCTCTTACTGTGAATTCTTATTCCCTTATCCGGGATAGGTTTTGCCAAGAAGGACTTCTCTGAAGTACTTTTCAGTGATTCACTCTCACATTCTCTATCAGCAGTTTATCCAATTTCCAGAAATGTTGGGCAGAGAAGTGGAACCATGAAAATTACCTCGTGGACAATTTGTTGCTGTTGCTGTTGTTACTTTTGCCTAAGATTCTATTAGAGTTAAATTTCCTATGACAGCTGGAGGTCTAATCTTTCGGATAGAAACTGCCAGATTTGAATATAACTATTGTAAAGAGGGAGATGAAAATACAAATCTGAGGGTTAAATCTCTGATGGTGAATCTTATCTCAGTGGCTGAATGCACCCATAGTAGCCCTGTGAAAATTGTTTCACTTTCCTTGTTAATCAAAAAACAAACAGACAAAAAACAGTGATGATGGGGAATTGAATGCTGAAATTATTGCCTTATAAAATAATAATAGAAAAAGAAGGGGAAAATCTCCCAAGCTCCTATTAAAATCACAGGTTTAAAACAATACTAGGATTTCATCAGGGCAACCAGATCTGAAATTCCAATTTTTTACTGATATGCTCATGTGAGAAGCTCACAATTAAATGGAGCTCACAATTAAATGGAACTCACAATTCCTAAGTTCTACATGTTCAATTAAAAAGGCCCAGCATGGAACCTGAAGCCTCTTCTTAATTTATAAAATATTTTCACTGATGAAAGTCCAGTAGTTATTCAGTTCTTTCGAAGGAAAACGTAAAGCAGAGAACAGAGTGTCAGCATCCCATACTTTTCAAGGAATTTTCATTCAAGTTTTTTTTGAAATAGCCACCTCAGCTCAGCACTGTCATTAAATATGATTGGAGGGAAAAAAAGAAAAAAAAAGTATGTTTTTTTCTTTGTTCTTTTCCTTAAGGGTCTGGATAGATCACAGCAGCGACTTACCCCCTCTATTTCTTCATGATAGGGCAAGGGCTCTTTAAACCCTCCTGCTTCTGGAAGAAAATGAGATAATGAAACAAGATAAATTAAAGCAACCTAAGCCAAAAAATGTTTGTTTTTATATTACACTTACAAAAGAGCAGCTTAGAATGGTAACTGAAGGATTGAAATTGCCAGTATTTTATATCATGATATATCAAAGTATTTAGGATGTGTGAGATCATTAAATATAACTAGATTTAGTGAAGTTGACAGAACTATTAAGATAATCCTGCTAGTTCAGATAGTTGAAAATATGTACCACAGCAGTTTGCTAGAATGAGTGGTGTATGTTCATTTACCCTGCCTCTCATGTGAAAATAAGGATAATAATTTTGCCATAATCTTAAAATATTATCAGGATAAAATCTCTTAAAGTCCAGATGCCATGTTGATAAGATACCAAATCTGTATTGTCTTTGTGATTTTCTTTTCACCTGACAATGTTCTCTTTCATTTTGTTATTCCATTTAAAGTGAAAGATTTCCAAAACAATCAGCATTGCCTCATATATGTTTCTTTCAACATTTTTAAATTTAAGTGTTCTACTTTATTTTCATTGCAAAATCCTTGCTCTTGCATCATGTTCAAAATATAATGACCTGTGAATTCTGAGGTTCAGAAGTTCTGCTTTTAAATGTAGTACTTTAGGTTAGTAATCAGAGACTATTTTGAAAATGTGGTTCCTACAGTACATATGAATATGCTAATCAGCTAAACTTAATAGTTCTCATTTGTATTAATGCAAATTAGGTGGCTGTACTTTCCACCAAATATTTTCCTCGGTATTTATTAGAGAAATCAAAATCTCTTTCCACCCATAATAAGTCCTAATATTTCATCTTAACACTTTAAAGGGCGTGTTTTATTTTAGCTTAATATAATTTCATTGAACAAAATTGCATCTACAGGCAATATAAAGTTACAATTTGTTCCATGTCAAATAATAAAAATGGACTTTAAATTTTACATGAATTTGGCCTTTTGGTTTGTGCATTTCAATTAAACCTTTCTTGTAATCCAAACGGCAGAACATACTTTGTGTTCATTTGGCCCGGTGGAAAGCGTATCCAGCTGTATCCCTGGTGCCTCCTTCCCTGTTGCCATCGGCCTTTTTTAACCCTCAGTCTCCACTTGCCCCCATGAAGAAAGATCAGGATTTTTCTGCTCACTCAAACAAGCCTTGTACGCATCTTGCAGTACCTGGAAATGAAACCATGTGGGATTGGATGTGCCCAGCTTTTGAAGTAAGGATTGGTAAACACTCACAACAACCTGGGCTTATTCTTTCCTAGGTGGCCTGCAGATCCTGAATCTGGAGCTGTTACTCCTTCGAGTTTCATTATTGAACACCAGGAGAGCCCTAGAGTTGAGGTGAAGCCCAAAGAGAAAATTTGTAAGAACTGTGTAGAGGAACCACCCCTGTTTTTCTAAGCACAGCAGCATGCCACAACATGCCTAAGTCTCTCATGATCTTTGTCCATATAAATTTGTTATTAATAGCAAAAATATTTTTGGTGTTAGTAACTTTCTCTTTTCTGTGCAAAAACAATAGGAAAGCTCTTTACTATATTATCCTTCAGAATTATATTAATTTTATTTCAGGATCACATGCCAGCCACTCTCTTCTGATACAGAAAAATAAAAGGAAGTTTACCACTAGTATTCAGAATATTTCCAGCATGCCAATGGACTCCATGATGAAGAGAAAGATCTGAGTTGAAGGTAGCTGTTCCCACCCTCAACAGAGATGAGACACAGCTTTGATGGGGCACCATGACTGCCATATCTGTGTCTACACTTTCCAAAATCTCCCCAACCTCATGTGTGACTTGGCTGAAAGATCCAGGACCAGCTATTCTTCGGTTTTTATTCAGTTCCTAATTGCACAGTGGAATCCCCTATCTGATGGGCCCATACGCACTGTTGTAATTAAGATGATTAATAATATATGTTCTGTAGAGAAATAGCTGAGAGTAGCTTCCAAGGCTTAAAGCCTTGAAGCCTTGAACTTCTTTTGCAGCTTTAAATGTAGCTTTACACTTGATAGCTTAAAAACGACTCGTTCTGTGTTCAGCAGAACTAATGAAGCCTGATTTTCGCTGGCATTGTGTCTCATGGCTAGACCGTGCTGTGTCAGAGAAGGTGCAAACCCTGATCCTGGGGCTGAGATGTTCAAAACCACATTCCTTCTGTGTGGGCTCTTTCGAGTCTAATGAGAGTGGGCTCATGCTGCAGCCTGTCTTTAGTGGCTGTGCTCATAGAGTGTTTCTCTGCTACTCGGATGCCTCTTTTCTGAAGCTCATAGTAATTTAATATCCTTGACACATCCAACCCTCAGCTAAATTTGATTGAAATGAGCTAATCAGTCTGTAAAGTGAGACAGACAGACAAATAGGCAGAGATGAGTGTGCTCTTTGACCATGATAAGCCTCATTTCCTTCAGAAACCTGGGTGAAAAGAATAAAATCCATGATGCTTTCGGTTTAATTTTGGTTTTTGTTGTTTTCTTTTTTTTTTTTCCCAGGGCAAACTAACCCCAGCACTAAAAGCAGAGCAACCCTGACGTCAGACTTCAGGGAAAAAGAAAGGGGCAAGCTATTCCCGGGGGAAAAATAAAGGAAAGAGGATTTTGTTCGATTTTTTTTTTCCTTTTTAACTGCAGTAGAAATCAAACTCCAGAGCTTTAATGGAAAAAATCTCACTTTTTTTTTTTACTTCTTCTTTTTTTTTTTTTTTTTCTGGGAAGAAGGAGAAGATGGGAGAGAGGAGGAGAAAAAAGAAAGCTAAGCGACTGTCAGATCAGCTCAGGATCTCCATTAGAATGCAGAGTGCTCCAGAGTAATTACAAAACAGCTGTAATGGAAAATTGGTAGTCAAACCCATTTTCCACCAACTAGAACGGTGAATGGGCTCCATTATGTTCCTAATTCTCATTAACTTAATTTGCATAGGAAACAATGAAGGAATACCTAATGAGTTAGACTCAGCTAGCAGCAGATCGATACCCCTGTGAACAGGGGTTCGACCCATAATTACAGGACATGTGGCAAAGCCGGAATGTTTCTCCTCTTACATAGGGGAGATGGAAAGGTTGGCCTCGCTGTTGTTATTTATTTAAAGGCTGGAAATGTGGTGCCTACAGGGGCGGGAATTTGTTGCTGTTTGGAGGTGGGAGGGAGGGAGGGTTAGTTTTTTTTCTTTCTCACTTTGTTCTGTGGCTTTTTAGGAAGAAATTTATTATTTGACTTCCTCTTCTGCCTTAAAGAAGCAAATACTTAAAAAACTGATCTTGTGTCCAAAGTTTAATAGCTGGGATGTGCTGATGCAGTACACTGAGGGCTGCAGTTTGCTGCATGTGTTCTGGGCCAACTAAAACCTGCAGAAATACATGTCGTGTGTCATCATGCCCCAGACTTTGAGCCCAGCCAAAAGGCAGAGCCTGCTCACCTGGGCTCGGCTCTGTGCAAACACAATCACACGGTATTAGAGGACCAACAGATGTAAATACTGCTGGCTCAGGGTGCGTGTGTCTCTATGCAGTGTAACCCGGGGAAGGTCTCTCTTCAATTCCCGTTCTTGGCAGCCTGGCTGTATTTGAAGTCTTGGGCATGTGCATTCAGCTCTCTGGCCTTTAACTCCTGCATGTGGGACAAGGATAGCAAATCCTTGCTCTGGTTTAGACCCTACGCTGTGCGGGGAAGGCTCTGGATGATCCAAAAAGTAAGGTAATCTGAATGAGGAATATTTACTCTGACAAGTAAGGACTGTGCGCAAGGTGGGATGCTGCCGCTTGTGTAAGTTAAGACAATTTTTCTATTTTTTCCTGATTTGTCAATCCTAGACCACAGTAGCTAGATCATGCATATAGATATCAGTACAGTTACTGGAAACGGTTGAATCTCTCCCAATGGTCTCACAGCTTAATTTAGTATCTATTGTTCTTTCTGAGTGAAATTTCCCTTGTGAAGAAGACTTTTTGAAAAAAAAGAAAAAGGAGAAATTCCAAAACCTGCATTATGTGAGTCCTCAAAAGAGTTTTAAATTAATGTTACCATATTTTTGTATGTACTGCAGCTGTGCAGTCCTCACAATGCCAGAGGGAACATGCTGTGGCAGTTTTGTAAGAAATGCATAAAAAGAAAAAGTGCCTGCCTTAACAAGCTCACAATCTACCCAGATCAGGAAAACAGAGGAAATCGTCCCATTCCCCTTTTCACAGACAGAGACCTGAGTCACTGAATGATTCAGTGACAAGTCCAATGTCAGACTCAACTTCAGGTTGGTGATTTATTACTGCAACATCTTTCATGTATTATATAAGCAAAATTTATAGGATGCATAGATTTTGGTGTCCCACTGTGCTAAATTTTTTCCATATGACACAAGAGAAAGGAGGTGGCACTCTGAAGGTGCTGTGCTGTGAAGGGATGCCCTAGCTGCAGGAAGCTCTAGCAGACATGGTGTTCACAGGACCTAAGGAAACCTTTGGGCTCATGTCAAGACTGCAAGTAAAGGCTGGGTGTTGGAAAAGGCTTTTAGCTTAAAAATCATTGCATCTTAGAGTGGACGAGTGGTTGTACAGTTGTGAGATCTTCAGGAATGGGAATAACTGGGAAAGCATCTCCCTTAGACAATATCTTACATGACAGGGAAAGGTAACAGGTTTGCTCTCGATGGAGTGGGGAGCATCTGCAGACCCAAAGGAGCAGTGAGGTAACCAATGGGTTCTGCTTCATTTCCCCATGGCAGGGGTCAGCAGGTGGCACTCACACACAGCATCAGGAGGTGCCAACGCCACTGGAGTAGTGGCAAGTTTCTCTTTTTAGAAATGCTGCATCATTCTTAGATCTTTGCTGCAGTTCCTTTGTGGGAAGCTGTGGCAAACAGCTCAGGAAGAGGTTTTTCTTGTCATAGCATTTCTGACTTAACACAGAATTGCTCTTTGGGAAGTGGTTTGAAGTCCCTGAAAGCCAGATGGTCCAAACTCTGATTTGATAAGTTCTGTTAAATAAGTAACATATATAATATCAATACATTATCAAGCTGAACCCTTATATAGAGTCATGAGTCCCTCCTTCAGCTGCAAGACCAAGATATATGCAAGACCAAGATATGTGCTTGCAACGAGAAGTAGCACTGTTCAATGTTACTCAATCTCTTAAAAAAAACCTCTTGTATGTTTTCTTTGCAAATGCTTATTATTGTCCAATTTCTCATCTGTTTTAAAATAGAGAATCTTCTTGGAAGTCAACAGTATTTTTTTCCCAGTTGATGTGCTGGCCGTATGTGATGACTGTAAGTCTGTAGCTGTGTCAAGAGGGTACAACAATACTCTGGGCCTCTGGAGACCTGAGGTTCATCTCCTGTGTAACTGACTTAGTGAGGGTCCTTGGCCAACTGATTTTGTCATCCTTTGCTCCCCTTCCCCTTTCCAATTGTTTTTCATCTTCTCTGTTCAGATATCTCTGCTTCATGTTTTCACTCATCCTTTCTTTATCTGATTTCACCACAGCAAACAGAAAAAATAATCACAATAATTTAAAATACATTATTCTAGGTTTTGATTCAGGACAAAAGCCTTTTATCCAGCATTAGACTGTCAGCTTTGATTTCAAGGAACTCTAAGCAATCACTGCAGTTAAAAAAGTTTATGGAAACCAAAAGACCAATCTTTCTGCAAGACAAAACCCTGAATTCACCCTTCACTGATTAAACTAAACTCAGGATCAATGGCTAGTACTTGAGAATTTAATTCTGAATTATTGTTGCTTTGTATGACTAGTTACATTTGTTTAATTAAAGTAACACATCTGTACAGTAAATAGCCTGTGATCGGGCAGTAACATAATACTGTACAAGCGCAGCAGTAATTGGATAATGTAATGAAATGCATGGCAGTTTGCTTTTTTTTTTTTTTAAAGAAAATATAATGAGATTTCATCATTTTATACACACAGGTAATTAGTTCTTAGAAATACGGGTAGAGTAAATTATCTGCAGATTTGAACTGTCAGCAAGCATTTTATATGGCCCAGCTGAAGAGGTAAAAATGTTCTGTTTTAAATCTCTTGAAATTCAAACCAAAATGAGACCAGTATGAAATTAAGGTACTAGTAAGAGCTGAAAGGATTCAGCTTATTTCAGGCCATCTGCCATAATGCCTACCAAGGTGAATTTGTGTAGGTGACAGCATGTTTCCCACTGCCTGAGTAGTACTGCACACAACTGCAAGCCATTACCCATCCAGGTCACTGTACATGAGATTCCTTTTCTTTAGACTTTTCAGATTAACTTCTTTTTAAGCCAATTCACCAAACGTGCCACAATTTGCAGACACTTCCCATAAGCGGATGTTTCAAACACAGGTGTTTGTGGTAATACAAATATGTGTAGAAGAAAGGTGCCAGGTTCTGGCCTGGAGCTGCAGTCAATGCAGGTCTGCTTCTGGGCTAATATTGAATCTCTGTTCCTCACCTTTGGAAAATTAATGCTGTTCCCTTTATGTGTCACGATCACGTTCTGGTAGGGAAGGGTGAGGAGGGAGATAAAACACGTTAGCATAGGTTAACATTCAGAGGGTTTGGCAGGCAGGATCAGAAGTCAGGGGATGCGACTGCCTGCATTGTGTCCTGAAAACCATCCATCTTCCCGCTCAGACAGTCCTGATGTTTAATTGATACATTTCCGCCTTCCCCCTTGTTGTTAATATTTAAGCAGGTGAGCACAGCGGGCAATGGGCTGCTTGCAGTAGCCAGGTGGCCCTGTCAGCAGCCTGCTGCACTGATCACCTCCCCTGAAATTTGCATTGCTTTTGTTCTTCTCCTCTGAACGTGCACCAACAGCCCCAATTTGAAAATGCAAACAAACAAACATATATCTAAACTTTCTCTGAAGGAAGCCTAACCCCCTTGAAGAAAGTTCCGCAGGGCCACTGCTACATTCTTTTATTCTTCCCTCTATATTTTTTTTTTCTCTCTACGTTTTTGTTTGGCTTTCACTCTTGTTCTCAGCATTGCTTTCTTTCCTTTGTACTTTGATGTTTCTTTGGGGATGTGAGAAAGAAAAGCAACAACAAAACAAAGCAAAACAATAACAACAAAAATGGAAAAAAAAAATCTAAGGAATTTACGGTTTCTATTCACATTAACTACACCTGCCAACAAACATGGGGAAGTGTGGAAAATGAGGGGAAGAAATATAACCAGGAAATCCAGAGGCAGGAAGACTGGGGTACCGGGAACCATTATCCTTCCCTAGGGTCTCTGCCCTGAGAGCACAGCCTTCCAATCATCCAGAGTGAAAGGCCCTCTGCCTGACTTACTGGCTGGATCGTTTGCTCTTCCCCCACCCCACTCTGGCTCTTTTCCAGAGCAGCAACCAGGTTGCAGGCAACTGATATATTTGCTCTTGTCTAAGGGACAGCTGGTTCAGGCTAAGAGCCTCCAGCGTTCAGTGGTCAGCTGCTAGGTGCAGAGTTAGATTAATGGAAGTAGTCTGTGGTTAGTGTTTGCCCTGCTATCACTGAAGTGTCTGGGTCCAAATTCTCCATTGTACAACATTTAGGCCCATAAGAATCTGCCCTACACCAATCTCCTACCACTATAGCTCAACAGCACGGACACTGGACAGGCTAGAGCTCAAGTCCTCTGCTAGAAATGGTTTCATTTCATACAGATTTTTTAAATATTGAAAGGGTTAAGAAGGTACCAAAAAGTGTGTTTTACCTAGGAAATGTCATTAAAACCTCTTCTTTGGCAGCCTAGCTAAAATGAAAAGACTGGCCTGAAGCTTTCTCAGATCATTGGACTTTCTCAGTCCATTCATGAACACCTCTGAGAAATTCTGAGCCCAAATATAATATTTCCATGCACGAAACAACACATTGTCTTGAAGCTAGCATAGTCATCCACAACTGAGGAGGTCTGAATTTAAATCACTATAAACACAGAGGGAAGCTAGACTGTGATCCAGCTACTGAGATTACAGCAAGCTTACAGCTATCAGCTCGGCTAAACTTGAAAGAGCATTTGTGGCTGTGAATGGAAGAAGGTGGCAATCATTCAGGCAATCCAGAATTAGGCACCTGTTTTCCTGAGAAAGGCAGCTTTAAGTCAACTGACTAGTTTGCATGCATTCTGCTCTGAGAACATGAACTCAAATATTTATCTTTTTTTCTTATTAGGCCCTGTACCCTCAATGCATGCCACAGTTTGATGTAAAACCTGGTCCTGCTGTGTTCATCACTCCAGCCATTGTACCCTTTGAAGTTTTAGAGCCCTGTAGAGAGTTAAAATTAATTTCAAAGAGTCCCAGTACCTGAGATCTCCTGGTACTGAGGACAAGTATCGTCCAAAGACCAGTGCACACCCTGACTTACAGACAACTAGCTCTATTGCTTCTTCTTCTGTGATTTAGCAAAAATCCTGGTGAGTCCTTGTCCTGGCTTATCTAATGACGTTAAAGTCATTGTCCTTATGAATTTACTGGTTGGTTTTGATTTAGTTTGATTTGGGTTTGTTTTGGTTTTTTGTGATTACATATAGCTTATTGTTTAGCAAAACAAGTTCCCAATATCCCTGTCCTTGTTTGACATAAGACACAGCTTATAAAATGTTGTCCTACCCAATTCTGTGGACCTACAAGGATGTAAAGACAGTTATAGATACCCATCACCCTTTGTGTAGAATGCCAGATCATGACAAAGATGTTCCCATTGGCGTATGAAAGTACACAAACCTGGATCAACCAAAATAGTGGAGGTTCTGGATAGAAACAATGTCATTTGGAAAAATCACAAGTTTTATTCTTCTACCACATTTCTCTGCTTTGTGAAACAGAGCTTATACTGTCAAGGAGTTGGTCAGTACTAGCAAAAGTTCTCTGACCTCTGTGATTCTCTTGATGGGGCCACAGGTTGTTGAGAAGTAGATGGAAAGGGGCAGGAATTAGAAATCTGTGAGTGGGAAAAAGGAGTGTCCTCCTATAGCTCTGAGTTTGAGGAAACAATGCAGAAAAGACATTTGATCAATCCACACACACTCTCTTATACATCTGAATTTTCCTAAGAATTTTTCTTTCATGAGAAATTAAAAATATAGAAATTCTATGAGAAGCAGACACCATTTAACTAAGAATATACACTGAAGTGAACATTCACAGCTTTCTTACATATCAGTCAGGGGTGACAAGAGTCTCTCAAGCCCTTGAATAAAACAATCATTGTGATTTTATTGTGTGTGTTTTCTGTGTTTATATCAGGGAGCTCAATGTTTGAACCACAAAACATCACTTTTACTACAGATCCATTTTATAATTCAGGCACCAGACAATCAAAGATTTCTTTGTATTCATTTTATTACATCTTCTGCATCCTCTAGTTCTTTGTACGATGGCAATTTTGTCTGCACTATGTGCTTTGTCCACAATGAAGCATATTCCCCCATTCTTATGTAGGGATGCAGAAGGCATTTTAATAGCCCCATTTCATCCATAAAGAAAAATAGTAAAGAGCAAGTGATTTATTTATATGGACAAAATGGTTTGATGTTGTTCCTTGTTGACAGACTGATCTGGCCAGAATTACATTCTATTGATAAAACTGTGAAGGAATGCCATTCATCGACCGCATGAAGTTAAAGGATTGGGGAAAATGAGTTTGTCCATAGAACTTTCTTTCCCAAGCTGTCAGATGTTTCTTGAGATTTGAACAGCCTCGTGCTCACATTTGTGTTCACATCTACTTTATTTGTTTAACCGTTTTGTCCTTACTGGAACATCTCTGTAAAAATGCAGAAAAATTTGAACAATCTCTTTCAGCAGTCAGCTGCCAAGACCTAATATTTGAGACTTTTATCCTGGTGGGTCTCCAGAATACTTTGCAATTTCTCTATCACTAAGTAAATCCCTAGAGAACACAGTAGTGGCTTTTTGAGGTTAGGCAAGATTTCCTTTCTCATGCACCAGAACACAAAATTTAAACACTTGTGACCAGTTACTTCCACAACAGATTCTCTCCATGCATGTTGCAATTCTCCATGTACCATGTGATTCTTATAGTTAGTTTGCTGTCCTCAGACTGAAAGGTAAAAGACCTCCTCGCAAAGAACAAGAGGAACAGATGCATTTCAAGAGGGTAGGAAACTCAAACAAGTCTTAGTATCTGAAATCATCCATTACATCTATTTGTTTCTTTTATCTACTTTTCTCTTGGGCTCTGCTTGTGATCCTTCAGTAAAACATTTAGTCTTACAAACACACACACTTGGGGACCTGTCATCTTTAAATAAAGGGTCCACGGGGAAAGGAAAGTACTTTTAATTTAGATCTGTCTTAACCAGAATTAAACCAAGCTTTAGATCCCATGTGGTGGTGTAAGTTTGACATTTGCTTCTTGCTTTTTTCCAAGCTAGCGAGCACAAATGTGCTTCCTCTATAAAGTAACAGAAAAGCTAAGATTGAATGTAATTAAAATAAAATACAACAATATTAAAATAATATTAAAGGAAGGAAATGTAGTGCATAAACTAGTCATTAACCCCAGCATCCTCAATAGATTTAAATTTGAGTAACTGCTGGTTGATTTGCCTACTTATAATTCCCACTCTAGTTTTAGCTGGATATTATATTCTTTTTCATTCATTAAAGCTTTGCAGCTGCTTCCCACTCCAGTGAGGGGTGCACTGTCGTGCCGAAGGGAATGATTCCTAGACAGAAAGAAGTTTTCAGTCCTTTGGGGATTTCTACAATGATTCCAAAGGGGCCTAGGATTTTACCCATAGGCTCGTGTCTGTGCTATAGATTAACCTGGTATATTGCATCTAAATTCTCCTGAATCCTAATGAAGTCAGTTAAGTGAAATGTTAGAGTAAATAAGTGCACAGACTACCAGAATACCCCGGAGCTGGATTTTTTTCAGCTATGACCCAAATTTGGATCCTGACACTGCACTACTGGCCTTTCCTTTCTCACTTTTGTGCATATACATAAATGTATATATGCGTGTGTACATATAGCCTAGTAAGACATACTAAAATGTTTTAGGATGAAAGGTCCTGGATAACATGTAGTCATAAGATGTTATTTATGCAGTTTCCTTGGAGGAAGATTAATTGGGCTGAGGTATGTACACTAATGCATGAGTCAGCTGTGGTATCATCACTGCAGATACATGGCTGATTCAGATGATTTAAAACACACAGCCATACTACAAAGCAGCTCAGGACAGGAAGTTAAGAATGATTTCAAAGCCAGCAGATACTGCAGGAGAAATCTGAGCTGGTAGAATATAATTACACCAGTCAGCATGTTGTCTAGGCAAGTGAATGAATATTCTCCTTTCTGCGTGAGAGCCAGAGGCTTCTTTCAAATATCCATAACTCCAAGTTTAGACATGATTATGAGGATACTTTGGATTTAATATTGATTTAGAGAGCACAAGGTACTGGATGGAGTCCTGCAAAGTAAATCTTAGGACTGACAATCCCAGTAAAGGCTCTAGTCACCCGAATGAGTTCTGAAGTCTAGTCCTGAAGCTGCCCTCTTTGTAGGCTATGCAACTTCAGTTATAGCACTTGACACAGCTGCAGCACTTCCAGAAAGGTATCTGTAGCCCAACAGCCTCCAGAAGCTCAAGGACATGGCCCTATAAGAGCTGTTTGAAGTCACTCAATCACTTATCATAAAAACTGTACAATTTAAAGGACAACGCAGACAAAGAAATTGAAGCCCCACATTGGAGAACGAAGGTGGTGCAAAAGGACCATGCGGAACGGTCAGCAATTTGGAGGTAAGAGTCTGGATTCACTAGCCACTGGTAGAGCAGAGAGGAAACCTGTGGCTCTGGAGTCCCCAGTGGTTTGCTCATAAAAAGCATCCTTCCCTGGCTTAATTAAGAAATGTGTTTAACGAATTCAAGCTGAAAAACCTCTCATGAATCTGTAGTTTGAACAGATAGGAGAATCCAACATGGGAGAGGGTGGGGACAGAGGTACAGAGAAGAGTGCAAAATTCAGAATGGAGATCCAAGTCCAGCCTGAGGACCCAGAGCTCTCAGCTGCTTGACTATAAAATTGTTGCATCCCTGTCATTTATTCCTTTAGTAAATGAAAAGGCACCCGTAGTCTTCACTCCTCCCACCACACACCTTGCTGCCAGCCCCTTCTTGCTCCATTTCATGCCCAATCAATATTATTTGACAACATACAGGTCAGCAATGATGGCAGTTATATCAGCAGCATGGAAATTACAAAAGAAACTATTGTTTGTCTTGAAATTAAGGGCTACTGAAATCAATAGTACATTTGAAAATTGATATCGACCACTCTGTGTGTGTGTTTGTATATATGTGTGTGTGTATTTGCATGTTTAGATACAAGAAGAATTTTGGGGGTTAACTCCTCTTTCAGCTACATAATTTCTGTTTCTTTTTGACAAAGCCAATGAAATCACCCAAAAAATTATACACATATGAGTCTTTTTGAAGCAATTGAAAGGAGAACAATATTGACATCTCATAATTGGATTTCCCCACTTATAATGGTAACAGCCACTGTTTTGTGATTATTTTCCAGGGCTTGTATGTTGGTTTATTGTTTTCGAGGTTTGCTCTGGGTTTTGTTTTATTTATTTAAAGGTTTCTATTCAAGTCATATCAAGGAGAAGGGAGGAATAATGTCTGCAAATGCCATTTGGATCAAACAAGCCAAGAATAGTAATAGTTATTGTTTGGCATGTTTGAGAGCTATTGTGTGACAAATAGATTTGGAGTCATCATTTGTTTAAAAAGGCAGTAAATGAAACTTTATGAGATGAGGACAGAGTAACGACACAAAATACCCATCCAGAACTCCTGATGGTGATCAGTAAAATGAAATAGATTAACTGTTTGTTTTTCCCCCCTCCAAGACACCAAGAAAATAAGATGCAATCAAAAATATTTGTTATCCTTGACCCACAGTGGAAAAAAAATTGCATAGTAGTGGCTCATGACAGCGCAGTTTGATGGGTAATGATTAGATAACCAGAAGCAGATGAGAACATAACAAAAGGCCAACCAAGTATTGTCACAGTCAGAACAACAAGGGTTTTTTTAATGAGAAAAATGATACTGGTAGGAAGTATGACAATTGTCTCCTGGTATATGCTAATCCCATGCTTCGTGACTTCTTCTCACTACCCGAATGGACAAGGAAAGATTTTTCTCTTCACCTTTTTCTCTACCTGTATTTAATGAATAGTTTCGTTTGTTCACTTCTCTGAACTTCATCTACAAATCATGAGTGAGAGCATTTGTATAAAACCTGAGAATGGTGCTGAAGCACCTCTTGATTGGTTAACTCTTATGAGACAGGTGTCACACTCAGTGCTGGACCTGGAGACAGGGACATTTCCCTAGGAAGGTCACCGGGGGAATAAAAAGTAGTTTGTTTGTTTTTCTCTTAGGCTACTTGTCTTCACTGGATTTTTGGCTGATTAGAGGAAGTGAACAGAATAAGAGGTGAGTTTTAGAAGTCCTTGAAGTGGCTCATACACAATGATTTGTGGATCAGATTATTTGAGATTATAAAGTCTCATATAGACAATGGGGAGAACCTCTGTACTTTCAGTGGTGGGTCAAATATTGCACCATGGCATGCAAAGGATGTTGAGACAGACTCTTTACAGGGGAGATTATGGCAAATCAAGGTGTTTACCCTCATCTTTCCTTAGTCTGAGTTTTTTCTTAATTTCTCTGCTTTGCTTTTATCAATTTTCTCTGGATGAAATTTCTAGAAGTCAGTTATTTTTCCTGGAAATTCCAGAAACGGCAATTTCTAACTTCAATGTCAAGTCAACCCACCTCCTCCAACCCCCCGTAAAAAGCCAAACAAACAAAAAAAAAAACCAATCAACCAACAACAACCAAAAAAATCACCAAGAAACCAAACCACACAACAAAGCAAAAAATAAAAATGCAACCAACCAACCAAAGAAAATCTACATTCCATCATTATTGCTCATACAATTGTTCTGTTAAACCTGACTTATGAGAAAGGTGTCTACTTACTTCTTAATTACCAAGACAATTCTTCACACAGATGTTGTAAGTACCGTTATTTATTGATTACGTAGAATGTGTCACCAGGCTAGAAGCACTTTCCCCTGAATTATAAACTACTTGGCCAAATTTTGATCTCTCTCACACCTTGATGTTACAGATCTCCAGATGGAAGACACTATAAAGAGAGTGCTAAATTTGAAGAATATTCGTTTGAACATTGACAGACAGCAAGAAGACTCTTTCCAGGCCGTGGGCCAAACTGTGCTATGAAACTCACTGCTCCAAGTCTAGTATAACTCCCCTGAGTCATCACCACTCTCAATATTTCGAGTCTCAAGTTTTTCCCTGTAGGTCTATCTGCTTCTTAGCCTAATGAATCCTTTTCTTGCTTTTCTTTGCCTCTCCTGATAATCCCAAATCCTCATCCTTTCCCTTCAGGTTAAAATCAAACCATACAAAGTATTCCTTAATCTGAACAAATATCTGTTTCCCTCAAACTTAGATCCTCATCTAATTATATAATTATAATAATTTCAGTTCACCAAAGTTGCTTTAACTGTCCTAATTTATACCAATAATAAATCTTACCGATACATAAATTTTAAAATGTTGAAAACATATTTTACTGAAACACACGTGAAATGGTCTTTTAGTAACTTACTTCAAATGTATTGTATTTTGACATTCTTCATTCTGCAATTCACAAAATTGGATCTTTTTCTACTTTTTCCTACAAAACAACCTCTTTCCTCTTGAAGCTGCATATTGATTCTAAAATTTCTCCTGAAAGCCATGTGGACAATCCTAAAGTCTGCTTTTTAGTTAAATTGTGACTGAAATAGGAAGATGCATCAATCTTGGATATGTGGAATATGAAGTAGGAGATAAATTCTAACAAAAACTTAAGTGGCTGCAGGAATTTAACATCTTTTTTTTTTTTTTCTTTTGGGACATCAGGAAATTAAGAGAACTTAATCTGTATCCTAGACTATGAGGGCACAATTTTTTCTCTTTCAAAGCTCTAATCTAGCAGATTTAGGAACCTGGCTCTCCTGATGTGATTTAGGAATGGATGTGTCTACTCTAGTATTTACAGAAAAGGTCAGCCTCTACCCTGAAATGGTTGTCTAAGTCCTCCCGGTTGTCAGTGAGAAACGATAAGATCTTCTTTTTTGGTGGCTTCTGTTTGGAGCATACAGTGGTGGCAGGGATTTCTCCAGATGGGAGATCAGTTGAGAATTGATATCCACATTATCTCCTAGCTGGGCCAGATGGGTTAAATAAGCCCCACATCTAGGGTTTTCCATGACATACAGCAAGGAAATTCTGTCTTTTGGATTTGCAACTATAACTTCTGACAGAGACATTTTCCTGCTATATCCTGAAGAAATATACTTTCTCTAATAGGAAATATAACCTACTTACATGAATTTCTTATATATTACTTATGGACTTTAATGTAAAAGTAGTGTTACATTAATGTTCATTATGACACATTTCATTTAATATTGTATCCCAAACAGTGAGTTGGAAAAGCCTAATCACCATAAAAATTATACCGAAATGACATCTGGAAAAATCAAAATGGAAGATTGAGCCAGGTAATGAAGGCAGAGTAGAATTGGTTTTTTTTTGGTATGTTGTTCTTTTTTTATTACTATAATTTTATTTTATTTTAGCTTGCTGAATTCAAGCTATAGAAGAATAATGGAACATAATCCAACTTCCAAATAATAACAATAATGACAAAAATAAAAACTATGTGGGAGAAGTGGAGAACAAAACTGTTCAGCAGAAATGAGCGAGCAGCAGATTGGAAGTATGAACAAACCTGTCCAATGTCATAGCATGCCAAATTCTTGAAGATGACAGATGGTAGAATTTTCTTTTACTGCACTCTACAGAAATACACAATAAAGCAAAGTTCACCTCCTTCTCCTCCATCCTGTAGCAGGTCATTACTAGATTTCTTGAGACATTACACCCATCATCCCTTGGTTTTCCATGACTTATTTTATTTTGCATCATTTATCTTATTTTTCGCATTTCTTTTTTTCTCATCTTTTAATGCCAGAATATTGATGTTTTGTTTCTGTTCCTTGTGATTAGAGCCTTTTATCCTATATTCAAGAAAAAAAAAATTATCTTTTGATGAAAATTTTCCTCAAAATGGTGAATGTTAACACCTAAGGGAAAGTTTTTTTTAATTTTGAATGTGGTCCATACCTGTATTTTCATATTCCAGAGGCTACAGATCCTCTTTGGCAATAACTACCCTTGTGACATCCCTACATTACCAATCTTTTCTTATCTTTCCTCTCAGATGGTATTACTCATATGCACTTAATAAAACTCACATGCGTGGTGATGTTCTTTCTGTGGCCATCACACAGCTCCCCTGAGGGGACAGATAGGGAATGGTTACCTTAACGAGCAAAACACTGCCTGGGAACATTCATGGACACCAGAAGATTATTACTGATACTACTAAACAGAACAGCTCCAGATATGGGTTTGGATTATGACAATTATCAGCCTCCAGAGCTACTCCTTGGCATGCAACCAGTATGGGTTAGGGACTGTTCTTAGTAGGCAGTTAAAGTCATGTTTTCAAAGCTAAGAAATTGCTACAACGTGGATGAGAGCCATTTCATGACATTCAGTCACCAAGAAATGGACCAACAAATGTTTAATTAACGTCTAATGGTATTGTCTAAGAACAGTGCTGGAGCACTTCCACACAGAAAACCATGGGATAAACCCACAAACACACTGAGGCGAGACCAGAGAATGAGGGAACAGTTACAAGCATGTTTAGGACCAGTTTGTATTCTCAAATGACTGATACTGAGTGGAAAACACACTTTCATTTTGCTCTTCATGCTCTTTCTCAATTTTGCCTATTTTCTGCCTTCAAACAGTACAATTTTCAGGTCAGGGACTATTTTTCACTGTGTTGATGAGTAACTCTTAGCACAAAACATCATACCTCTGTTGTGGCTAAAGAAGTTATGACAATTCTTGTTAACCTATGGATCTTCATCTTGAACTCTCATTGCCAAAACAATGCCATTATTAATACAGATAAAATGATTCTTCTGAAGATATTAATGGAAAAGCCTACATTAATGCTCCTCTTCTCCTTCTTGGTCTTCTTTAGTACAAAAACACCATCCTTCTCAAAATTATTTGCTATATTTTATTAAATTACTAATTTGAAGAGCTTTATAACTCCTTCTAATAGCAAAATAGCTCTTCAAGATGGATTGCTGCCTCCTTCTTTCTGTGAAAAGAGCCTGACAAAAATTCAGAGAAAAAGGATATAGAGAACACCTTCGCTGAAGGATTTCCAAGAAAATAATCCTGCTAAACTAGTTTTGGGAGAATGAATGAAGCATAGTGGTACAGCAAACACATTAAAAGTTACCACACAAACAGAGATATTTTTTATTTGTTTGTTTCTCTCCTTCTTGTGTCATCCGTGGCCTGTCCGGAGGCAAAGAGACTGACACTTGTAATATCCTCCCTCTCAAGCCGTCTGTCAGCTGGGAAATAATGAAGGGAATTGAGCTTGTTTCAGCAGAGATCAAGATTTCTAATGGGAAACTGGTGATGGAGATTGTCTGAGTGCTTGTGCCCTGAGCATGGATGAGTTAGTCAATGTCAAAACATAAACCATCACTCAGGGAATGTGGATAAGCTTGTTTGGCTCCACAGCTGCTTGCTGTGTTGGGAAAACTCCATTATGTGCTATGCTTTTATAATTATTATTTATTTTTAAAGGCAGTCTTTTCTTTTGCAAATGTGCAGTCAGAAAAAAACCATCCTGCTAGGTATAGAAGTCTTTTTTGCCATTTTAAACGTATGAGAGAGATGGGTTATGCAGGAGTCCCATAGGGAGTTTTTTCTTTTCGGCATATGATTTGTGCAATATGTAGTGGTTTTTGTTAACACAAGTCGTGGTCAGCTGCAGGTTTGCTATTAGCTATATATAAAAAAAAAAAAAAGACAGATTAGGCTAATGCTAAAAACTTAGAAATTCCGTATAAAATAACCACGATGACACATTATTTCTTTCCCTTGGCTGCTTTTTCTGCTGAGACCAAAGGTTGTTTGGAACCAGAATTGCTTCTTCCTATGAGTTTGCACAGTGTCAGCTGGTAAGACTTTAATCTGGCCTGTATTCTCCAAATTCTGGTGTAATATATGTAAGTACATGGTTTGCAATACATCACTGGTCATTACTGAGAACAAGAGATAGACAATCTTCTCTTGCAAATGGCTTAGACTTGTTGATCCTGCCTTGGGGAAAGAACTACATGGATTACACACCCTCTTAAGACCCCTTGCAATGCTATTTTTCGGTGATTGCATCTAATACATACTCCACTGCCATTAAGGCATTTGGAATCTAAAACAAGGCTCCTCCTTTAACATAAAGGGAAGTGGGAGTGAGTCTAGTGCAAAAACAAAATAAACTAAAACAAAACAGATCTTTGTTTCTGAATTAATTTAATAAGTAAATAATTTTTTTAAAAGTTCCCAATTCAGATGTTGTTCAAAAGCAGCCTTTTGGATTGCTGGATTTGATCTATTTCCAATTGTACGTCTATTGTTCTTTATTCTACTGAGTATGTTTCAGATATAAAAATCACTTGCTGTGAGCTTGAATAAGAAGGCATCTGTCAGAAAGGGGAAGCATGCCCATCTTCTGAAGGGAGAAACAATACCTAAAAGCTTCTGTAGGTTGCAAATGCCACTGCCACAGTTGCAGAGATGATTCTGTCTGTGTTCTGTCACTGGTTTCTTCATGTGATTCGCTCAGGGGTACTGCAGGTGGCATTTCTCCAGCTTTAGACCGAGCTGAAGACACAATATTTGATCTACAGCAACCATCTTTTGCTTTCCAGTTCTGTATGAAGAGCAATTAATTTTCTTTTAAATTATCTAATCAGAATTATGCAGTGATGAACAGATATCTGCTTAACAAATAGAATGGAGAATTAGAAGACCAAACACAAAAACTTAAAAGTTTGTCTAGATCTGCTTAAGCTCTTGTTTCACCACCAAGCAGAGCCATCCTGGTCCATCCTCAGACATCTCCCTTGCAGATACTGACAGACATTGGTAAGGTCCTCTCTCAGTTCTCTCTTCTCCAGGATGAACAGGCACAGCTCCCTCATCCTTCCCTCATAAGAGGGGTGCTCCAGACCCTTAGCCATCCTTGTAGCCCCCCACTGGGTCTGCCTCAGGAGCTGCATATCTCTCTTGTCCTCAGGAGCCCAGAACTGGACACAGCACTCCAAGTAAGGCCTCGCTATGCCCTATACATAACAAAAAAAGTCTTTGTTGCAAGTTCAGGATGTGAACTTTCTTTTTGACTAGGGCAGTGCGCTGTGCTGGTCAGACTGTGTGATGACCTTGTGCCATCCTGGATCATTACTCTGAGCTGTTTGGTGTCTGAACTTGGTCTCTCCGACTGGCTTGGGAGCTCTGATTCTGCATCTGCAGATAAAGCATCTCTCTTATCTTCACTTTAGCTCAGAAAACTTGCATAACAGTGCACACTATGAGCTATGGTTAAACATCCAGAGCACCTTCCTCTTTGTGACCAGGCATTTCTTTGTCCTGCAGAACAGATAAAGGTCATAGACAGAAATTTAAAGTGTAACTCATGAAATTATCATATGTTAATCGACCTCTTCAGATAGTGATCTGTACTCTGAATTGTTACAAAATCTTGGATACTTTTTTTAATCAGCGCCCCCAGTGGGACCTTTTGAGTCAGAAGTCCAGCAATGTATGAGGTCTTTATATTTATTTATTTATTTATTTTCCATGTCCATTTAGCAGATGCTCTTGCTAAGTACAAGTCCTCATTCTCAGGGGCTTCTCACTGCACAGAGGTCTGAAAGTTCAACCACAGCCTTTACAGGATAAGGCTTACATCCTCTTCTGTGCTTTTTGAATTGCTGGAAACTCTCTTATCCTTCATCTAATAATAAATAATTGCAATAATTAGTATTATTAATAATGCAGGATCTCAGAGGGCATAAGCACTGGTAAAACAGAGCATCCAAAAGATTTCTGTGAGCATAGAAATGCCCCCCCAAGGAAATAAAGTAATCAGAGGGAAATATCTTGAAACCAATGTAACTTTGGGAGAAATGTGATGTTTCTAATATGCTTTTGGTTCTCTATAGAGCAACAAAAAAACCCCCCATTAATTATTATAATTGTTGATTATTTGTTAGGCACTAAAAATACAGTCAGGGTAATGAATGATTTTTAATTTTCAAGGCTTCAGGATACTTTAGTGAAAAGAGTTTGGTGGATTTCAGACAGTCTCACGCTGGAGAGGTCACAGAGCACAAATACAGAATAGTGAACACTTCTTTTCACAGTGCTATCTATAAACTGTAGGCCAAATAAGACTGAGCAATTAATTTTCTCTTTTTTGTTGCCTGCCAGAAATACTTCAGCGTGGAACTCATTCTGTCCAGAATATCGGTGTCCAGACTATTTTGAGCATCTGAGTATAATTGGTAAGCTTTGGGTCTCTATTCCATGAATAGACCTATTTCATCCAATAAAAACAGGTACAAAATTTTACTTTCAAGGTCAAATCAAGAACTTTTGGAAAACATCCCAGAAGAAAATTGCTTTTTATAGTCTGGAGGTTACTGGGAATTTCATGTTCATATGGCTTCACAGGTCTTTCCAGTGGTCAGAGGCCTCCACTACTATTTGTAAGACAGAATAAAACCTACCCCAAAGGGAAAAGCTCATTTCAGACCTGAGTAGGTTTAACAGAGAGACTACAAGCTCCCAAAGGATTACCACAGGTTACCTCTAGTCTTATGAAGACATGGAAAGACAGGGAAAGACAGAAGCCCTGAGTATGTCTTGGAGCATAAGGCAGCATTGGTAGGAAGGACAAGGGAGGAAATAACCTACTGGATTTTGGTGAGGGGCAGAGGTGTGTTGCTCCTCCCGTCAAACAAGCCACCACCAAGGCTTACAAATCAACGCTGGAATTGGGAAAACTCCACAGCAAATGAATCTCCTACATTTTTGAGTATATAATTCAATTTTCCTATGCAATTCTTGAATTGCCTCCCAAACTCTTCTGAACAACACGAGGAAAGCCTTTTCATACACAAATGTGAATTTTCTGTCCAGTGATTAACAGTGCCCTTTAGTACCCCACCCTCTTTATTCTTGATCTCATGCTACATCCATGAATCCTAAATCCGTGCTGCTTCTTCCCTCCTCTGATCTCATGGGAAGAGGTTTTTTTTGCAGTAGAAACTCCTGTTTTCAGCTGGAAAAGTGGTAACACTGGGCCTGATTGTCAGCCTTTCTGGGCCGGTGAGGTTTTTATGAAATTAGACATATTTGTCTTGATGTTTAGTAGAGAGCATGAAATTCAAATCTCTGTGTTTGGCATTCCGCAGGCCAGCGCTTTAATATTCAATGACATAACTTCATTGCGGTTTTGACAACACTATATAGGAGTTGTGCTTACCATTGAAAATTAAAGCCACTGAAAGAGTTGACAACAGCAGAATTGTGAATGCTTCCAGGCTCCTGAAGTGATTGTTATTCCAGTTTGTCTAGAAGTGCTTATTGTGTTTGTAATACCGTCAGTTCCACTTAAGGGCTACTTGAAGTCAATGCAATACGGGTAAGTATTACAGAAATCTTTCTTTCCTCCTGAACATTTATACCTCTGTGGCTCATTTGCATTTTCATTTGCCCATATGTTTATTGATTAGATTTTTGCTTGAAATCTTATCCAGGGTTAGTGTTTATATCTGTCTATCCTATCTACCAAGATTTTTTATCTGTTCCTTGTCTCCATCATATTTTAGCACCTCAGAATCATTCACAGGCTTTTATCCTCAGCTCTGAGAGAGGGAAGTGCTGTCTGTGTTTCAGAAATTGGAGATTTGTATGCAAGCCCACGAATTATGAAAACTCTATCTTAATTTCCTGTACATGTTAGTTACACAGATTGATCTTGCTATGGTTTCTGCAGTGAAAAGAGATTGTGTACCGAGCATCCGAACTCGGTTCAAAAAAACAATAGCAGTTACAAACATTATAAAAATCAACCTCCAAATTATAATGAATTCAAAGAAATGAAGCTATAGGGCTGCAAAATTGTTATGCATAAAAGTCACGGTATTAAGAATTTTGCTTTTCTCAGTAGCTTTTACATGAACATCTCAGAGCAAAATTTTTTGCTCAGGTTTACTGGGCTGATCTCATTTCTTCATGTTGTATCTTGCAAGATCTCTACACTGATATGTAGAACCAAGCCTACATTTATTCTTAACCAATTTGAGGCACGTGAGGCTCCTCACCTTATCTCCATTGTACCTTGCAGTTCAATGCAAAGATTTGCTGACAGATCTTTTTTCTCAGGAGTGTCACTATGACACAACCCATGATCCTTTGAGTCTTAAAAACCCAAATCTTTCTTAGAAATTAATCTGAAACACAATGTTCTTATTATCATTAGCTCTTCTCCCTGCAGGCCTGGAGACCCTGAGGGGCAATGGTCAAATGCCATAGAATATGACAGCTATCCAGATCCTTCCACTAGGAAACCTGGAGCTTCCAACTGGCTTGACAGCCTCGATGGCTTGGACATACTCCAGCTTCTGATTTTGAATTTTAAAGTTCTCACTAGCTTAATTTAAACACTTCAAAAATTCAGTCAAAATTTTTACTTCTGTTAACCTAATATTGTACTCTGCCTGAGTTTGTTGCAATTATATTAACATTTAAACAGTGAAATAAAATAAATCTGCAATGGATATTCACATGAATGAAGAAAAAATATTAATACCCATAAAATTTGTGAAATACATTGAAATAAATTTATATGAACTAAATTCTTCTTACACAATCAGTACCACAGGAATGTAGAGACTCTCTGTTCACAAAATGCAAGTACTACATCTGAAAATTGCTTTCACTACTTATTGAATTAAAAGAGAATTAAGTTTCCTTTTCCCAATCTTCATATTACGAGGCTGTGATATCCATGTTATACACATAAATTAACTTTTTTTCTTTGGTCAGGAATGTTCTTTCCTTTTCCATCTCACATTTATTCATTGCCAATTTACCCCCAGATACACTTGTGCCAACAATGCCTTTTAACCTAACAGTTTCTTCTTTGTCCCTGATGTTTATTTCCCATTCCCCTCTCTCGCAGGCATTCCAAAAAGCATCCACGTTTCTTAAGATCCTCTAATATGACATCAGTGTTGGTTATACACTCCTGCAAGTTTTGGAATGGATTTCATATCACTAGTGGTTTAATCTGCTCAAGCAGTGCTGGTATCTATGGAAAAAACATCGAGAGTAATAGAGGATTCAACAGAGATTGACATCCTTGTCCAAGATAGGACCTGTAGATCACTGCATACATCCCGCTACTGACTCCTGGGAGAACCTAGGTGAGCCATCTTAGATAAAGCATTTAAGTGTGAAAAGCCTAAGTGAAAATCTGACCTGTTTTCCCTGCAGGCCACAGGTGATTGTGCATCCTTTTCCATGTTTTGGCTTTATTGGGATGGTCCATATGAAGAAAAGCAGATAATGAGTAACAGAGGAACACAGGGCCCATTCTACCGGCTCAGAAAAAGAGCTACTGGATTCAGTGTCCTGTCTCCCATGAAAAGAGACTTGCCTGACTCAAAAAAAAAAAAAAAAAATCACAGGCATCAACACCAGACAGAAAATAACCATAAATAAAAAAGACAAACAAACAAATAAACATCCAAATTTTAAAAGGCTGTTATGGGTTACTGAATAACCTGCCCCCAGGAAAATTCTTTCTTAAACTCTGAAAGATGGTAGTTGGTAAATACTTATTATAATTCTTGGTATTCATCTGATTTGAGTATCTGTCTCAGCCTTTGAGTCATAACATCTTCTAGGAGAAAGAGGCTATCCAGCCCCATGGCTTTAATATTTCCTTTTTTTTTTTTTTATGTCTGGTCCTCTTATTCCTTTGTTTAAGAAGCTACTATCTTGTTACTTGCTGCAGATGATCTCCATGCCAAGATTTTGTTTTCCCAACCATTGAATTATTTGTGCACAAGCAAAGCATCTGAAATGGTCTTCAGGAATGAAAAGTGCTTGTGGTTCCCCAGCCACAGATAACTCAAACCATGAGATTTTAAAGCATTTTGTGAACAAAAAAATAAACCCCAAACTATTCAGCGCAGAAAGTGAGATGCATTTCAGCCTAGAGAAATTTTTCCCATGCCAAAAGTTTTTCAAACTGGTAAAGGTGCTAAGGCTACACTATAAGGGTCTTAGTTGGAGTTTAACCAGACAATACTCTCATGAGAGACACTGGAACTCTGCAGCAAATGACCAAGTTCAGAGCAGCTGAACATTTCTAGCCTTTCGACTCATGAATGTCCCTCTGCAGACTTCAAAAGCCTGGAAGTCTCAGAAACCATGCGTTTTCAATCAATTTCTTTCCAGAAACATTTTAACTGAAATCAGACAATATTTTCCCTTGTTGGCATAAGAGTTGCTTAAATGGCTTTCACTTTCCTCTTCACTGTCAATCTCTTTCCAGTGGTTCTATTGAATTATTTTAAATCCTCCTGATAAAAGGCTATGAAAACTCATTCCACAGGTTGTTTCTTGTTTGGTTTTTCCCCCTTGTTTAGAGACATAAAGAGCTTCTAGTGCAGAAAAAGGAATCAGGCTCACACTTGGAGCGCTGAGTCAAATCCTGGGCTCCCCAAAAAGGAGACATGGATATACCAGAGCATGTCCAGCAAAGGGCCACAACGATGATGAGGGATGTGGAGCATTTGGCATATGAAGAGAAGCTGAGAGGGCTTGAACTGTTCATCCTGGAGGGCGGAAGGCTCAGCGGGATCTTATATCAATCTGTATAAATACTTCAGGAGAGACAGTAAAGAAGTCACAGTAAACAGGACAAGAGGCAGCGGGCATGACTGAAAACACAGGAAATTCTAGTCAAACAAACACAAGAAGAAGCTTTCTAACAAAAAAGGTGGTCCAATACTGCAACAAGTTATCCAGAGAGGTTAGAGAATCTCCATTCTTGAAAATGACGGAATCCCAAATGAGCACGGTCCTGAGCATCCTGTTCAAGGGGACCCTGCTGACCTGGGGGTAAGACTAGAGGAGCTCCAGAGACTTCTTCCATTCTCACCTTTTCTATGATTTTATGATTGTTCGCTGCTGTGAATATCTAACACATGCAGACAGGAAATAGGTTTCAGTCTGTTTTTCTTTCCTGGCATTATACTGGATACTTTTCTTTCCTTGCATTCCTTCTTGACAGTTGCTTCTGTCCTTGGACATCATTCATCTCTGTGCTGATACTGTTCAGAAATACAGTGGCCCCCAGTTATCAAATCCTAACTAGTTAACTTTTTTCTATGTGACTTTTCTCACAGTTTTTCTTTCTCAAAATCATGGTGTCGACACATCTTTCCTAATTTTTTTGTTAATTCTTTAAGTCAGTTTTCAATACCACTAATGCTACCAGCATTTTAGTCTTAGTACTTGTGTAGAACTTGATCCTACCTGTTACCTTTAATCCTGTGAGTCATTTTGTCAGCATTAATGATTCCTTCTCGTTAGTCCACATAAAGTATGTAAGATTTGGCTGAATTCAAAAATCAGAAATAAATCCTGAATGGTTCAGAAAAGTTCTATGAATTAGTAGGATGTATTTCATGAGTAAAGTCTGAGTAAATGCTTAGTGAATATGAGAAGTCATCCAGGAATATCTGAGCAGTCTTATGGTTTCAGACTGTTCTCACAGGAGCTACTTGTCATGAATTCTAGTCAGAAAGATTGCATTTGTATTTCATGTTGGTACATGCATGGTGCTTATCGAAGAAAAAGATCGCTCTTCTGACACCAATCTCCAAGGCTTTGGTTTCCTGTCCAAACACTGACATGTTGACAGATATAAAGCTCCCCATTTCTCAGGCAATATTGTTCTGATCATGATGGTTTTGACGAAATTCCATCTTTATCCCCAATCCATTTTATTTTTTATCATGGCGATCGCTTCCTAGTTTCCCTCAGATTACTTAGTAGCTCAGCATCAACAGACAGTGGTACTAAAGGGAATACACTTTAGTGCTTGTACAAAGACCATCCATCATGGAGAGATGGATTTGGGTATTTTTATAGGATTCTCCTCCATGGTTGGCTGAGTGCTGTTCTGCTGCTGTCTAACATGGGGGGATTATAGGTGTCTCTCTGTTGTACCTGCTGCTTTCATATTGCAAAGCAGGGGGGTTATTAATAGCGATTGTTTTCAGCTGGAGCTTTTAAAGCTTGTAATACCAAGACATAGGATTGAAAGTTATTAAATGAACTGCCAGTGCTGCAGCAGAGATGATAGTGTCTAGCTCTGGGCACTTTATTCCTCAGTTTCTTCCTTTTTCCTGGGTAAGCAGACTTTACATTGAATCCTTTTTCACCATAGTGCTCTCCTTTAGCAGACTACTCTCTATACATAGTTTCCAAACAATGCTAATCTTTCTTTAATTCCTTTTTTAACCTTTCCCCATCTTTTATTCTCTGACAAATTATACCCTTGGCATCAAGCTCTTCATCATCTTTCAGCTCACTCAGCCTTTCTTGTAGATAACAGCTTTCTGTGAGGGTTTTCACTCTGAACATCTTGCCTAGGATCATTATCTAAAGGTATTACTGTATCTAGAACTTCTTGTCCCTTACTTTCCTTTTCCTCACACAAAGAACTCAGTCCCAGGTTTTGATGATGAACGTGGGAACAGAAATCTTCACTTTATTTGTGCCGTGATGGGTTCAGAGCTGTTTGGAAATGAGGTCTTGGGATGATAAAAGATAGTGCTAAGAAAGTATCATCTTACCAATAGTTAAATTTAGGAATGCAAGAGAGCACTGCAAGTCTGCAGCATCCCTTAACACAATGCTGTGTGCAGTTCTACTTTTTCTCATCTCCTGCAGCAAGTAAGAAAACTAGAGAAGATATAGAAGAAAGGCAACAAGAGAGATCACAGGTATAAAATAGCATCCACGCATGAAACTCTGAGGCCAAAATAAAAAGATGACTGAAAGATGACATGATAAGGGTCTGTGAAAACAATGTTTATGGGTTCTTTCAAAATACAAGCTAAGGCATGGAATGAAACTGGCAGATGGGAATTTAGAAATGAACAAAAAGGAAGTACTTCTTGGAACTCCTTAGCGCAGGTTGTTGAGTATGCTAAAATTCCTATGGCTTTGACAAACAGACAGAATGAGCAGAAAAATTGTTGATAGTTATTATTCCCAAAGATACTGCCTGTTGGAACAGGAACAAGAAATGTTTCTGAAACAAGAAATCTTTGGAGGGTATTTAGGAAAAATAGAACTCCCCTCTTCTCATGCAACATTTCTCACCCTATAGGTCTTCGGTGGAACTGGTCAGAAAAAGATTTTTAAAACTGAATTCCATCAGAAATGTTATTTCAATAGGACTATTCTCTGTGTGTACGTGTGTGTATGCATGTACATCTGTGAAATGAAACACTGATGAATATTTTTGCTTCAAGTACCTTAGGAGAAACTTGGAGTAGTACATTCTCTTTTCAAACATCTTAATGGAATATTTAAATTTAATATCTCAAAATACAGTTGAACAAAGAAAATTGCCTTATTTAGTATGGAATACATAAATGCACAGATTATCAGAATTACACATATTTTAAAATGTTTTGACAAACTTGAAGCAAGTATGTTTATGTATATTTCTAGGAGGGAATTCTTTAAAAGTTTTTTTTTCAGATTTGTGTTGATATTATATGGCACTGTTTCTCCGCAATGACATTTTGTACAGTAAAGAATTTACACTTGTTTCTGCATCAAAAAAATATTATTACCATATAATCTTAGCAGGCAGAGATCATAAGGACCTCACATTATTAAAATATTCCATTTCTCTCCCAGGGTAGGATTATTATCCGCACTTACATTGTCTAGTGATTTTCTTCTATCTCTAGTTTTAAAAATCCAAGCAAATGAGTTTACTGGAAAAAAAAATAACCCATAAAACTGCTCAAACTATTTTTTACAGAACTTTTTTTTTTTCTTTCTGCTTGAAAATGCCATTTAAGCAAAAACAAAATGTTTCTGGAATGTGCTAATTTTGATAAAATTCTCCATGGAAAATTTTTTTAAACAGTTCCAGGTGGTAGTGATAGCTGTGTTTGCTGTGCTTCTGACATTTCCCTCTGTAAATACTCTCTTTCACATGAAATTCCAGACTACATTTTGTTCTAAATTAAAATAAAATTCAAAAAAAAAAAGTGTTTAAGAGTTGAAATCTTTCTGAAAAATCAATTTTCTGGTGAGTTCTATGTATCACTTAAAGAACAAACTACATTTATCAATGCTCTCCTTTTCTTTTATTATAAACCATGATGAGAAGATGAGCTTCTCAACTGTTACAAGTATGGGTGGCAACTCCACCCATGAAAAGCCCTTTGTGAAAGGTTTCATTCTCCTTATCATTACCAACCCTGTAAAGAAGCCAAATCCTTTCTTATTTGTATTTGTTAGTTTTGTTCTTACTGTTTCTAAGCCAATCCATTCCAGCTCTGCCTCTCATACAGTTTTGGATGGTGTGGACCAGGTTTGCTGGAACTGATGAGCCAGACTAGAGTCCCAGGTTAGGGGATATTGCTCAAACAGGCTTCCAGACAGCAGTCAAGCACCTCTTTGACTTCTGGGACTTGAGTAGAAATGTTCATGTACTCAAGAGAGACCATGAAACAAAACCCAACCAGGATGTCACTGAATACTGGGAAATAAACTCTCCAAACAATTTGCTAGGTCAGAGAGCCAAAATTACTTTATTAGCCACATCAGATGCGCAGGGAATTCTCATCAAAGCATTCATGCCCAGTAACCTAAGAGACCAGGTTATATTCCTGAAATTAATACATATTCATCACATTTTCTGAATACATTCATATATGCTAATTTTTTTCAGTGGACTTATTTGGATATGGTTCTGGATCTTCTGATTAATCTTTTCTCCTTGAGAGTATTTCAAACAGGAGGTCAGATCATAATGTACTTCCCTTATCGTTCTTTGTTCTGACACAGAATCCTTGTTCTCAAAACTAAGGCATCTACTAGTACCTATTAGTCACTGATATAAGTAAACAAGGAAGCATTAGCTGGCCCAAGACTTATTAGTCACGATGTAGGGAGTTATCACAAGGCCACATTAATCTCTGGCATTTGCACTAAGCACTCCATGTACAAACCTAAGCATCAGCCACGAATACAGGGATCATTCAGTATGTGCTAAAGTTGAAAGAATTTTCCAACATCTTCCCCCACTGCTGCATAGGCTCCTTCTTAGAGAAATACAACTTGTTCAGGGACAAGGGTATCACAGATTATATGGGTACAGACGGCAAACTGTGCTGGGAGAGGGGATGCAGTCATAGACTGAGACCCCAGAGAGCCTGGCTTAGCAGTGAGAGGGATGCCTCCACACGAGCAGAGACTGGGAACGTAAAGCCTAAACAAAGATGTAGCTGCAGCTACAGAATCACAGGACACAAGCCTATCTGCACCCAAGGGAGGATGAGCAATGCAGTCTGGCACTGACACTGTCTAATCTCTTCTTAAAAAGCTCCCAAGCAACAAAGTTTCACAATGTTGCGTCTCCATCACAAGAAGTAATGACCTGACATTCACTGACTGATTGTATCCCCATTCCCTCTCCTTTCCAATCCTTCATGTGAGATGGGGAAATGCTGTTAGCCTTGCTTTGGAGGAGACAGTGAAAAAATAAATGTTTTGGCCAACATCACACAGGAAGGCAGAGCAGAAAGCTGAAGCCATTGCCTGACTGCCACGCTCTGATCCTCCTGTTCTTTCACAGCTCTCTCTGCCTCTGAAACATGACTATTATTATTACACTTTTTTCTTCTCTTCTTTTTTCAGTCCCTGCCACGGTTGGAAGCATTTCACTGTTTTTCACTTGGCCATCCTCCCCAGGCTCCTGTGTGGGTGCCCAGTGCCTCAGCCCAGAGGGAGCAGCAGAGCAGGAACTCGGCCCTGTGATCAGCCGGACTACACCAGCCACATACAACAGCTTCAGGATGAGCTCTAATTTCTCTCCAACCTTCAGCTGAGGAATCCAGAGGAAGATGAAGTATCAGGAGGGGGTGGGGGAAAGGTGAGGCATTTTGTCATTAACAATATAGCCTCACTTATCGCTTACAACTGGAAGTGCAGATAGCAGTTATTAAAAGATGTACCATTAGTACAAAAGCTCATTACCACGCTGTAATCCTTGTAAGCATTTGTGACTGATACCAATGGAGTTGGCAGTGTGTAGAGGCTTTTTTTTTCTGCTTTTTATTTTTTTGTTACATGTATCTGGGATTGAGAAAGGAACCAGAGATTTGAGGATTAAAATATGCTTAGAGAAAATCCTGGTTTCAGCGTAATTATAAAGAGTGTTTATATGTTTATAAAGGAGCTGAAGAGTCATGTGTGAATGGTTTTCCATCCTCCATAAAAAGGGACTAAATTCCCCTTTCTGGTAAGAGGTAACATCATCTGGAATGGGCCTGCTCATATTTTTTTGCTTATATCTGACTTACTTTCTCCAACCACATTTGTCTCCCTCTTAGGCCCAGAGTCTTTTCTCTTCCTACATGTTATTATGATGCTTTCCCTTCACCCATTGCCCCATATTCTTGCTTCTCATTTGAAACAGAGTTTTCTGTCTTAAAAAACAAATCCCAATACAAACCAGGGCACTTTGCCAGACATTTGACAAACTTACACTGGAAACTGCTATTCTTCCCTGTTGACCCTTGAACTTTGTCTGAGCTACGGTTTATTTCCAGCCACTCCACTAACCTCCATTTTAACTGTTGGCAAATTATTTCATTTTTTCAGTGCCTCAGGAAAGCCAGGATAAGAACATTTCCTTGTTTTATGAAGTTCTCTAAGATATATACAAGAAAAAGCTATAAAGAGCTAAGTAGTACTACTGGTAGTAATAATAACAATCATAATGGAGCTAAAATGAGCCTATGTCCCAAACTTTGATTTTTTTTTTCCTTGAAAATATCATTACTGAAATGGAAGGGGAAGTAATGACAGAAAGGAAGATGTAGTTCATTCTACTAATACAAAAAAAAAAAAATATCTCCATGAGATTGGCTACCCAAAGTAATATTTTGTTCAGTACAAGAGAGTATAGGTGGCAGTTAGTATTCAGACACACGGACTTAGGTATTACAAAATGAACAGAAACATCATATATGCAAGTTTTATCTGCACATTAGTCACTTAGAAAATAGAGATCTCTTGGTTTCAACGATTCTTCTTCATTGCAATTTAAAATCAATGGGTCAATTTAGTAAAATCACCTTGATTCAGGGTGAAAAATAAAAATGCTGGTCTTATTCTATTCTGAAGCCACAAATAGGACCGAGAAATGGGAATCTATATGACTAATACCCAACTACTTGCTGTGGCTTGTTTCTCCTGTCTTGAGAAAAAAATGCATTTTTTTGGTTATGCATAAGTAAACTCCAAGGGAATATTTAATTCATGTCACCTTAATGGGTAGAAACACTCTTTGCAAGCTTGAATTTCAAACAAATAGTCAAGACCACAAGGCTGCCAACAGCTGACTGAAAGGCTGAAAGGCCACCATGGGTGAATTTTGGATGCAGATACAAATCTCATTAAATGTATTGATGTATTAAAGCTAATGTTTTGGCCAAAAAATATCCTTCAGGCTCAGCAAAAACAGGAAACAAGCTGTTCTTTGCAGTATAACAGCTGGATTGTGTCAAAGATCTGAAAATAAAGTACTTGACAGGCTGGGGACAAGTAAAATGGAGGCTTCCCGTAGGTAAAGAAAGTACCAGAAGTCACATTCTATAATCCTCTTGAAACAGAAATAAATAAGCCAAGGGGCTGTGAGAGTGGGCCAGAGAAAAGGCAGAGAATGTCCCAGTGAGATGGACACATAGACTTGGCTAAGGCAACTCACTTTATTTTCTGTCAAAAACACTTTAAGATAGCCTGCTGGTAATTGCATGCAGATCGTCTTCTCCAAGATTTGACCTGGCTGTGATCCCTGATGCCTCAGCTCAGCCCTGCACAGCCCAAAGGCTGCCTAGCCCCTGAGGAAGGGTATGAGATGCATGCTCGACTCTGATGTGGCCCTGACTGGCAGTACTGAGGGATTCACCATGGGAGATGGACCCACCATGGGGAAAAGACTCCAGTGCTGCAGTGACACCAGCAGTGGTCACTGCTGAATGAAAATAAATGGCTTCTAAAGAGACATCACTGGCCAGGGATCCAAATACCCCTTGACAGAGAGCAAAGCCTACAGGAAAGCCACTGTGCGCTCCTCGTTTCCCAGCCTGGTAGATGTGCTTGCAGATCTCCAAGAGCTGTCACGTAGAATTCTACCTTCCCTACTCAGACTGCTCAGCAGCCCTGGCTGCCTCATCATCAGATCCTGCACCTCACACTTCTAATAATTCCTATAAGAGCTCTTCTCTTTCCCTCCCCTCAGTTTTCCCCTCTTCCCCTCATTCCTGAGTGATTCATGTTGAAGTTAGAAGGATTAAACAATATGTTATCTCAAATGCTGGTAATAGCTTCAGGTTAAAACCATGCAGTCTGCAAGAGGCACCTTGTTGCTTAAGTTATGCAGAGACCAGAGGCTGCAGAGCAATAGAATCTTTTTTCAGACTTTTATCATGCCCACTCTTATAATGTATTATAAATCACTACCTTCCCACTCAGCATCCTGGAGTCACCAGTATTCAACATCATGCTTTTCTTTTCCTAGAAATAAATTAATATATATTTTTTTAAAAAATGCTGACTGAATTTACTGCTTGGAAAAGCGAGCATCTGAGAAATGGTGTGAGTGGATGTTGTGTGAATTCACACACACAGCTCTGCAGTCCCCTCACCAGCCCAACTTCCTTCCTGTTTCTTGCTATTGGAGACTACGTCTTCCACCCCGCTACTACTCCGTTCTTTATTATTCTGCACTTTTTCATCCTTTCCCTTCATCCCTGTCAAAGCAGTTGAGCTCAAAGCCGAATTCAAAGCTAACTGAAGCCTAGTAAAGCTAAAAGCAGCTCTTGCATTGACTTAAGAGGACTTTTGATGAGGTCTTCAGTGCTGATTCAGAGGAATGGGGACAAGCTCGAGGAGTGGGCCCGTGGGAATCTCATCAGGTTTGATGGGACCAAGTGCAAGGGGATGAATCTGAGCCAGGGCATGCTTGGTGTCACCCCAGGCTGGGGATGAACAGATGGAGTAGTCCTGGCCAGAACGACTAGGGGGTGCTGTGGGTGAGAGGCTGGACATGCCCCGGCCATGGCACTCACAGCCCAGAGAGCCAAACGTGTCCTGGGCTGCATCCAGAGCCCCGTGGGCAGCAGGGGAGGGAGGGGATTCTGCCCCTCTGCTCCGCTCTGCTGAGACCCACCTGGAGCCCTGCATCCAGCTCTGGGGTCCCAGCACAGGAAGGACAGGGACCTGCTGGAGCGAGCCCAGAGGGGAGGCTACCAAGATGATCAAAGGGATAGAGCACCTCTCCCACGTGGAAATTCTGAGAGAATCGGGATTTTCAACCTGGAAAAGATAAGGCTTTCCAATACCTGAAGGGAGCCTACAGGAAAGATGGAGAGGGACAATATACAAAAGCATGGAGTGACAGGACAAGGGGAAATGGCTTCAATTGGAAAAAAAAAAAAAAAAAAAAGGCAAGTCTGGATTAGATATTAGGAAGAAATTTTTTATTATGAGGGTGGTAAGGCACTAGCACAGGTTGCCCAGAGAAGCTGTGGATACCCTATCCCTGAAAGCGTTCAAGGCTGGATGGAGCTATGAACAATCTGGTCTAGTGCAAGGTGTCCCTGCCAATGGCAGGAGAGTTGGGACTAGTTAACCTTTAAGCTCCCTTCCAACCCAGGCCATTCTCCTTCTGTGATACCACCAACTATTTTCCCAGCAAACCCTATAACTGCTTATATTTGGAGCTCCTTAACTCCTAGGAGCTACAACACCTTTTAGAGTGGTAATGAAGCCTGTTCCTCATTGCTGTTCCCAGCTATCACTTTTTTTAGTTCTTGAGGAGTTTACGACTCGTGGAATCTGGACAAAATCTCTTTATGTTTTTATTATGAACTTGTGTAAAAAATAAAAGCTCTATGGATTTCTCTTGTTTTACAAGAACAAAAAGTGCATTTTTTTAAATTCAACTTCATAATTTGAAAATTACTGCCTGGTAATGTTTACTTGGGTTTTTTTGGTATTTTTTCTCTTATGAATCCAATTAGTTTGGGGATTTTTTGAATAGTTTAAAATGCTGGGTCAAATTTTCATCATTTTTTTCCCCCCAAAACTTCTTCTGGAAAGATAAGTTATGGTAATACAGAGAGGAAATAATTCTTAGACTTTACATTCCTACATAAATTTCAAAACTCTTGGAAGTCTCATGAGGTGGTGCTGTCATTAAACTGTCAGTATTGAGTCTGGGTAAAGACAGTTGAGCAAGTTTGAATATAGATTGCTTAATAAACCCAAGCTGGGAGATATTTTAAGCACATACACAGAAATCTTCCATATTTTGAAATACTGACCAGCACTTGGTAGTGCACAGTCAGTCCATGACCAGCTTTCCTGCCTGCTGCGGTCAGAGTTTTATGAACTAACAGTGCACGCGTTGAACGCCCAACTCTAAGTGTTAGGGAAAGAGCAAGGACCCGAAAGCTTTCTGTCTCAGAGAGATTCCACTGTTGTGTCTCAAAAGTCTTTTGGCTGCAGTGCCAGGTTAGAAGCCTCTCTGAGCTAGTCCTGTTTATGCTAGGCAAACTCAGCATACAAGGACTGTTTAATGAGCCCCACACAGTGGAAGAAACAGCATTTCTTAACCACTCAGCAGTGAAAATCTGTTTCTTCCACGTATCTGAGACAGGAGTCTGTAAAAGGCATAAATCTAGCTCTTCCTTAAGCTGCTCCGGGATTCCTTTACACAATAGAACTTTCCAGTCACCTTGTTATGTCCCAAGATCCTGTTACATTACAGGGTTTTATTTCTGTGTTACAACAGAGAGGACAAGAAAGGCAGGACGAGGCAAATGGCTCTAACTGAAAAATGAATTGCAGTCTGCTCAGGAGCCTGGTAAACTGGGGCATAATTTCAGTGCTATCATAATTTTTCCTTTTAATTTTGGGTAATGGTCTTGGGGCCCATGTAATGCTGTTTAATTTTTTAGATTTATCTTCTTTAGATGATTAACTACCCTATTTTTCCCCCCAAAAAACCTAACAAAGAGACAGAGAGAAGTCTCTGGAACATTGTCCAGGTCTGGACTGGAGTCTCAAGCCCCAGTATTATCTCTGAAGAAAACCAAGGAAAATCCCACTCCTCAAAGTGGATAGATCCCAACTGCTGCTCCACAGTGCATGCATTCCCCTCTCTGAAGGAGACTGCCCAGCTCCTGCCTGTGCTGCCTGGTGCTCAGGGACCCTGACAACACTGGGGGTAGGATGATTTGGTGTTTCTGCAACACCGTTCTGCAATTCCCCTGCTGTTCTGCCTTCTCCCAATGTTTTCTACAGTGTTTTGTTGGGGTTTGTTTAAAGTGTTATTGCATGCAATGCTGAGAATGGATTATTCCTTGTTATGAATTTATACAGCGCCCTAAGGGTCCCTTGATTTGTACTGTAGAGTTTCTCATGAATAGATCTCAGCTGGGACCTGAGAGCTATGAAGAGAGGCTGAGCAGTTCGCTCTCTTCTAGATGAACTGTGAGCAGGGGACTCAGTGATATACAGGGAGAAAGGCTTACTGCTGAGGGGAAGACTTGAAGGAGCCTCTTCTTAAGAGACCAGCCAAGAAAGTGCTCAAAAATAAAATGTGCATTTCTAGCCTTTTCCTTTGAGCAAATAACACCCCCCAAAACAAACCCCCACCATAATTCTCTGCAAACTAGCCTGCAAAGTTGTGGAAACAGAGACCTCCTGCAGCAAACTCAAATGGCAGTTAGCCATTACTGTTCCATATATACACACTCACCAGCATACAAACAAGGATTATGGCTGAGTGGGTGCCGTCAGAGACCAGAGGGAGCCTGTGGATGGGAAGATGATAAACCAGTTGATGGCAGAGACATGGACCTGCTTCCTTCCTGTGTGGCAATCCAAAAAGGAATAAACCCACTGACTGCAAGCTAGCAAGCCCTGAAAAGTAAAGCTCATCTATTTGGACTCTTCCATACAAAGTTTAGGTAACATAGTTTCTGAATATAAACTATTGGAAGTTTGTCCTCCAAAGACATGTCCTAAGTGCACGAAACCAGTGTTGCGTTGGGAGTCGGGGAAGTGAATTCGCCCTGAGACTGCTCTGTGTGTAACACTATGTCCTTATTTACTCTCTGTCTCCACTGTCTAACAGGTCTCTAAACTCTTGAGGACATGAGCTGCCTCTGCCTCACAACTGAGCTCTGTTGTCTTCTTTGGATATTGATTTTTCTGAAGGCATATCTTGCTAACATCTCACAGAGAAATGGAGATGCAGAAGGTTAAAACTGGTATGTAATTCCCAGAAAAATGACTGCTCAGTGAGACTAAAGTCATGCTTCTCCAGCAGCTGCTAAGTAGCAAAGGAAAGGCAGTGGCACCTCTCAACAAAGTCATCCTAGTGATAGATTTCGATACTTTAGAAAAGTTGGGACACAGAGTGGCATCTTGTAATAGCCACCCCTGAGTGCAAAAAGCTTTGCTAATAAAATGACCAGGCTAAAAAGGACAAAACAAAACAGAATGGAACTTAGGTTTTGTGGGAGTTTGTTTATAAATTTTTGTTTGTTTATATAATTTTAATTATGTAGAGCTTTCTGTCAGCAGTTGGAGTGAGATCATATGTCACCATACTGGTAGTTAGCATAGCTGGCAAAGGCCAGCTTCCCTCCTTCTCCAGAGAGAAAGTTCAAGTTTGAGTTCAAGTCTGATAATTCAGATGTTACCAGCCTTTGCATATACCAATCCCACTACATGGATTCTGTAAGTTCTCTATAAATCCTCTCATCCTGCCCTCAAAATGATGGCAGAGGGTAACACAGGGTTTGTTTCTGAAATGGCTTTTGATGAATGCTGGGGAGCTTAGTCGAGAAAAAAAGTCCCATTCTTGGTGATACATTAGAGGGAGAGTGTCAGGCCCATGTGTTCAATATATTCTGGTGCAAATATTATCCTCACTAATGATGCTTCCATGAAAACATAAAGATCAAGGAAAGGAAAAGGAATAACAACATCTTTCATTGTGTTTCTGTGTGTCTGATAAAGTCATTAGGGAAAACAAGAAAATGGCTTTTTGATGCTGATGCTGCATAAACATGTTTTCTGAAGGAAAATGTTTTCACATTATCCTAAGAGGTGAAAAAGAAGAGAGATTAAACTGCCAGGCCTCTTACACTGAGGGGTGATTCCCCTTAGCACCTTTGACAGAGGGGAGAATGGCCTGGATAAATGACAGTAGGGGTGGGTAAGGGGGTACCATCATCTTTTCTATCTGAAGGACGTACAGAACAGGAGTGGAAGGGTGGTTGAAGGCCAGAGGAAAGCAAAGTTTGTGAAGGGAGCTACAGAGGAAATAGACAGCTGAGTTGTAGTGATTGTCTGGCCAAGAAAGATTGAACAAGAACATCATCATGAGGCTGGTACGTCAGAGAACTTGCTACACTTCCTGAGGCTCACAAGAAGATACCTATAGTCCTCTGCTGGGAAAGGCTGGGTTCTAACCCAGACTTTCTGTTTTATACATGGACTCCAGGCAGGCGTGGATGGGGGCCAAGATCTGCAGTTCCCCTGCTGAGGAACATCCAAGAATGTTTTGTTCTCTCAAACCAAGCTTAGAAGGCACACTGGCTGAACGGAAAATATAGAGTCAGGACTAAATGCCCTGCAGTCCATCCTTTCCATGCATGTTCTGAGTTCAGACCTTTTCAGTCGGTTTATATGCTTTGAGTTACTGAAACAAACTGATAGTGGGAAGAGAAACTGTTCCAGTGATCATTGTGCTAAAGGACACTACTGAGACAGCAGTTCTACGTGAGACCACTATTTAAGGTTATATAGACTTCTTCTCGCTTCATATATCTGATCTTTTGTTGTTCCGTGATAGAGACCAATATCATGGCTTCTGGAATGTGGAATAAGTTTGCTGAATTATTGTTTTGTTCAGTTTTTCTGTGCGGTGACTTTTCATGATGAATGTACAACAAACAGGACATCTTGGAACAACTCTGTGTGATGGAGTCATCCCCAAGTTGTGACTCCATAGCTTGCATGTTTAATGCACTTTGGACGTAATAGCTGAGTCCCGTAATATTATATCTCTTATGGACATTAAATAGATTATATCACATCATGAAACATATGTACTATTTCTTCTTCTGATGCTTAGACATGTTTACCTTGGTTAGACATGCCTTGGAGAATCTTTGGACCTCACTAGCAATGATGAAATGACGAGACTTCACATCAAAAATGCTAACAGATTTAAAAGGTTTGCTATTTATTAAAATTTACTGCCAAATCTAGATTTTCAATAGCAGTGAAAATTCACACAAACAAACAAAAAATGGCTGAAAACTGCTCTTCATATTGCAGCAAGTTGGCCTAATTCTGCTACACTGAGTAACCCCAAGGACAAGGAAAAAACCCTGGATATCAAAGTACTGGCTGGCCAATTAAACTCAACCAGACACTTTTTGTTTGCCTGCAAGAATGAGATGTGGATGGGGTGAGCTTGAAGGAACTCTTTTAGGGAATCCTAAAAGAGTTGATCTCATTAACTTTTCCACGGGGGACAGAAGTTTTCTGTGGTATGTTATCTGATGCCCACAGTTCAGGCCAGAAGTAACCTCTTTTGCACCTGCAGCTAGCAGGCTCTTTAGATCTTTAAAAGCACAAATTAGCTCTGTAACATTATGGGGGCTCTAGGAACAACTTTTCTTTAAAGGCATTTTACTCTTCACTATTTTCTTCTTCTTCTTCTTTTTTTTTTTTCCCCACCAAATCGAGCTTTGGCTTCCTTTCTTTTCTTCCATTTTTTTCCTTTCTTTTTTTTTTTCCTTCATCTTTAACCCCTTTCCTTTGCCTCTTTCTTTTTTTTTTTTCTTCAACCTCATTTCGGAGGTCTGACAGCTCAGATCTGTAATGGGTCTTCCTGCTGGACAGCTTTATAATTGGGACTGCAGAGTTCTGAAAGCATGCCAGATGTGTCGTCATCAAACAGCAAAGTCCTCATTAGAGCCCGAGTTGTAAGTGCATGTGTATGTTTTCAGAAGAACTTTTCCATTAAGGGCTAGTAGGCATCCAGGAGCAAAGATCATTGTCTCTTTTGTAGCTGGCCTTTATATAAAGGATTTTACCCAGTGAAGTGAAATATTTTCTTTTGTCCCACTGTGTTTTCCATTGTAATGGGGACTTGTCTATATCATTTGGTTGCTGAAGTGGTGCTTGATATGACAAGAAACCACTCTCCAGTTGCTAATTGCCCTTGGGTTGCATTATTTATGCAGGAGAAGCAAAAATGGGATGTTCCACTATATTTTTTTCTTCATAAGTGTTTCTTCAATTCTTCAGGATGATAGCTTTCCCTTTATACTGCACATGCCTGAGCTGTAACATTTACGGAAAAAAGATGAATTTTCTTTTATTTTGAAAAAGAGAGGCAGGGGTGGATAATGGTGCCTTATTCGGCGCCTCAATCCAGATTCTGCATCAAACTCATTTCATTTTTGCGAATAATTTAGAATCTCCATATCTTAGCATGTTAGTGGGAAGATAAGTGCAAGTATATTAGACTACCCTTTGGAGCTGTTTTGAGAATAAAATGTATATGAGGTAAAGTTCCTTGCATTGAAAAATATTTTTAGGTGCAAAGTAATTAAATCTTTCTGTAGAAGAACTATAGTAGATAAGTGTCTAGAGAGAACTCAAACAAACTGATTAGCTATTTTTTGGTGGGGTTCCTTTTTTTTTTCTTTTAATATAATACAGAGATTTTTAAATAAAACTGGCAGAATGTCCTCTACCAACCTTTCTTTCTTTCTTGCAGAAAATGCTTGTCAAAACTGCATGCGTGTGTGAAAATCTATCAATCCTAATAAAATTTCATTATGAAGAAATCTGAGAAGATTGTTCTGATGAGCTTGTAATGGAACAGAATGTTCAGATGTTTCCATTTCAGTACAGCCTTTTCTGTATATCATTTTAAACCTGTTCATCGTGTATAAAATCAAACATGAGCATTACAATGAATCACTTCACTTTCTTTGAAAAAGCAGGTTTCAAATAAAAATCATTATTATTTTATTTCAGGCTCACATTCTGGAGTAAATTTCATATTTCTCCTATTATTTTTATCCAGCTAAAAAGAGTGAAAATTATGGGAATAATGTAATTTTCTGTGAAACAGAAAATACATTTGCAGCCAGGTTCTACTTTTAACAGTAAATTGGTCAAACCATGAGTGAGCAATTTTGTAGATACATGAAGTGGGGTTTATGTCATCTACTGTTAGACATAAACAGTTCTAAGAAAGTATCTAGACTATGTCTGGGATCCATGGAGGAAAATAGGTGTCACCACAGGATTTATCTCACGTGTCTTAGAATGGCATGAAGTTCTCATGGCAGACATATAGTTACATATTCTGTTTCTTCAGCAAAGAAATGCAAAGAAAATATTATAGTGAGAATGGCTTTGTTTTAATAAGAACACAGGGCAGGAAGGGTTATGGGCATCTTATTTTGGTCTTTTTCTTGTTATAACTTGTATCAAAACTCAAGAATATTTATGTTATTTGTATTCCTTAGCACCTAGTTCTGCTGTTCTGGACCAAGCCCCACACTCTGCTTGGTGTGGTATAACAGAAGTCTGACCGCTGTTACCCTGTCACTAAAAGCATGCAATGCCAGGTGACAACTGTGTGAATTCTCAGGTCAGTTTCAGAAACCTCAGCTAGATTCAGTTTTACCTTTTCACGCATGTTAAACAAAACTGAAAATGTCAGTGCTATCCTCAGCCAACAGAGCAGAGTGAACAGGACAGTGTCTCAGTGTACAACAGGACATGTGTCATTCACTGCTCCCACGTGATCCTGATTCTGATCTTGGTTGTAATAAAACAGAGCAGCTCTGTAAGGATTTTGGAGTTACACAATAGTAAGTAGGACCCGAAACTAGCTAATTGGCTTGTTAATAAAACCATGTGTGTGATTCACAACAGTGAAAGATATGGTCCATTGCTCTTTTTGTCTGTGTCCTTTACTCTCTTTTCTACTCCATCCCGTCCTTTCTGTCTCCCCTTTATTTTCTTCAATCCAGTTGTGATTTACTGCATTATAATTATATGTTGTCTTCTGACTACTAATAATTCCAATATCCTATCCATCCACACAACAGTAATTATTAGCTATAAAATGCTGCTCAAAACAAGGACAAACAGACTGTCTTTTTTTTTTTCTAAGCTGTTTTTTGAAGGCGTTCTTGGTAATGATGCCTTTGCCTCATCCCCCAAGGAAACTAGCAAAATAAGAAAAGAATATAACAAATGCCTACACAAAGGAAGAATGAGAATACAAAGAGGAAATTCAATACTGTGTATTAACTCACAAAGAGAAACAGTGAGTAAAGTGCTGGGCTTATCATTGACTGGAATGAAAAAAGATTACCCAACAAATCTATCCCTTCTGTTGATGCAGAGCTTTTTGTAGACTTGCACCAGAAATTAATCTGGACCAACAAAATTACTTGTATAAAAGAAGCACTAAAAAGAAAACCAGCAAACCACTTCAGAATGGGATTATTTCTTTATTTTATACATACATAAACACAAGGATTAAAGAACTTGCATTATATTTACTCTTGACATATGTTGTAAGGAGTAGCACTTTTTATCTTTCCATTCTGTTTAGAAATTCAGATTTTAATGATGGGACAGGTGTCCAAAAAGCACCACAAATTTTGTTCTTTAAGAAATTTTACTCTCTATAAAACAATTTGCAAATTTGGCCCACAGTGCCATAATGGATTGATCCACAGGTCTTTTGCCAATAATATCAAAATATGAGAGATTTCCAAAAATGAATTGTTGAGAGCTAAATCTCAACTCAGTCAAAAACAGTGGCAAATGTCCCAGTCATTTCATATGTTTTGCCCCAAGCACCTTAGAAGCTTACACCAGGACTCTGTGACAATATTTTGAAATATTCTAATCTATCAAACTAAGCAGCCTCTCTAATACTGACAATTGGTGGTTGCCCAGGTAAGATAAACATATAGTGGCATTTTGTCAGAATACTCTTTCAGTCTCCAATGCTAACTGCAATTTGCAGTGCAGAGATTTCTAAGATAAGGGATGGCCTTTTTATGTTAGCCTTGATGGCTTTTTCTTTCATGAAGGGCTTTTTATGAACCTATACAGATATTTAATCTTCAAATGTTCCTGCAGCAGGGAGTTCAACAACTCATCAGGCTTTTAGTCTTTACAATCAGAACACTCTTGATTTGTTAGATTTGTGTTTGCTTTTTAATGATTGAATTTGATGTCCTCTATTTTCTGTGTTGAAAAAAAAGGTCATGAAATGTAATCTGTAGAGCATAAAGTCTGAAAATCTTCTTATTGACCTCCATGTCCTTTGGATTGGGCTCATAATAATTTCTGCTAGAGTATCTTAGAAGAGGTCCAGCACTAATATACAACAGAAAGCTCAACACTTCTCATTCATTTTTTTCTAAGACTGAGTCTTCAATTAGAGACGGACTATGAGATGGTGGACTCCCAGACCACAAGAGGAAGTAAAAAAAACCTAACAGCAGGAACAAAAGCCTGGATTTCAAGTTGGCAGACATTGATCTGTTTGGGGATCTGCTTGAAGGAATCCCATGGAATACAGCCCTGAAGTGAAAATAATTCCAGGACAGCCGGGGTTGATTTTGCAAAGGCCACTTCCTCCAACCATTAAAATAGTTCATCTCAACTAGTAGGAAACCGAGAAAAGGCATCAGAAGGTCTGCATGGGTTGACAGTAACCTGGCAAAACTCAAGATATGAAAGTAAGCATAGAAAAAGTTGATGCACAATCTGGTGACCTGGGAGGAATATACAGACTGAGTTCATATTGATGATGTTAGGAAAGGCCACTCAGTGGAGCTGACTCTGGCAAGAGACATGAAGGACAAAAAGAACAAGTTTTTCGTCAACAAAAGGAGAATTTATAAAAAGTTTAAGTCAGCTTCTGAATGGAGTATGGGATTTGAAATGTGGTAAAGGCTGAGGTACTCAACACTTTATTTGGTTTGGCTTTTACTGGTGAGATTTTACTTCGGGAATTCCGAGGCTCTAGAGGCAACCCCAGGAGCAGAGGAAAAGTCTGAGCAAGGAAGATTTACTCTTGGTGAAGGAGGATCATCCTAAAGTACATTCTAACAGATTGAACATACATACGAACTTGGGACCTGATGGGAAGCACCTGCAAATGTTGAGGTCCTGGTCAATGCCATTGTGAGGCCACTTTTAAATAATCTTTGAAATGTCATGGCATTTGGAGGAGGTTGCTGAGGAAGAGAACATTACCCTTACCGGCAAGAAAGGCAACCAGGGGGATTTGAGGGACTGTAGGGTGCTCAGTGTTATGTCGATCCCTGGGGAGATGGTGAAGAAAGTAATCAGGGAACCAAACACACAAAAGACGAGGTGATTTGGAGTAGTCAGTATGGACCTAGAAAAGGGGAAATCATGTCTGACAAACCTGATAACCATCTAAGAAGAAAAGAATTGTTTGGTGAACAAGGGAAGAGCTGTGAACTTTGGTTTCTCATGATTATGTCAAAACTTATGACAAAACTCTTCCACTAACAAACTGATGAAATATTGGACAGTTAACTAGACAGTGAGGTAGTCTGCTTAACTTTTGTTCTTAAAAAGTTGGTGATCAGCAAAATCCATGGAGGCCACTTCCTAGTGGTATGTCCCAAGGGTCTTTAATGAGGGCCAATACTGTTTAAAAATCTGTATTAATAAATTGAATGATGGGAAAATGAACCCTCAGCAAGTCTGCATTATAAGCAATGGGCACAAATTGATACCCAGGAAATTCCATTTAAACATAAATAAAACTTCTTAACTGTGAGTGTGATCAAATGTTGCAATAAATTGTTTAAAGAAGTTGCATACTCTCTATTCTTACATATACTCAAAATCCCTCTGGACCTAATCTGACCCTGATTTGATCAGGGAGTTGGACTGGGCAATCTCTAGAGACCCCTGTCAACCTCAGCTATTTTGTGTTTGAGTTAAATTTCCAAGAGAGTAGGGGTTTGTGTTACCAGTTTTTTCCTACCTATCTCTGACATAGGTTAAGGGGCTGGCCAGGGGATAAACCGACCACATAATATGCTCTGGAGTGTTATTAATCCCCAGTTCATAAATGTTAATGACTTTCCTGCTCATGGCTAATCCAGACAGAGAAAAGTGGTTTTGAGATTAGAAGATAAATCCTTACCTTCATGGCAGGCCCAAAGGACTCTGAAGCATTTGGGAAAATGACATGTTAGCATCAACACCAATTCTGCATCAGGATGCACCAGCACAGATTTATGTTCCTGAGAGGCATCCCATTTATCACGTGTGTGCTGCAATACCCCACTTTGCATAGGTTTTTCCACAAAAGTTCAAGCCATGTTAAGGCTGAGAATATAAAGAGCAAAAATATCAAGAGAGACTCTGTAAGATGAAATGTCAGATACCTCCTGTACCTGTTCTCTCACCACTCATTTCATTCCCTTTCACTTGTTACTTTGTCAGTGCAGGCTGTGTTCTTGCAGTCCCTCAGACAGCCTTTCATTTGGACAATTTGAAGGAAATCCAAGTTTTATAGTCTTCCCTGAGCAATCTGGGAAGCACAACTTCAGGAAAACAGATGTGTTTCTATTCTCATCTGAACAGTTGAGAGAAAGGGAGAGATATCAGGTTGATGCATATTCAATCTGAAATTATTTACATGCATGTACATATTTTTTTGTATGTATATCTACAAATACATGCAGACACATGTAGATATGCACATGTATAAACATAGGAAAAGAAGAGATATGCCACGTAAATATTTCAAAGTGCTATAATAAATGCCTGTTCAGACTACTATTACATGAGTTTGTGTGGTTTTGAGCATTAGGATAGGGTTTTTCAATACTTTCGTATTTCACCATCTCCTGTCTATCAAAGAGATGAAAGTTATGTCAGGACAAAGGAAAAATGTAAGCGATTGCCACAGCAAAGTAAAGCCATCCTAAACTTAAGTGCCCAAGCCCAAGAGCTGGTATGAGAGGATATTGCTACACCGCAATTTAAGGGAAAGATATCGTGATGATAATAATAAGAGTCAAATCCTTGTGAAAATGGCCATGTCTTCAACATGTTTATCAATACAACCTCAGGAGATGTTCAGAGTTCTTTCTGATTTTTGCCTGCTAGCTAATGCAAATACTTCCTTTTTAAAATATTTATACATGACCCTCATGGGAATCAGGGTTGGCGATGCGTAAGGATCACAAAGAGATCCCAGAATAATAGAATTAAGTTGGAAGGGATCTTAGAGGTCATCCAGTTCCAACCCCCTGCCGTGGACAAGGACACTTTCCACTAGACCAGGCTGCTCAGAGCTCCATTCAACGTGGGCTTGAACACTTCTAGTGATGGGGTATCCACAGCTTCTCTGGACTCTGGCGGTGTTCCCTATTTAACCAAAATTGACTTAACATCTGGAACAGAAGCTGAGGCTGCTTTCTCCAAAACGCCACGAATAGGTCAGTTTTAGGTTTCCAGATAGCCTTACCAATGTGTGTGTCCAACAACCCAAGCACACACACCCCATGGGCGGATGTTAATTTCCTAAGTCTCTTGGCTTTGTTGTTCTAAGTAGGAAAAAATTTGTCAAATATAAGATAAAAGTTTGGTCAAAAATATAAATTAAAAAAAAATGGGTTGCTTACCATAGATATCCATTTACTTTTTAAATTTTAGAACGTGTTTTGCGCTACGCAACCATCACAGTCAAAACCACGACTCTTTTCCGTGTTACTATATTCAATTAGCAATTGAAAAGCTTGAAAAATTAATATCTGGAGTGACTCAATCCTAGAGACATTCCCAGTGCTCGTAGTAAACTGAAGTTCATCTGAACCTGGTACAGACAACACTAGCAGTGTGTTAACAAAATATCCCAGTTACGAGTATTCTGGTTTGTCTGGAACAGAAACTAAAATATAAAGAAAATTTATAAAGGTCTCAAGTAAAATTATGTTTCTTGCAGGGCTCAGAACAATAGAAACAAACAAATAAAATATCATTTTTCAGGTAGAGTAGGAGTAAAAAAGATTTGAAGAGTGGAATATTTCCATTACTAAGTAGTAATAAAAAATGATAATAAGTATGAAAAAAGGATATATTTTATACGAAAAGTTAGTGTTCATATTTGAAAGAGGCAATATGAAGTACTTGTAGTAGATGACGTCAATTAAGCCCTTTTCAGTCCAGTAGTAACCAGTAAAGATAGAGAAATATTATTTCTAGACATAGACATTTACAGATCATGGGACTGAAATTCTCATCTCATGAATGTGAGTGTGTGGCCTAAGTGCCCATCTTCCTGTTAATGTGAATTTGCATTATTTTTTTAAGAAAATAAAAAAAAAAACAAACAAAAAACCATCATAGGATTATAAAAAGATAGCACAATTGTTCCATTATATTAAAAAAAATTAGATATCAGTTCTGTGTAAGACAATGGAAAATTTTACAGGACACTTAGAAACCAGAAAATTGAATAATATATAATTGGTAGAAAATTGGTAGATTATGATCAGTAATTAATAACAACAACAACAAAAACAATAAAAATAATAATGATAATAACGTTTTATTGAAAATAGGTTCCATAAAACAAACCTGGTTTAATGTTTGGAGGTGCTTACAGGTTGCTTGATAAGAATAATTCTGCTACTATGCTGTACATTAAAGTCTTCTTTATTTCAGCACGCCATTTTGATTAAAAATATGTACTTCAGAGTATCAACAACACACACACACTTCTCTCTGCTGTCCTCCCAGCTGATTAACTGGCAGCTGTGAAAAAAATTGTTACCAATAAAGAATCACCAGTGAATAAGAGAAGTTTAGAAAATGGTTTTGTGCTCATCAACATTTTAAACAGGGAACTGGTAGGAAATATAAAGTCATTACTGGTGAAATGTGCAGATGACACAATATTTGTCCTTCCTTTAGCTGATTGAGGGATAAATATCCAAGCAGCCATACAAAGGCATGTGGGTTGCATGGTAAACCGTTCTCTGCCATCCAGAATATTTAGTTTTGTTATGTTTGGTTCTTTAAATGCAATCATATATTTGGGAACAACAGATGCACCCCAGACACAGGATGCTGGAAACTGAAGACTTTGAAAAGGTTAAGTGTAAATGATGATTTTAAGAGAGGCACTGATAGAAGAGAAGCTTGTGTGATGCTAGGCTGCATAAAAAGAGAAGAAGTAGGAAACAGTGGAGAAAATATTCCATTTCAGCATTCAGCATTCACAGGACTGAGACTAGAATACAATTGTGGCATCTGCATGAATAAAAATCAAGAGTTTATTAAAAAAAATGAGCTGGGTGCAGAAAAGAGCCATGGAAGTGATTTCAGGTCCAGAGAAACTGCTTCACAGAGAGAGACTTAAAGAGCTCAATCTGTTCAGCCTATTAAAATGAAGACTGAGAGGTGACTGCAGTACAGCGTATCAGTACCTTCACAGGGGAAGAACGCTGGGTATTAATGGGCTCTTTAATCTAGTGGGGAAAGGCACATCAAGAACTAATGGCTGGGAGCTGAAGCCAGACAAATTCAAATTAGAAATTAGGCACAACGGAGGAGATGATTAACCAGAGTCACAAACTACTGAGAGAAACAGTGTTTTCCCTATTGCTTGGTATCTTCAAAATCAGAAAAGACGGTTTTGCGGTGGGGTTTTTTTTTTTTTTTTCCAGATCTGTTTTGGCTGAAGTTTTATTTCTTAATAAAAAGGCATAGCTCAGCCCAGGTTTGTGCAAGTTTGACATGGTACAGGTGGGTGGGAGAGGTGTCTGGATGTGCACTGAGATGGCAAAAAGCTGAGTGAATGTAGTTAGCCCAGGGATGAGCCTGAGCTAACTAATCTGGCCCATATATTAAGGCTCCATTCTCAAGAGCCTTTTATGCTTTCCAGTTGGCACCAGGAAATGCAGCTTGTCTTTTTTTATGTGAAGTACCCTACAGAAATATCCTTTCTTTTAAATAAGGATATGTTTTATATCCCTGAAGAGATGTGATATTAACATAACTTTGGCCAGATACAACATTAGAACTTTAGTTTCAGGGTTTACAGTTCACAGAGCTCAGCCTTCCAATTTTAAGGATCAATATTCTACTTTAAATATATATATATATACATGTGAATAACATTAAGTAATTGAGCTCTAGATCTCCTTTCTGAGTCTTTTTGTTTGCTTTGTCTGTTTTGTGGGGCTTTTTTTTTGTTTTGTTTTTTCTATTTGTTTCTTTGGTTTTTAATGAAGTGCATAGAAAAAATGGAAGACACAACACAAAGGAGCTAGAAAATTAAATGTGAATAGATGGATAAAATATGAGCTGTGCTGCTAGAGTTTTGAATTTGTTAGCCCCAATGTCTTGAATAAAGGGACTGCTGCCATTTTCTCAGCAAGTTATTCCAGGAAACCTATGTACCATGCACAAGTGTGGCATGAGTTTTAATATGCCGCTAGACACTTGCTACTTTTCTCATTACAAGCAGAAAAACAGATACCAGGGATGATGATTATACAGACTATGTCTCCTTCTATTATTTCCAGATGGCTCTGTTTTGTTGTGATTTTACTGCCATTGCAAAATGTATTTATTAAGAGAATGTGCTCTTCTTTTTTTTTTCCTTCGTTCCTTTTCTTTTCTCTTTTTTTTTCCCCTTTTCTTATTTGCTTGCTGATACCCCAGAGTGCTGTGCAGAGCTGGGGAAGAAGAACTCCATGCACTCCATGCCCCAATACAGTCTGGGGGCCTCCCTGCTGGAAAGCAGCTGTGTGGAAAAGGAGCTGGGGGTCCTGGCAGACAACAACCTGCCCCTGAGCCAGCAGTGTTCCCTGTGGGCCAGGAGGGCCAGTGGTGCCCTGGGTTGCGTTAGGATAAGCATTGCCAGCAGGTCAGGGAGGTGATCCTGACCCTCTTCTGAGCCCTGCTGAGGTGTCACATGGAGCACTGCATCCAGTTCTCAGCTCCTCAGGACGGGGGAGACGTGGAGCTCTTGGAGAAATTCCAGTGGAGAGCTTTACAAGGATGATCAGGGCACTGGAGCATCCCTGTTATGAAGAAAGGCTGAGGGAGCTGGGGCTGTTCAGCCTCAAGAAGAGGTGACTGAGAGGGGACCTCATCCATGTCTGTCAGTGTCTGCAGGGAGGTGACAGAGGATGGAGCAGGCTCTGCTCGGTGGTGCCCAGCAATGGCGCAAGGGGTAGTGGGCACCAACTAATGCCCAGGAAGTTCCGCCTGAACACGAGGAATAACTTCTTTACTGGCACAGATTGCCCAGAGAGGGTGTGGAGTCTCCCTCTCTGGAGATCCAGAACAGCATGGATGAAACCCTGTGCCATGTGCTCTGGGATGACCCACTATGATCCCTCCAACCTAAACCATTCTGTGATTCTGCGATTAGGCACAAGTCCCTTCTTAGTATCTGGATTTGATATTTTCAGAGTGATTTTTTTCTTTTCCAAAGAACAATATAAAAAAGTGGAAATTAAAAAAAAATATATGCTTCAACTTTACATTTATTTCTTTGTGCAGTTCTAAAGAAGGACTACATTCCTGGTCAAAAATTGCTTAAAAATTCATTCACCGTCTAGGAGATTTAGCCCAGCTGTTTAATTGTTTTTTTATAAGTGTTCACTGTTTATGGTTGCCATTTCAATGAAAGGTAGTATTTATTACATTTCAAATTTGTGGACAGGAAAAGTGTTATTAAGTGTGGCCTCTTCTTTGCCTTCTCACTACATTAGAGAGGATTCTGATTTCAGAATGGCCTTTTAAGATAAATAACGCATTTTCCCCATTTTTTTTTTTTCCAGAATTCATGGTAAGTCATTTGAAACAATTGATGTCAAGGTTATAAAGAAACAGTAAACATCAGATCATGACAGGAATATGATTATGGCTGGAGTCCCCAGTTAGGTCTCAGTCTCCTCTGAGTTATACCCACACCAAACACACACAATGCAACGGTGACACCAAAGACTTTACAGCTGAGGTAGAACTAGCTATTGCTAGACTTTTTCCAAAGGCCAGCAACTTCTAGAGGAATACATCTTTGATTTAAGAGTGTATGGATCAGGATTTCAATAAGAATTTACAATTACCAACTTTTGTGCCACGTGGAGAATATATTTTCAAAAGAATGAAGCTTAGACTGAAGAGATGAAAAACATGTAAAGGGTGATAAATGTTACCAACATTTTTTTCATTTGGTTTTGTTCAAATGTCTCATAATTTTCAGTAACACTAGAAAACACTTGCATCAGTTCTCCTTGTTTCTAGTCTGTTTCACTTTATAAGTCCTCAAGGAGTCAATTTTCCAAAGATTTAGGAAAACTCAGTATATTCCTTAAAAATGAAGCCTGAGAACTTCTGCCTGAGATTACAAGTCCTGCACCAACCTGATGTAAAACCCTCTGAAATCATCCGAAGAGAAAGTGATGAAATCATACGCAGTTCAGTAAAAATTTGCCTACAATTCTCTACTTTACATGTTTTCCAATCAAATAAGAGAAAGTTTTAGTACTAATATTTTATTTTATTTTATTTTATTTTATTTTGACACATCATTCACTGTACGGAGCACATCAGCATCAAAGAACAGTCTATACAGGGGGATGTGGAATTTCTTCTCTTAACCTCAAATTTTATTTTGAAAATATTAGAAAATATTAAAGAAATTATAGCTAACAGATCCACTGGAAGTGGAACTTGAGCAATCCAGGCTGGACAGTGGGAAAATGTCTGCTATTAGGGATTGTGCAGCCCTGGAGATAATCACACAGGAAATTGAAGGAGTTTCTATCCCTGGATGCTTTCAAGACCAGGTAGGTAAAATTGTACCTTGCCTAACACAATACACTCTTACTTCAAATAGACAGCTGGACTAGAGGCTTCTAAAGATGTCTCCCAACCAATATATTTTGTAAGTAGCTAAATAATTGCAACATGTATTGGATCACTCCTTCTTTTAAACTAAATTTATTAATCAAGGCCTAATAAGTCATCTGAAATGAGTCATAAGGACATAATAATTTGTGTAGTAAAAATTTTAAGCTCTTTTAATTCAGTATTTCACATCTTATGTCGCTCTAAAGAAAGGAAAAAGCATTTTTTTATGAACAATTACTAAATAATCTGGGTATAGAAGGAATTTCTAAGACACCTACAAAAGCTTTTTTATAGAACCATAGAGTCATTTAGGTTGGAAATGACATTTAAGAGCATCAAGCCCAACAGTAGACACAGGACTGCCAAGCCCACATGTCCCTAAGCCCCACAACTGGACGGTGACTCAACCCTGGACACGCTGTTCCAATGCTTGTCAACCTTTCAGATGAAGAACTATTTCCCTAATATCCAATCTAAACCCCCCCGACTCAACATGTGGCTATTTCCTCTTGTCCTATTACTTGTTACTTTTAAATGTGTTTGTTTTATTTTATTTTGGCTTTATGAAAAAAAAATCATCTGAATAAAAATAAAATTTTAGTGCCAATTTTGTTATGATACCGTATTTTGACATATTTTAGAATGAAACATTATAGCTTTCAATCTCCAAAATATCATTTCTGTTATTCCCTTGAAAGATTAATCCTCTCCTTCCTGCTGCGTCCCCAAATAAAAGAAAAAGTTTAACTTTTTTATTTGAATATTTTCTTCAGTGATCCATTTGTGGTACTTTTCATTTTGTGTATCCATATTTGAATGAAAATAAATTAAAATAAAGAAAACAGTTTCATATTGATATGTTTTCCTTCTTTCCAACTCCGTAGTTTTCTGCTTCAACCTTCAAGTTCAAAAATGAAAAACAATTGGTATTCTAGCACTTTTACCAATCAGTTACTTATTGCACTAATCCAAAATACAAATTATTATCCTAAATATTAAAAAAATTAATTTCTTACCAGACTGACTTGGAATGTGACCCTAGAGCTTCTGTATCCACCTTTAAAAAAAAAAAAAAAGATGGTACTTTTCCACCACAGTCTTTCAAAATTTATACATTTAGAATGCTTAATACTATATGGAGTTATTTCTAATTTAAAGCAGTATGGCTCTCCTAAATACAGTGCTTTTATTGTGATTTACACCACTGTTGCTGAGCTCTGAATCACAACCATGTCTATATTTACGGTTTTCACAATCCCTTTGGTTGTATGTAATTTTTACAGTAGAATAAAAATAGCAGACCCCTACTTAAAGGACCTTATCATCATAGATCCTTAATTACAGCTATGTTAAAGTAACCTCTATCGTGGCCCACGAGCCAAAGCAACAATAAATAAAAGGGACTGTAAAGTGAGTAGCTTCTTCCAAAGGGAAATGTCAGCCTGCGCAAGGAAATGTCACCGGCGCAATAACATTTCCCGCTGCAGCACCGGGCGCTGAGTGGGAGCAGAGCAGAGAGAGGAGCTGCTGCTCCGTGAAGGGTGTGCGTGGTGAGAGGCTGGGGACACACAGAGCTGTCTGTCCGCTGGGCAAAGCAGGAGGAGCTGCCACGCGGGTGATCAGAGCTGTCAGGCTGAGCCAAACTGGAGACTCTGGGCCAGACCCCTGGAATGAAGCTGCTGCGTCAGTTTGACACCAATGCCCCATTTGAGTATTATTTATTTTAACTCAGACGCTACATAGTCTTCCCTGGAAGCAGAAGAGCTTTTCTTCCATCAGATGTGTTCCTGTTTCTGCAACAGTTGGCATGGCAGTGTCAATCAAGGGAGATTGGACACATCAGAAGTTCACCAGCCTCTGTCTTCTGGGTGAGATGGTCACACATAATATAGATAGGAGAACACCGTGGCAGAACTCAGATGTCCTACAATAAGCCTTAGACACAAAATATGGAGGAATTTACCTCATTCTCCTACAGACAGCAAGTCTATCTGCAGAATTTTCTTTCTTTCCAAATCCCTGCTTCCACCTCCAGTAAACTTTAAACTGTGGTTTTGATTTTTCTCTGGATCCAGTCTGATTTTGCCCAGCCTCCCACCACATGGGCTGCACACACAAACCTTTAGTCCTGCATTTGAAGAACCACACTCTGGGACAGAGAGCTTCCCCATGTTGCCTCTCATGCATCCGTCTCTTGGGTTGCTAGACCTCTAATCCCTTGTCATTTTTGTTGCAGGAGGAGCTCTTCTTGCTTCATTTGTTGAATTGGAAAGACCATGCCTAACACAGTGTCTGGCTTTAATGAACTCGGTGATTATCTCTGTTCTGAGAGCAGCTGTAAGAGCTCTTGGTGCAGTAATACCAGTGAACAGAACACTCAGACCAAAATGCAAATGGGAATCTGCCGATTCCAAGCAATCATGAAGCTCAGCACCTGTAAAAACAGTAACAAGGCAGGTGAAATTTAGTTACCCATCTATGACGTGCACTGAAACATGCTCAGTCACAACCCTAGGAAAGACAGTTCAGTCAGTATGAGGAAGTAGGACTTACACAGAGATTTTTAGGCTGAAGACATGAATTTGCATAGAGAAACATAAACTGCATTGCATTATACACTAAATATAAATGAGAAATAACACACACCAACCTCTGGTCAACTGTACAAGGCATATGATTCCTTCTGCATATGGCTTTAGCCGTAAGCATGCAAGGTTTGCTGGGACTTTATTTCCCTTCGCTAACTGAACTTGTTCAAAGGTACAATGAGAATCAGACCCTTTGCTTAGGGGGAAATCAAAGGGGAAATCAAACCCAGAAAATGCCTCTGGCCCTACCCCTCCAGTCTGTGCCACATCATATAACTAAAAGATCCAACCTTACATCTCAGAAGAACTAACCTTTTGATGTTGCTCATAGATGATATCTGCTGCCAATGTCCTTTACCAGTTTTAACTGCCAGACTCCTCACCTGGAAAAAAAGGCTTCATTTTCCCAGCAGAGGTGAAACTTTTTTTACTTCCTCCTCCTCCTCCTTCTGCCCCCATTTGCATCTTTTCAATTTATGAAATGCTTTGGGATCATTCTGGGAGAAAAGCTCCATGCAGTATAACCACATTAGCTTGTAAAGCAAACAGAAAAAAATGGCCTGTTGGTCATAAACAAGCTGTCTGCAAATTTGTCATATGCTATCTCTGCACTGGATCTTATTCAGGACTGCAAGATGTGGTGGTTTGTTTCATACTGATGGGCACTGTTGCCAGGGATCCCATCCCAATATAGATGTTTGTAATACACATCGTGTGTCAGTCTCTTCAGTCAGTTGTCGGTAATAGAGTTTGAAAGGCATATAGTGACAGTATAAATGCATACGGTATATCAGAATATTTTGTTAGAAGGATGATGGGTCTCGGCTGCTTAGGATGCTACATGGACTCCCGTGCAACCTGCATCTTTACCAACTCTGTCTCCCAAACTGGAAACAAAGACAAGCCATGCTGGTCTCTCTACTGTCAGTGGAGTGAAATCTGGAGGGCAATTCATCTAACCTGCCTTTGACCTTTATCTTAGAATGAGATGAGCTTCTTTCCATACTTCTTTCCACTGCCTATGAAAACAAGACCCACATGACAAGCTTAACAACTGGAGCTCTATATAATTTCTTCAACTAAGGCCCTGCCTACTCTGATCAACCTCAATTTTCTGGGAGCAGCATCCTTTTGATAATATGTGGCATCTGTCAGCCCTTTTCGCTGCCTCAGCCAATAACATATCAAGTGTTACTACTTTTTACATGATCAGCTGAAAGTCCCAGGCTCAGTGCTGGGGGAGCTTTTCAGTAGACCACAAACAGGTGGTAGGGCACGACACCTGGCTTCCAGTGGCTTCTAGACATCTCCCTAAAGTCCCCTTCCATGTGGGCCAGCTCTGTGTGGGTGTCTCCAAAATGCAAGGACACTTCAAGTGTTGTCAGACTTCTATTTTCAGGCAACTGACTCAAGCCACTATATATCTAAATTTAGGTGTTTGCATATGAGCTAGGTGTCTAAGCTTGGAGAGCTATTGGTTGACCAGATATAGACATTTGCTTCATCTCTTTCTAAACCACTAATTGTATTGACTAGACCTGTACTCTCTTTAATGGGTACCTGGCCATTTATCTTGCATGCGGACATCTAAAATTAGATGTCTTAATCCCTGAACCTAATCACACCACTAACTTTTAGATTCCTAATTAAGACAAATTAATTGAAAACTACAAGACCTTTGCATCATTTTCGAGCCTTCTTTGAACTTTCATCTACCCTTAGCTGGAAAGAATAGATGACCATACTGCTTTCTCCTTTGATGAATTGCAGGAATTAAAAAAAAACCAAAACAACAAAATCACTAGAAAATCAGAAACTGGGCTTCTGAAGAAAAAAACCAGAAGCTTCATGTATGTGGAGATTTGCTTCTTCATTCTGAATAGTCATGAAATATCCATCAAAACTTCAAAAGATGGATTGCTCTATTTTGTCATCAAGCTAAGTGTGTCAGGTGTGGTTTAGGTTGGATGTCAGGAGAAGGTTCTTCCCCAGAGGGTGGTTGGGCACTGGAACACGGTCCCCAGGACAGGGGTCACAGCACCAAACCTGACAGAGTTCAAGAAGCGTTTGGATAACGCCCTGTGCAGGGCCAGGAGATGGACTCAGTGATCCTTGTGGTTCCCTTCCAACTCAGGATATTCCATGATTCTCTGATTCTATTAAGAGACAGCTACAGAAGTGGGTTATTTTCTCCACCTGGCTAGCACTACTGGCCAGACCTGAGTGAAGATTTGGGTAACCTTACTACTAGAGCTTTGTGCCAACACTTAAAAGTCTTGTTAAGCTTGACCACAAGGATCTGAATCAGATCTGTTTTGGCTGCTCTGGCATGAGAGGTGAGTAAAGTAACATTCGGCTCTATGCAGTTGCATGTGTAGACTTTACCTTGTTGAAAGTGTTTACTCAAGCTTTGGCATTTTTGGGGGCATTGTTTTTATTGGGTTTTGTGTTTAATTTTTGCAGTTGTTGTTGCGGGATTTGTTTTTGTTTGCTGTTGGGTGTTTTTTGTTTGTTGTTGGGTGGTTTTGTTTGGTTTTGTTTTCAAGAAATACCAGGAGACAATTTGTTTTCTTGTTAAATACAGGAGATACAAGGTTTTGATTACCAGCTTCAGATAAATCTGGTGAACTTGAAAGACTGTAACTACAACATGAATACTAAAAATTTCCAGAAAGCAGACCATGCACGGGACAGGATAGAACAGAAGTGTCAAAAAATATTCAAAAGATTGTACAAGAATTGAAAGTGCTCATTTGTACCTAATTAGAGGTTATTTGTGCCTCCCTAAAGAAAATGTCCTCTGAAAACTAGTTGTGTCAAAACCAGTGTTTATTTACATAAATTGCTTTTTTTTCTCAGAAATAGCATTCATGTGATTCCATTTCTTCGAAGTGACACATATTTTCCATTTCAACAGCTATGGAAGGGAGTGAGTACATTTGTTTCAATTTTACATGAAAGAAACTGAGACAGAGAGGGCCAAACCAAAAAGGTATTTAACCTCCTACTTCCTTTTGAAATCATCATATAGCAATATCTTTGGAGATGTAGCTATAAACTTTAAAAGCAATATTCAGAGTACTCACTTTCACATCATAATGGCCAAAAATCAATTTCATTGATTCTATGCTGGCAGTTGAGCAGGGAGAGCTCCTGATTCTCATGTCAGAGGCTCTGTGGGAACTGTTCAAGGGTCACCTACAACCTGTAGACTTTTTAGGGATATACCTTCATTGTAAAAATAGCTCACTCCTTGCATTGGGACCTAGCCCCTCATTCATTGAATCATTTGGGTTGTTAAGATCATCTTGTTCCAACCCCCTACCAAGGGCAGGGACACCTTCCACTAGACCAGGTTACTGAAGGCCCCATCCAACCTGGCCTTGAACACTTCCAGGGTCTTCCACAACTTCTCTGGGCAACCTGTGCCAGGGCCTCACCACCCTCACATCAAAGAATTTCTTGCTAATATCTAAACTAAACCTGCTCTCATCACGCTGAGTATACATTAGCTTGGTACTACATGGAAAGGGAGATCGCTTTCCAATACATCAAAAATGTTATCAAGATGATGGTCCACTCACAGGCCCAGTTCTTAAAAGCAGAATGATGATGGACTCCATTCCAAGTTATCCACGTAATGGCCAGTGCCATACCTCTACAGAAAATACAGGCACAAATCAGTGCACACCAATCAGCTGAGGGCTTGACATTGCTGGATTTTGAGGGGGTTTGTTTTTGTTTTCCCTTGTTGTAGTCGATAAATTCTTTTCAAGTTGTGCTTTGAATAACGGAGTAGTGGGAGGCATTTCATGTTCAGGAATTTTTCGAGGAAGTCCAGGTATGTGATGGGCCTGACTGCAGTCTAATGCCTCAGGCCAGGCAACTCATGATTGTCCTGTTCTTTCCGAGGTCAGGCATCATGGAAATCTGCAGTGAGATTTGTGAGGCTCTAAGCTTAGACAATCCCTTGAAAACAGCTTCCTGGAATTTAAGGTTTTAAGTTCATTCAAAGCCCCATTTGGACACTGAAATAAACACTCTGGACCGCATCTCAAGTGCTTTGTTCAAGGTCATCTGAGAGGAGTTCAATGGATCTTGGAAATGAGCCCAGATCTCTGCTTAACTCTAGCCATAGATCCATCCATTTTCATTCCATAGCAGCATAATAGGGATTTGGAAAACTACTCTAAAACCTTGAGAACTGAATAGATATGAAAATCCTTCTGTATGTATTTGGAACCATCCCACAGATTTCAGTGGAGGAATATATTCTTTCTTATAACAAATTGAATTGCTAAATACCTATCGAAATCTCTCATTACTTGTTAAAGTAACTACAGCTTTCTCATAAATATTGTAGAGATACATGCAGAGGGTTAAAAAGCGACAGCTCAGTGGTCTGGAATTAAATCTGTTGCAGGTATATAATTTAGTGTGACGTTAATTGGGTAGTGGGGAAGCATAAATGAGGAACACAATGCGTATACATTGGAATTTTTTGTTAAAGAAGGAACACTGCAAATGCTAACCTCAGCAGCCCAAAATCAAAGAGAGCAGAGAGGAAGGGGAGGAAAGGAAAAAAAACCCAAAAAGCAATTTCCTCCCAAAAAATAATCCTTAAAGAAACACACCAAACAATATACAACAAACAATTGTGTCTTGTTTCTTTGGCAAGAAGTTTAAATTAGTTACCAAGGATTAAGATTTGCAGCTGAAAGAGATCAGTTTAGCTCTGAAAATGTAGATTTAGTGATTCTAAGTCATTGCAGTTCAGCTCATCTTTGTAATTCTACGTCCTGGGGCAAATAGAGGGCAGCTGCACTTTGTGTACATCAGCTGTGACCACCAAGCCCCACACAGCCACTCACTCACTCCCACACAGCCACTCACTCACTCCCACACCAGCAGGACTGGGGAAAGGACTGGAAGAGTAAAAGCTGGAAGCCTCATGGGTTGAGATAAAGACAGTTTAATAGGGAAAGCAAAAACCTACACACAGGAAAGCAAAACAAGAATTAATTCACTGCTACCCATGGTCAGGTAGGCGTTCAGCCATCTCCAGGAGAGCAGGGCGCCATTATGCTCAACTGTGACTTGGGCAGACAAACCCCAAAATGTTCTCTTTCTTCCTCCTTCTTCCCCCCACTTTAGACACTGAGCACGATGTCACATGGCCTGGAATGTCCCATTGGTCAGTGGAGGTCACCTGTCCTGGCTGTGTCTCCTCCCAGCCTCTCAAGCACCCCCAGCCCCTCTCCAGCCTGGCAGTAGGAGAAGCAGAAAAGGCCTTGGCTCTGTGCAACTCCTACTCAGCAATAACAAAAACATCTCTATATTATCAACCCTGTGCTCAGGACAAATCCAAAACACAGCCCCGTACCAGCCACTGGGAAGCAAATTCTCCTTAAGCCAGCCCAAACCACCACACCCACTCTCTGTCTTGCACTCACTGGCTGACCAATATTGACCTGTAGAAAATATGTGATGCATAGATTAAAGCTGGCAGAATGGGTGAGATCTTATGGAAATTGAAGTGTCAGAGAGAGAACAAAATTACTGGGCAGCACAAGTCACGTGAAAACCAAGAGGAGCATATGCTTCAGTCTTCTCTCAGGAAAACTTGTTTTAGCCACTTACATGACAAGAATTAAAATAAAAAAATCTGCTGGAAAAAAGAAAAAAAGGTATAAAAACCTTCCCAGGATTGCACATCTTTATCTAGCTGAATGCATCCCCACACCACAAGAAACCAGAAGATACAAAACATGGAATTTGCCACTACAAAAGAGCCAAAGATACAGAGAATATTATCAGTGCTGTAAGTCTCTTCTGCCCTAATTGCATGTGTTATTCCTGGCCTCGAACAGGTCTTCCTGTACTGTTTGTACTTCTCTCTCTTTACCTGTCACACGGTTTTTTTGTGTCATTAGAGGTAGAATGTTCTGGTTTTGGTATTCAATTGGGTGTTCAGGCACTGACCTGGATGATTAAGTCATTTCACCTATCTGCTATGCCTCTGGGCTCTTCCTTGACTGTTGTGTTCAGGGTAGGGTTTGTCTTGTGTATAATTGATACTGCTGTGGGACCTTGGTCTCTGCTAGGGATATTAAATGTTGCTACCACACAGGCATTAAGTGTGCCTGCAGTTAGGCACAGGTAGTCTTACAGTGGAAACCAGGGAAAAAGAATAAATTCAATGCCCTGCCTTTTTAATTTGCACAGTCGCAGTTTCGGAGATTAGTCTTAAATTATTTTGAATTGCAAATCCAATTGGGCTTTAATTATGATTATGACCTCTACTTTGTGGCACACAGTTCCATCTGTACAGCCACAGTCTATGGTAAATTACTGTAATGGTGCTGTAGATGATGCACCATAGCACAGAGTCTTGCCCTATATCTGTAGACAAAGACATGCATGCACATGCACATTTTGACTTGGAACAACCTCCTAATAGTATAGATTTATTCTCCTTTGGTTTTGCTTTTTTGGCTTCCCTTCACTCCACATACAGGGTAGTAAGGACTCAGTGACTTGCTGGAAGAAATCTGTAGAGTATGTTAATTTCTGTGGAACTTAGGCAGCCTCATAAGTCTTAGAGATTAATAAGAATCTCGGAAGTATCTATCTTCTGGTGATGCTTTCATTTGCGCAGTAATAAAGCTCGCCTTTCTTGTTTAATAAAAACAATGAGGAAACAAATGGGTGTGCAGGCATTGGAACTTTTGAGGAATTAATTCAAAAGCACGGAGGAAAGTTTTTTATCATGCTGTAAGCACCAGAAAGGTGAAAATTACTCTTCCCCAGAGCTCTTACCCTCTGTGTGCCTTATCTCCAAGTTACACCAAATTTAAGGCAAAACTCTCAGCAGGTGCAAAGTGTCTCTTAGAAAGTACTGATCATTTTCCTGAAAGGTTGTGGGCATATTTCAGTGAGACCATCACAAGCCTGAGACAGTTTTGCATAATTCAACTTCTTCCCTTGCCCACCGGAACGATTTCCTGGTAGAACATTCCCTCTCCAACCAAATTATGTTCCCGTGGAAAATTTCAAAACGGTGAAAATTTTGAGGCTTTTCTTTTCTTTCTTATAATTCTCTTTTGGTTTTGGAGAGATGGCCATGATTTTGCCTGGCTGTTCCCTTTATCCTCCCCCCTAGAAGGTTTTTGTCACTTTAGCTTTCTGTGCACAGACAGGCAACTGATGAAAGCAGGAGCCTTGCAGTAGGCAGAGGGCCAGGGGCTGAGCACCCAGCTCCTGTGCGGATCCCAGTCTCCCTACAGCTCCAGCTGCCAGAGAGGCACAAACCCAAGTCGCTTAGCATCCCCACATCTCCTGCAACTCTGGCTGCCAGAGAGCTGGAGCAGAGTGAGAACTTGCAAAAGCAATTTGCTTACCCCTCCAAAAAAAGAACTTTTCAAGTTTGCACAGTTTTTATCATTTAGGTAAAAGGATTTAACAGAAAAAAAAAAAAAAAAAAAGGGATGTTTCAAAACTTTGTTTTCCTTTGATACACATTAATGAATTTATTATATTAAAAGTGACTTTGATGTCTTAAGAACTGCACGTTTGTCAGCTGGGGTTACACAGTGAGACAGTCCTCTTCCTGTGGCCGACAACTGACCAAGCCTCTCTGCAGCCACCAGTTCCCGAGCTCTGTTTCAGGATGAACACAGCTGCCTACAGGGGCCGTTTTCAGTACCAGGAATGAAAGGGTAGTGCAGCAATTACTTATTAGGGGTTCTGAGCCTCCTTATCTTACTACTATGGCACTTGCTGGTCTCAGGAAGTGGTCCTATTCTTGTCTTTCTACAGGGGGAATTTCTCTTAAAGAATACTGGCTAATCTGGTCCTTGCCCTACTTCTTAGCAGTCCATTACTTCACTGCTTGTAGCTCACATAGATGGAAATGTAACGTACAGAAGATTGTTGCTTGATGGGTGCTGCATGCAGACATTGCTGTCTTTCTGGGTCCAGGATGGACTGGGTGTTTGAGTTTTTCTCCTCTCAGCTCCATGTTCCTGAAGTGAAATTTCTCTAAGTGGCAGTAAAGTGTCCTGTTTATCTCTCTTTGACAACCTGAGAAATAAAATTAATTGGGATATTATTCTTACTTGCAACAGTTTCATCCAGCCTTACTGTATAAAACTACAAAAATTTCTTGATGGGCAGGTCTGAGTTGCTGAGATTTGTTCTTACCTGTTTTGTATCTTGCAGTCTTTATCTTCCACATAATTCATGTGGTGGCACCTTTAAGGGTGATCCAGCTCTGTCTGGGTGGGGAGCATGCAGAATTCTTTACACTGGTAGGAACACAGTTATGGTCAGGAAGCTTTTGCCTTTGCTTCTGATCTGGAGCTGATACTGTGGCACAGGTCTGGGTCAAGATATTATGTTTGTAACCATATTACAGTGGATCTGTTTGGGCCCTGACTTTAACCTTCACTTAATAAAAATGTGTTCTAGCCACAGGCTATGAGTTCTCATGACTAGCAAAGGTAGGGACCTTTGCAATGTAATAAAACAGGGAGAAAATATTGTGAGATATAGCACAGGTTCTGCTCTCCCCCTCCCATCTTCTTGCACTCTGAAGTGAAATCTTTGTTTTAGAAATAAACACTTTGGAACTTAAATCAGTTTTTGTTTAATCAAGTCCACTTTTTAAATATTCTTAAATAAAATACTACTTAAAACGGGTAATTTTACATGAAGTGGGAGAGAGATAGTGCAAGAGCCTACAGTATATCAGACTGAATTAGTTTTTCATGCTACAAGATGTAAACAAATCTATTTAATTAGAACACCTTGTTCTTATTGCATTCAGAGTCATTTTTTATACAGGCAGAAAGGAAAAAAAGGGGTTGGCAGCAAATTTCTACAATACTACAAAAAACCCATCTGAACTGAGCATCTCCCTCACTAAAATGGATGTTTTCTACATGTTGTTTGAATTGGGGTCTCGAAGTCTAACCCCCAGCTACAGAGATGATCCCTGGGCCAAGTACTTACATTCCTAGGGATCAGTTTGATTTGAAACCCTTCCTTTCTACTTCATCAGTGGAGACATCTGATGTGTAGTCATGCAGGGGGAAGCTGGTCCTTCAAGTAACTTGTTTAGGTTGTGCATACCGAGACCAGACTTCACTCATGGAACTTCCTGCCTCTGCCAAGGCCATGAGATTTCCATGATTGCTCACCTCTGGGCCAATCTGTCCAATTTCCACCATTATTCCATATGTGTAACCCAGAAACAGTAATGATTTTCCCCTCTTTGCAGTTCTTTTCTCTGCTTTATAAGGTAAAATGGAATCTGGAACAGCAACAGGAGGAAGGAGAGAGGCTGTGTGCTCGAGGGCTTTATTAAACCCCATAAACTCTAAGATCACCTTTCTCTTTCCTCTCTGGTAGCCGCGCAAGGAGCCCACTTGGCTGTACAGGCTCATTAGTCACAACAGAGAGGCAGCACAAGGTCCCACAGTGACAAACTGCCACCTAAATCTAGGTAATGTGCCGTGCTAAAACGCTGTGCTCTGGCTTGCAGCAAGATCTTGGTTCCTTGCTAAGGTGATGTTTCCTTTTCTTTCTGAATTCTAGGCCTGGATTTACCACCCTTGTGGCCTGTGCTTTCCTTGATACACATTTTAAAATGTGTAGGTCCCTGCCCACGCACTTCCGAAGCCTCAAATGGGCAGTAGAGGCACACAAATGTTATCTGGGAGTATTATGCATAATGCCAGACCTCTACATCCAGTCACCACACAGAGACTCTCAGGTCAACACAGAGGTAGGTTGAGCTATTAAACACCAGCATGGGTGTCCTTCCTCTCCTCTCTACATAGTAGCCAGGTCTGTCCCACCAGAATACTGCTACAAGAAAGATTCCTTGACTGTGTTGTAGTAGAAAGACCTCATGGTGGGATCTGGGAAAAAATAAACAAAAACAGGGAGAACTTTCCTCAATAATATGACCAACAGTCTGAGCAAAGCTGCACAATGCAGCCAAGGAAGTGTGTCTTCATCCCATGATGCCGTGTGTTTTGGTTCCTAGTACACCAGACAGTCATGTTGCATACTGGTCCAGAAGTCTATGGATGTAGATTAAACAGAACTTTAGTAATCAGGGGATTTTTATATTGTTCCTCTCTTGCCCAGAGACTTGCTGTGGCTCCAGGAACAAATATCTTTTTTACATTTGTGAAAGGCGTCCCTGCCCATGGCAGGGAGATTGGAACTAGATAATATTTAAGGTCCCTTTCAACCCAAACCATTCTGTTATTTCTTATTGCCCCTCCCACCTTTCCTTTGACCTGCCCATTTATATGTCTCTTTTGTTCCATACTGGTGTCTAATGGACCCCCATCTCATCCGAACTGTCCAGAAATGGTAGTAGCCTGTAAACACGATAATCACTCTGAAAACAAAATGCCGACATTTTTGTACCAATGTGAGGGCTGTTTTGGATTCCTCTGGCTTTGTCCTCTACATTAATGATGCTTAGTGGCAAAACAAAAAGCTGATCATCTTACCACCGTTAAAGGTTGTCAACGAGTTTTAAACATCTGTCAGTGAACTTAAGTGCTTGTGTAAGTGAGGAATTAGTAGTCCTGGCTTAATAAATATCTTAGACACTGGCACACTACTTATGGGCAAACTGTCAGTGATGCCTGGCTTCAGAAATCTCCATCTGGAGAAGCAGCCAAGCAGCACAAAATGACACTGCTGTCTGAGCCACCCTCCTCACTCCCGCCCAGGAGCCACAGCTCACTTTATCACTCCTCCAATCTACTGTCTAATCCAGCCTTCTCTCCTCCCCCATTCCTATTCCACTTGTGGTATTCTACTGGTTGCCTCATACCCCTCCCAAAATATTCCATGCACATCCTTCCTAACACCTGTCCTATTTTCTCATCCGTCTTCCATCAGATAATGCACTGCACTGTGCCATCTAGAACAAAAGAGATTTACAGAATCAGTATGGTATGGTCAAGGAACACATCATGCCCAGCTGCCGTCCTGGAAGAAAAGCTGTGTCTGGTTCTGGGTTCCTCAGCACAAGGAGCTACTGGAGAGGGTCCAGCAGAGGCCATAAAGATCTGGAGCATAAGGAATCTGGAGCCTCTCTCTTATGAGAAGAGATGTGAGAGCTGGGCCAGTTTAGTCCGGAGAAGAGAACACTGGGAGGGGGTCTCATTAATGCATATAAGTATCTCAGAAGCATGTGTCAGAGGATGGTGCCAGACTCTTTTCAGTGGTGCCCAGTGACAGGACGAGGAGCAGCTGTCATAAACTAAAACACAAAAGGTTTCACCTCAGCATGAGGAAAACCTTTCCATTGAGGATGGCAGAGCACTGAAGCAGCTGCCCAGGGCGGTCATGGTCTCCCTCTCTGGAGACATTCACACCCCACCTGGATGTGTTCCTGGATGTATCACCTGCTCCAGGTGACCCTGCCTTGGCAGGCAGTTGAACTGGGTGATCTCCAGAGATCCCTTCCAACCCCAACACCTCTGCAATTCTGTGAAATAGAAACCTGTGTGAGCTTGTGGCAAAATCTGTGACCCAGTGTAATAAGACAATGATGTCACTAGAAAATGATGCTCATATATTAGATTATTTACATTTGTGTGCCCTTTCCAAGCTCTGGAAAGGTAAGTAAGTGTTGTTATGTCTATTTCAACTGTGAAACTTCAGTGTAGAAAGGTTATTTTGTCCAGATTTATAAAAGACGCTTTATGGCAGAACAGAAACATTAATTCAGTTCTTTTTGCATCTTGATCAGTGCTCTTTATTTCCTCTCTCACTGTGATTTCTAGTCTCTAAATTTTCATTAATTCCTAGGAGGTAAGATTTTTTGTGAGGAAAAAAAAGAGCTGTGTCTTTACTGGCTGCGTGAGGAACATGGTTTAATCAAATGATTTTCAAAACAAATCCCAAATGCCTTCCAGAGACTTATTACCTTCCCTATGGTCTTACTTCTGAGTATTTACCTCAGGAAAAAAATCCACTCATTTGCTCCTCTCACCGATCTCTTCAGTTCTTGCCCCATGCTGCCCCTTCCGCTTGGACCACATCCCTGAAACTGTTCTATTGTCCCATAACTAACTACCCATACAAACATCTGCATTACCCCCAAGGAACAAAATTTCCTTCCTTGTAAGCACAGCAAGAAACAAAACCCAAATCTAAACAAAAGCAGTGGCCCTTTCCTACTGTGATGTGTGAAATACTTTCCCGAGGCTGGTATCAGCTCTCTCCGTTTAAGTGAAGCTCATTTGCAGTCGCTTGCCTATTCATAGTGGTTGGACAGAGAGCAGAGCCAGGGCTGCCTGTCACCAAGATGAATAGACAGATGGCACGGACAAAAGTGGTCACATTTGGTCCGAGCCAGGGGTGCCATTTTTAAGGTCAGGTCTTCATCTTGTAGTGGTCAGGAGGAGGCCTGTGATGATGATGATGACAGTACATTTGGAATGATACTGCTATTTGTTTATCATGGCTTTTGCGCAGGAGGTACCAATTTTAGCAAACACAGGAGGAAAGCAATTGAGTTAGCCCTGCAGCAGCATCTGAGGATCTTATCTGTATGGATGCCTCTCTTTTTACCCACTGCATATCAGAATTTAGGTACAGAAACAAAAGCTGTTTTCTGTCCTGGGGCAACAGTGAGTACTTCCTAGACCTTGCTGAATTTCTTCCCATCTCTTGTTGGAAAGAACTACCCTTAACTTCATCGGAGATTTGCCAGTTTGAACCCCACATTAATCAGAATTGGTGGATCCTTCACTGGTGCTTATCCCGGTGTCATGGATCTATGGACATGGATTTATGTGGAAGTTTGCCACTGATCTCAAATGGCTGGTCATGGTTTTCCCTGGTTAAACTGAACACATTGCAAAAATGGCTTCCTCCCTCTTCTTCCCCACCTGCATCCCTGTGTAGACAGATGCTAGACCACAAAAATATTCTTCAGTCAGTGAAAGTAGATGTAGGTTCTCAAAACACAAACATGATGTGTCAGTTTACCTTCAGCCAAGACTCTGAGTGTAAACAAATTCTGAATATCTTCAGCAAGTGCAAAGACCAGAATATAATTAGATTTTACTTTACCAACAACCCTAGAAGAGGGCATTGATGTCTAATGCATTTTCCTCATTAATTGGAGACTAAAACTTGACCTGAACTAGAAAAAGCATATTTATTTACAAGTTGGAGATATGCTTTAAATAGGAAATTAAAAGCAGATAGCCATGTAATCTTATAAGAATAAATGAGGAGGAAGACTGATAAAAAAACAAAGAAAAATAAAATTTCTTGCAGCTGTGTTTCACATATGACCTCTTCAGAATGTGATTAAGAAATAAAAACAAACAAACAAAAACCTTCCTTCTGGTATATGTAATGTACTTATGAATAAAGAGTCGTTTGGGTTAGTGCTATGTTAACCCACTGCAAAACATGGATCTCTCGATATTTAATTTTTAATGTTAGAAATCAAGTTCTGCAATGTGATGGCAGGAAAATAGTCTCTTTCCAGGATGGGAAGTTATTCAGAATATGGCGTTTCTGACGTGATCCTGGTGTTCTGACAGCATAGAGCTGGAGTCTGGAGATAGGTAAAATGTTGTGTGACCTCTTATACTTTACAGCACAGAGTAAGGAAGGGAAAATAAAACCTATTTTCTCTGCCTCTTTGTGTGGTGCATATCCATCCCAGGGACTTGTTTTGGTGGACAGGTACCTACAGTCTCTCTGTCTGACTGTCAGGACCAAAAGAGGAACACCTGCTGGACCAGGTAACCTCTTACTCTTTCAGAGATCACTTCTGGAGTTCGTTGGAAGTGGAATAAAAGCAAGAATATATTTAATGTCTTTACAGATGATCTGGAATTAATTTCCTTTCTCTTCTGCAGACACAAAGTGTAAACTGTACAGTGGGCTAAGTCTATCTCTGCCTCCTTCGTGCAGAGCAGCAAAATCCATTTCCTGTCTTCTATCACAGGTCCATTCCCTTAGGCTGTGAGCTGCTTTCCATGAGAACTCCCTTTACCTGTGCCGTACTTTCTGTAGCCCCAGTAGGCATATACCACCGGAAACCTGGAGTGACAGAATTGTCAATTCCCAATTTGTTAGAGATTGCATTTCGTTCTCTTCATCCCTCCTTTCTGGTGAATGGCTTCTGTCAGTGATCTCCACAACAGTTCTCTGTTCTTGGGCTGCTCTGGGCACCACGACAGCTTCTCCAAGGCAGGCTGAGACCCTCTGGCTGTGTGTTGTCATGGCAATGTGAGAAACAACTCGAGGAGTCCATTGCCCCTGCCCCAGCTGCTGAGGGAAGGATGGTGTCACCAGTGAGGTCAGCCTCACTTGATGTCTGGTGGCACCCGTCCCCATGTGCATCTTGGCTACCACCTCCTGGTGGGAAAGTGTTTTAATATGGAGCAAAAACCGCTTCCTGGGGAGAGCATTATTGTCTCCTTGGAGAGAGTCCAGTACCGGAGGAGGCTGCAGTTTATCAGTTCTGTCCTCACCACTCCACTCAAAGTGTCTATGCCATCAGGGGGATTGATGGAGTTGGGAAAGCCCCCAAAACCATATAACTTGACATTAAAGAGAGGCTGTGAAGCTCTCACAACCAAGAGTACCTTTCAGGGAGACATGCAGAGAAAACTGCTCTGTCTCTTTGGTGGATGACTTTTATCGTGAAGCTGCACAAAGCCATTACTAAGAAAGGCACAAATTTGCTGGAGCTGGGAGGGGGGAGGAAAGGGGAAAGAACCAACAACAATAAAAATAAGACACATGCTGCTCTCTTTTTCTCTTCAGAGGCTTTGGGAGAATCTCCTGAGGACTAGAAGCAGCTGCAGAGATGTTGTAAGGAGGGAACAGTGCACACAAGCCACCTGTAATTTGCCACAGCATGAGCACTGCAGTGGACAGGACTCCTGGGGTAGCACTACACATGCCACCCCAGTAAATTTGCCTGGATAATACCTCCAAGAGTCCCTGTGTTACAAATCAGTTTATTCTGTCAGACTTAGGGCAGACAGCAAGGAGTGAGGGCAGCAGGGACCTCATGGCAGCTCAGCAAGTGACTTTCAGCATGGATTCTGAAATCATAAGCAGAGGCTGGTACTTGGTGAGCTTGGTGGTGCTGTGTCTGGCTTGCTAACCATGTAAGAGCTCTCAGGCTGCTCAGGTGTGTCCACACAGGAGTGCTGGCACTTCAGCAGGTGGATCTTGTGGCTTTGTGCACCACCGTGCACCGTGGGCAGCCTCACATGGAGGCACTCACTGTCAATAACATCGTGGTGAAGTGGTGTAGGTGAGAAAGGGGGACGAGAGGATCTTTTTTTTCCTTAACTTACTGCATAAATAGAATCAAGGAAAACATAATGTAATATAAATAAAAACAAATGGCTCAGTCAACTCATCTTTAATGCTTTGCTGTGTGACATCTATTTTGTCTAATGGAATACGACTTTCATACACCAACTGGATATTTAACCTTGGCCAAAAGTTATGATGTACATTACAATACACTTTTATTATGTTACAATCTATTGTTGTTGTTTTTTTAATCTATTGCTAGGCCCCTAACAGTATGTCTGTGTCGATGAAACCCATCTGTCAAAAGCACAGTAGGGACATTATTATGTAAATGTAGTTGGGTCTTCCTTTTGTGGAATTGGGGGCAGGAATTTAATATACTGTCCTAATATTCCAGCCAGAGGGGAAAAAATATTTATGAAAAAAATCTTCTTTTTTTTTTAAGTAAGAAAAAAAGTCTAGCTGAATTTGGCTTTTAAAAAGTCAGATCTTTCTCTTCGCCCTTCCCAGGAAGATCTTTAGAGCTAATGATACAGTTTCTAATAAAAAATAAAATAAAATACATGAGAGACTTTTTAAGTGCACCAGGAGACAGATAGGTCATTAATATCAGCACTGCTATCTTTTCTATATTACACTCATATTTCAATAACCTACATTTTGGGGTTATTCTTTTTTTTTTCTTTAACAGGTGCCGTTTTGGATTATTTCTTTATTAGGGTTTGTTATAATATATGCACAAAGGTATGTAGATTTCTAGGAGAGGTGTGGGCGAGGAGGAGATTATTTATTACAGTTCTTAAATATCAGCCAAAATCCATCCATCTAAATTGTCTTGCCTTAGACGCATTCTGCCGTTATTTGTAAAATTAAGACATTTGTCCCCGCTCAGAAAAGGGGCTAAAATTGAAATAGCCACTGTAGGAAATGAAATCTCTACGCAGCCCTCCCCTGGGCAAGCTCCCAACCTGAGGAACAGGCTCCAGGAGGTTTGTCCCAATGTGATGCATGAAATGAAGTGTGTGTAGCTCTCTAAATCCAGATTACCAGCTGATTTCCTCCCCTAAATTCAAAGGCACCATCTGTTGAAATCACGACAGCCGCCACTATGAGGATCTCTGAGGTGGGAAAGTGTTGTCATCTCCTTCTCTGCAGATGGGGTGCCGAGGAGCAGAACAGCTGAGTGTGTGTTTGCACAAAATTAAGGTATATTCACAGCATAAGGAAAGGCACACGCGTGCTGGCTGCATTTCCACAGGTAATGGAAACAAGGAGCATATGACAACGGAAGGGTTATCATGATCAACAAGTATTTATGGCCCACTCACAGTCTGGATCATCCTTTGGCTCCTGAGACTTGCCTCCTGTTCAGTGAGTTTTGGTGAAGCCTCCTCCTGTTTGGGAATCCTTTCTAATTTCTTTGTGAGGGAAACTGTGAGAACAGCCCAATTTGGTTGAGAGACCTTACCAAAGCACACAGACAGCATTGTGGGACAGGAGGCTTCTAAGGGACTAATAGCCAGCACCAATAATGAGGCTGTGCATGCCCCAGAGGAGTTAACCAGCAATTTAAATGTCGAGTTCCAAGACCAAAACCAAAAAAGGCATGACTTCATGATATCTTTCTTGTGCCATTTCCTTGCTTGATAAGAAAGTTTTTACAGTATGCTGTAAAAACCCTTTTGTTTGGTGGCTTCACACAGGCATGGCAAAGACCAAATTTTCATCATCTGTGGTAGACTCAAGCCCTCAGCTTCCACCCAAGACAAAAGCACCCTTATTCCCAGGCAAGCTCCAGAAGACGACATTCGTCCCTCATCCCAGATGGGCCACTGCACAAAAGGGAGTGTAACAAACACAGATGATGTTAGTATCTGCTGCTATTTTTGGCAGAAGAGAGAGAACATTTAACTTTGGACACACATGTCTCTGTACAGAGCTTTTGGAGCTCTTGGTAGTATCCTGTTTGCTAATATAAAGTGCCACAGGATGTCCACGTGTGTTCCAAGACTTGACCAAAAATGATGACGTCCTGGGGATGCTGAACCACTGAGTGTCTGTTTCACATCTAAGTCATGTTCAATAAACATTCTCAAAGCATTTGACAATTTCTTCTGCTAGAAAAAGCTCTCTTTTATCCAGAAGTACAGAAAAGAAAGTGTTCACACAGGAATACAGTAACTTTTAAACCCTCAGTCTTTTTGAAGCGATTTGAAGCAAAATCTTTTCTTTTCCTGAAGTCTGGACTAAGGTAATTGGAGATAGGTGGGATGCCTGGTGCCCATGGTGGAAATATTCTGTAACCTAAAGACTGAGAAATTCATTGAGAAAAATGGAAACCTTTCACTACACTGTAGACTCAGCCCCTGTTTATTAAGTTGTTGTGCGGGCAGGGATTTTGTCTCAACATTTGTGTATTATGGTACACAAAAACACCCAAATCATTATGTTTGTCTGGCTGGGCCTGGGTCTCAGATCTTGAGTCTTTTTCTCATTTAAAACAGATTATGTTGAAGCAGAGCCCCTGTGTGAGTGACTCTATCTGACAGAGAGCACTGAGGTTCTGGTTTAGACTGATGAGCTCATAGAATCATCAAGAGGTTTGTGTTGGAAGGACCCTTATAAATGTCACATAGTCCAACCACAAAGATGTTGCCTATGAAGCAACCTTTCAAAGCATTTTCAGCCTGTCCTCTCTCCTCCGTGCTGCTGCTGCGTGTCATTCTCTTTGCCAAGGGAAGGTGAAGCTCAGTGCTGAATGAGGATAAACATAATGACTGGGCTTAATTGGGCAGCATACAGTGGAGACAAACACAGTGACTTTTCGTCATCCATAACTAAGTCTCACTGCACTCAGCCACTCACATGCTGAACCTGATCAGCAGAGCTAATTTTCATTAGCTAATTGAGCAGACTCACGGTATTCTCCGGCTCCTACTGCTCCCAGCTGCCTGCTGAAGGAGGTGCACTGAGTGCAGGTCCCATCTCAGAAAGGTCGGCTCAGGGGGAGCTGTCTCAAGACAGGAAAGATAACCAGTGTTGTTCCTTTTGCATGCCTTCCCCTCCTGCTTTCCACAGACACCTGCTTCTTCAGATATTTCTTAATTTAAAGTTTAATCAATTTTTCTTTTAACTTCTAAGCCCTTATGTGACATTAATATCTCTAAAGACTAAAATCCAGATCTATAGATATCTCCAAGTCTGAAAATACTTATCCACTGTTAGTCCAAAATGTTAAATAACTATTAATTCCCCTTCAGGGCCAGGTATTAAACAAGGCTGTAGAGATGCATTGTGTGAAGGAGGATGTGAAACACTGTCTCATACCACTCATGGCACAGCACAAGGCAGGAAGATAAAGTGTGCTATTTAGTAGTTGGAAGAATCTGAACACTGGCTTGTGAATCTTTTAAAACTCCAAGCTAATTGGCTAGGACCCATTTGGCAGGCTACAGTGGAAGAAATGGCAAGGATGACAGGATCTGCTCAGTACTACTGAAGCTGGTAAGAAAAATGGATTATATGCTGGACTTTATGGTTTTGCTTTGTAGATTTTTTTTTCTGATTTTTTTTTACAAATTTTTGAAAATAAAGGTCTGAAAAGTTTTTATTCAGAATGTCATCTAGGTGTTTCATAGGAGTCACAGGTTCCACAGGTTTTATGGGATTTTTAGTGTGTTCATTCCCCTTAATTGGCTGAATTGTCTGGTTAAACTACATTTCCCATTGCACCTCAGAGCTTCTACATGCTAAGAGAGTATATACTAAGGCAAAAGAGTCCCTGAATGTTGCTAACCAGGCAGACAGTCCAAGAGGCATATCTATGAATTAAAATATTTGTGTTTACTCATATAATTGGGGGGGAGGGGGGAGAAGGGGGAAGGGGTAATTGTTCCACAGAATTATTATTAGTGAAAGAAAATTAAATGTTTTATTTACAAAAAATACTTTTTTTGTAAAATATTACATTGTGATACTGCATTAATAATAGTCATTTAATATTATTATTATGCATATATGTGTATATGTATTGCATATGTGTATTTTTATATGTATAACACTTTTTCCAAACCACTGGCAGACAGCAGTTTTCTGCTGCTCCTGCATCTCGGGTGGGAGATCTTATTAGAGCTCTAACGGTGAAAAAAATTACTTGGATGCCCATCTAAACTTTTCTGTGGGTGTTTTCTCCACCTGAGTGCCTTTTTCTCGCCAAAGTGCCCTCACCCACAGGCTGGAGTGTGGTGCTGTCCTGAGGAGCCCGGGGGTGCCTCAGCAGCAGCAATCAGCAAGGAGGGATGGGCAGGGAGGCTTCGCCCTATGTTTTGTGAAATTTCCCAGGCTGCGGAGGGTGCCTTGAGCACTTTTGTGTTTCCATGTGGGAGAGAAAGGATGGTGCTGCCTCAGTCTGGGGAGAGGGGACAGCTGCTCTGGGCTGGCAGCGGGTAAGTGGCAGATTGAGAGGCAGCTGGGGGAAGGAGCCCGTCTCCAGTGGTCCTGCCTTCCGTGCCCTTGTAGACTTTTCCATACCTGAGTGAGCTGCAGCAGGCAGCCGCTGCTGGGTGTCCCAGAAGCCTCCTGTCAGAGCACATCTTGATGACAGCATCCTCACATCTTTTAAGCACTTCTGAGGCACACAGGCCATAAGGAGGTGGTACGAGGACAGCGCTAGAAGCAGACACCAGCTTTCATAAGGTCAGCGCTGCTCCGTGATTGGCAGGGTGGCAGATTCTGATCAATAGCTGCAAGGGGTTATTGATCCAGCCACCAATCTGAACTCTTCATTACTGATATTAAATGTCAGAAACTTTCAGAGTTTAAGCCATATGACTGTAATCTCTTATTCCAGAAGCTCTGCAGTGGCAAGCTCCCATCAAACTTTGTGTGGCAAGGGTGTGCTCTCAGCTCTGCTGCTACACACTGGGAATGATGTGGCTGGCTTTGGTATGACTGCTCTGGGCTTGCTCGGTGGGAGGGACGTTCCTGTCTGGCCCATTGCATCTTTCTCCTCCATATCACTCTAAACTAAAGGAGGGTAAAAAAGAAGAGCCCTTCTCTCCCTCTGGCAGAAACTGGAATCCTCTACCCACTGAAATCCTTGCTTTGAGTACCTCAGAAGGTCAGGAGCTGAAGCTTTCCGTGTTAGATCATATAAATATAGGCATGTATAAAGAGAAACACAGCAGGTGAACATTTCATAGATATATATTTTTCTTATGTATGTACTACGAACTTTTGTGCAGAAAGGAAAATGAGTCATCCTCTTACTTTTTACCTACAGGTACATGTCTGTTTGCATGAGTTAAATGCACACAAGTGCTCTGGGGATACCTGTAACAGTCTCTAGCAACTGCTTAATTGTCTTTCTAATACTTAGTAAAAGTTTGAATCTCTTTTCTGATCATATAAAATCTTGCTGTCTATGTCCAGTACTGTCATTTGTTGTCTCTGTAGAATCATAGATCCATTTGAGCTGGAAAAGACCTTTCAGATCAAGCCCAACTAAAATCTAGCACTGCCAAGCACATCCCAGCACAGTGTGTATATAATTAGGGATTTTCTCCCCCTTTTTAATTACTTTGCATTTATCAGTGTTGAATTTCACCTGCCATTTTTTTTCCCTGTCATTCAGCATCATAAGATCTGTGCTTCTAGCTGTCCGATTTATTTTAGTTACCCTGACTATTACAATCCCATCAACAGATTTTTTGTCTCTGCTGCAACAGAAAGGATCCCTGTGGGACTCCTTTGGTCACCTGCCTCCACTAAAATTTGGCCATTTATTACTGCACTTCACACCTACTTCTTTAAGCAGTTATTAACCAAGAAAAGCATTTCCTATTTCTTCCTGCAATACCCTGGTTTCTTTACAAGCCTTTGGTAAGGGACTTTTCAAAAATCCAAGTGTGCTTTTATCCATCCATATGCTTACTGACTCTTTAAAAGCACTGTAATAAATTTTGTAAGGGATAACTACCTCCTATAAAAGTTGTGTTGCCTCTTTCACATTACATTATATCCATCTACTTGCCTGCCAGTTCTGTTCTTGATTACAGTTCCTTCCAATTAGCTTGATACTGTGTCACACTTGCTGGTTTGCAGTTCCCCATTTCTTAAACTGAAAAAAAAAAAATCTCTGATAAAAAAGTTTCCTCTTTAGCAAGAACTAATAATCAAATTAAAGATGACCATGGAGTACTCTTGATTGCTAATAACACTTGTGAGTTTAGAAGGAGGAGTAATTTCAAGTAACTGAGTATAACTTCATTTTATTTAAAATTTTTCAGGCTATTTATAATCTGAAGAAATCATTAAAGGTAGAAACTAAATCTTAATATCTGTCTCTCTGGATGGTGAATCAGGGTTGATTCCCTTCATTTAGTCTCTTGAACTGGGTTGTTTATCATGTCATAATTAAAGAAAAAAAAAAAGGAAAAATGGATGATTTTTTTGCTATAATCATTTCATTCTCAGAAAAAGAGAATTATATTAAAAGGAGAACAGTACACAAACAGTGATTACCTCAGTCTCCTGCATATTTCTTTATAAAGGGTTTTTGAAAGATATTACACTTTGGAGGGTCAGCTGATTCTTGAGGGAACCAAGTACTCTATTATCAAAATTAGCAGTAAGCAAGTAGTACTGTATCACAGGTAATAAAATAATTTATAGATGGGCAAAATGCATTAAAGGGTTGGTGAATCCTATTTGGTGTATCATGGAGAGCCTAAGAAATTTATAAATGGGCAAATGTAACTAATCTTAAATAAATCCTATGAAACCAAAGAAAGCCTTTAAGTCAGTTAATCAAAAGAAGCCAGTCAAGCAGTTGTCTTGAGGCAGGTAAATCAATGAATATCAAGAACCTTAAATCTGTATTAAATCCCATTACTTATCTTTGTTTACCAAATTTTAGCCTCAGTGCCCTCTCCAGGAATATATATTCTAAAAAAGAAGTAAAAAGCCCTCAGTCGTGTACATGGCAACAGCACTTCCACATCCTGGTAGAACTGTTCAAAAAGAATTTAAATTAAGTTCTGTGTCAAAACTTTCCATCTGTACATCACCTCTTCAAATGTCACCTCAGTGACGTCATCACATGGTAGGAATAATGCTGAGTTATTGAATACTGCTGTTTTATTTTGAGTTGTACTGTTTTTTGTTCTCAGTCCTTCTTCTTAGGCCTCTGGTTGCTGAAAACTCCCAGGAGTGAACTGGAAAAGCTGTTGGCCATACTATAAAGCTGAGCAGTAGGAGAGCTGCCTCTTTATTTCAGAGAATTTTATAACCTTCTCTCTTACTTTAGGCAGGGAAAAATGTGCATCTCTTTCAGGCTTCACTGGGTTCAAAATCAGCTCTTTTCATCTACTCCTTAACACCTCCATGGCTTTAGAAACATAGCTCAGGACTATGTAGTCAATTTAATTCGTATGTAGGACACTTCTAACTGGCTTTTGTATGTATGTGTATCTGGAAAGGATGACTCAGAGTTCCTTTCAAGACAAGGTTTTAAATTTTTGCATTTATTTGAGCCACTTAGTTACATGAGGCTTTGTACAAGCTGAAATTTTGCTTCAAGTAAACTGCAGTTAACTTCCCTTTTATAAAAGAATAAGGGAACAGTCTAACACTTCTCATAAAACTCTTTTAAGACTTGGTTTTCAAGAGGGCTTTCCAAATTGAATGACATTGCTGTTTACCTTATTAACCTGTGTGAACAAGCTTGAGCTCTTTTTTTGTCCTTTGATTTCCCATTTGGTAAGGATGGCTATAGCTATAACATCAGTTGCAGGCAAGAACAACGGTTCAACTTTTCTGGTAAGTTGGTTAGAACGTGTAAGAATTTGTTTAAAACACACTAAGCCTAAATGAATAAACAGAACTAGGAAGGAACACTACGTTCTCTTCCGTAGAGCACACTTCTGCTCTGCCTGAACAATCGGCATAACAAGCTCTCTCCTTTTTCAGCCTAATCTTCAGCATAGATATACCATAATTAGTACATCCAGTGCTAAACAACAAATACATAGTCTTACTGAAATATTCATCTGGTACTGTACACACTGCAGAACAGGACACAGTCTTATGTTTGAAAGATTTCCTGATAATGACCAGTCATTTCACAAGTGCAGTTCTTCTCTGTCCACGAGACCGGGTAAGGCTTCTGTAAGCTTTGTAAGCAAAGGTAAGACAAGTTTTTATGGTCCTAAGTTGTTTGCCTCCCAAAACCACACACTGAACAGTCTCTCATTTCCCTGGGAGAAATAATTAAGCCTTTAAAAGCCATTAAATAAAGACAAAATCTATGCAAGTTTAGGTGTTTAAAGTATCGGGACCCAATCTCCCCTTGGAAAGAACCCTATGAAGATACACGCCTTTTCTTGTTGACCTGCAGGAAAGTTCATCTCGCTTGTCTTCCACTGTGTGGATTTAGCATCTCATTGGATTGGTCAGTTAAGATGTCCCCTGTACATGACAGGCAGCTGCAGGAGATTGCGCTTTGGTTGGCTTCATTTAATGTGTCAAACAAATGACAAATATCACAGGAGATGAACACATCCTGTACTCACTACAGGGGGAGCCTGTGAGGCTGGTTTAGATTAGACTCCTTTCTCTTAGGTAAAATTAATCACAATTTTATTTTACAATAACTGCCTCCATAACTGTTAAAGGTTAGGCTCATGCCATGTACAAACTAAAATGTAATATTTATAGACATATGTCTCAGAAGAATTTTGCTATTTCATGGTTATCAGGAGATCAAAACAAAGAAGCATCTATAAGAATAAGAGAAAATACATTTAATATAGAAGTAATTGCCTTCTTCTCTGAAGCCTTTTTGAGTTATAAATATATGCTTCTGAAAGTTCAAAAGTTTAGAGCATTTTTAGAAGAAAACATGTTCAATAAGAAATCATCAGGAAGACTTGATTTTATTTCAACAAGAAGTTTTTTTTAGACTGTGGAATGAGAGTTGTTTATGATATATTCTGTTAACATATCCCTACATTACTCTTTGCTCTTTACGTTTTTGAAAGTCAGGATTCTTTCTAAAGCATATTTTATAAAAATCTGTTTTTGCGAGATTATGATAATGTCTCTACCAGCTGGATGTCTAGTACAAGGAGTCTTGTTCTTTGAGGAGACATTCATGTTAGTAGCTTGATTCTTGACCAAATGGCTCCTGGTTTTACAACTGCATTGCATTTGCAACTTCATAATTATGGGCTTTTATTTAATATTCTATGCAAAGTAAAAAATATAATACTTATATCAATTCTCGTTTAAGCTCTAGTTTAAATCTGCTAAAAAGATGTTAATGATTTTCTTTTTGAAAGTGGGTTTTTTTTCATAAGTGCTATAAAATATTCAATGTTTATAAATATATTGCCAAGAATAGCTGAAGACAGTGAAAGCTAAAACATGTTATAATTATACAAGTTGATTTTCAGACTTCATATAATACGGGCTGTTCTATAGCCTGTGGTATTATCCTCCTTTAACATGTACAGCTGATTCTTGGATGAAAGAAATAGGACCAGAATGGACTATTTTTAATTAGCTTGAATATTTGAATAGCCTGAATATTTTAGTAAAATACACACCCAGATACTTTTAAACCTATTTTAAACATATGAGATTTAAAACAATTACAAAGCTATCTTAAATTTTTCCAGCAAGCTACTAACCACCCAGAGTACATTCTGCTAATAATATGTTCCAGTGCTATCTACAGGTACTCAAGGATCAGCAGTGATTGCACACCCCTTTTAGAATTCTGCTCTCCTTCGGGGTAGTGTTACAGAAATAAACCAATGTCTCCCAGAGTATAAGATCTAGTCATTTTACTTATTTAGACATCTATTCAAAAACAAGGAAAAAATTACATTTTATGTTTCCTGACAGTTGAAAATTTTCATGCATTCTCCCTTTGGATGGAATTAAACATATACTAAAAGGAATGGAATATCTTGAAGATCTAAAGGTGATGATTTTCTTCCTGGGTATAAAGATAGAATAGAGGTAGCTAGAGGGGAAGAAGAATACTAAACTTTGTGTTTCTTTGTTTGTGTGTATAAAGAAGACTGCTATTTCAAAAAGTCAAATTTTTTTTTTTTAATGTTTTTAGTGTCTGACTCAAAAATAGAGCCACCAGTGCATATGGGAACTTAAACAGATATGCCACCAATAATGATATTCCTAGAAATACCTTTTCCTCTTGTATATATGTACCTGATATTATCTGAAGCATTCGAAAATGTGTTTGTGTACAGCAGCACTATAATAGGATTTTGTGAATTGTTCTTATCTAAGCGTTATATATGCATCCAGAGGGAAAACTTTACTTTAACCACGTACATTATCAGAAAATAACAATCTAGGGCATAAGCATCCCAAGTGTGCACCTTTTTTATGATGTCAAACAAAGCAAACAATACACATATTTTCCCATTATTTTATGTTTGATTTTTTTTCATTATTATTATTATGTTAAGCCAACTGTGTTGGATTTGTAAATGGGCTGTGACTGTTACTCTATAGCATCTGCTTATCCAAACAAGTCTTTCCTGATAATGGTGCCCAGCAATGCAGGCCAGGAAGTGGCAATGGGAGATGAAACAAAGGGTATATCTCTGACAGTGGCCACAGGTTTCACCTCAGGCTGATTTACATGAGTGCAATAAGCAATTCAACACAAAAGAGTTGTTTTCAAAAAGTTATTTCCAACAGGAGAGCATGAATACAATCCCCCAACCTGTCCAAAAATTAAGATCAGGGAGGCAGTGGTTGTTTCTGTTAAAAGTCACCTTCCTGTGAGAACAATGCACTGGAAACTGGAAGAAACAGGAATCAGCAATGCAAGTAGGCAAAGGTAGCAAACATTCTTCAAATCTTTGTTATGTACAAGAAACTTTTTTTTCTTTAACTTCAGCATTTCTTCACTGCAGTGTTATGTGTATATTCCCAGCAGTAGAAGACAAGCTGAGCAAGTTTTCATCAAAAGAAAGTTTGCAGGACTGCAGTGCAAAGGAAAGAAAAAATGAACTACTACTATGAGAGAAAAACACATTTTTTACAGAGTTTATGGATAGTCAGTTACCATTTTTTTAGTAACAATGTCTATGTTAATCGATTTTCCATCTGAATTTGGAATAGAGGCAAAGCTGATTTATTAGAGTCAACCCTTTAAGTGAGTGACTTCTGTGAGTTCCAGTAACCCGATGCTAGAATCTTCTCAATCCAGATGGAGACCGAAAAGAGAGATGGAGAGGTGTGGATGATCAAAAGTGGAAAAGATTCCATCGAGATCATCATAAATATTGCTTTTCATTTAACACTCTTGCTACACAAAATCTTATGCTTGACTTGAACTGCAATGGTCAGAGCCTCACTGTGGCATTTCTTTTCCTTAGTTGTAGGGGTAAGTTTTCCACTTTTCAAACACAGGGCAGATTGAAACCTTCTGCAACCCAACGGGTAAATTTAGTGTTAGAAGTAAAACAAATATAAGGTTCTCCATGTTCAATAAAGCATCCTTTTTTTTCCAGACATCTGAAGCAAGGAAAGTAGAGATTCCGTGTCACACTTTCAAGAAGTACCTATTTCACTGCATGATAAGAGTGTTTGTACTCACTCATTCTTTACACTCATGAAAATTAACAAGATTCACGGAAGCTTCAGTGGTGAAAGACATACATTTTCCAGACAGGATGCCTTCCTACTTTAGTCTCTTAGTCGGCATGGCTGTAACTGATATTTTACTTTTTGGATGGTCTTTCAGATTTCACTTGGCATGGTAAGATCCTGGTAAACTTGCAACATTACCACAGCGGTTCCTATGCTAGAAGTCCTCACTTAGGAGAAAATGCTTAATATTCCTCCTCTCCCTTGCCAATGAAACATTTGGGAAGCACCACAAAGCAGCTGCACATGGGCTGTTAAAAAGTAATTTGACACCTTTACAGCATGCAGAGAAACAGCAGTAATTGGAGCCTGGTTTTTCAGGCTCCCACGATGGTTCAGTCCTGAGGTTGGGAAAAAAACATGCAGGTAATTTCTTACTTTTCATTTCTTGCTTTTTCTTGAAGGGGAACTTTTATTCCCACATGCTGGTTTTAGGTATTTACCACATCTGCCTGTCCAAAAGAGGAGTTAAAACTTTTATGGTGCAATCCAGAATTTAAATTCTTTGTATGTGATTAGATGGACTGCAGTTGAACAGCCCTCAAAACATGATGATAATAGCTGGCATGAATCACTGGCTCTAGAGAGTAGAACCACCTTGAGAGCTTCCAATGCATGTTAATAAGTCTTCTGGAGCCTGTAAAGTAGTTTGGCTACCACAGGTTTTGATTCCATGACCCACATTCATAGCACGGCAGCACCAATGCCTCTGTCCATTGACTTCAGTAACACTGCTTTCCCAAGTAATTGTTATCCAAGCTGAGTAAAACCTGCAGAGTGTGATCAGTGGTTTGTGAAGCTACTAAATGCTTTGCAGTGGAGTTTTAATAGAGCTAAGACAAATGATGTAACAAAGATATCTATTTCTATTTAAAAGTGATACTGTAAATAGTTAGGATTCCATTTAATGCTTTGCAAAGTTAGGTAACATGATAAACAACCTGATAACAGTCAGGCTTTCGAATCCATTAAGTGTGTTTGAATATTGCATCCTAAATGTCCATCACTATTACAGGATTTTATGTGAGAGTACAAATATATGGGACTTAAAAAAATCTACACTGAATAAAAAGACCGTAGTAAAATAGAAGCTTACTGAGTTTCTTCTTCGACTACTCTTTCTTCTTCCTTTTAATCTTTATTTGACACTTTATTAAAAGTCCAGAGCTCAGAATTTCAACCCCTGGTTAATCACCACTTAATCATTTGGCATAAGTTAAAGACACATCTCTGCTGCGATGGTTTTCTCCCTGTAATACTCTCCTGATTAAGCATCAGGCACTGCTGCCTTTTCCCAAACATATCTCTAATTTAGATATGGTCAATCCACATTCTAAAATACTGCCAAGTGTACATACTATAGATACTAAAAAAACTACATGGAAATATGCGTCATCCTTGAAACAGATGCCACCCTAAACTGTGTTGTGAGCTCCAGAGCAAGGATACAGGAACGGACTGTGAATAACTCAGTGTTTTATCACGCTCGCATAAGTAAAAGCCTAAACTTTAAGGAGCTTCTTTGTACTAGGATCCATCTGGTGACTAAGCTGGACAAATTGGGAAGCTATGTGAGACTGTGTGATGTTTCAAAATTGCGCAATTACACCTTGGAGTAATTGTTCACAGATACCTATTTGGTGCTGACCACAAATAATAATAGGGGGGTGTCAGGAATCATGTTTCCCCACAGTACTGCAGAAGTAGGGCTGGAACCAGTTTTCCTTCCACCTAACTTTTGTTGCCTTCTCTGCATGGCACTTCTCCCTCCTGTGAAATGCAGAATTAATTTCAGCAGCGATATGGGATCGGGAATGTAGGAAATCTTTGAGCCAAGATGGATGCTTGACATAATGAGTCGTACAGCGACACCATGGAACTCGTCAACTGTGATCATCACCAGGGCGCTGAGAGTTTGGGATGTTTTCTGTAAACACACACATCTTTATTTTTCCATGTGTTTTGCAAACCCGTATGGTGGAAGGCTTTTCACACTTTTAGCCTGCAGACTTTTATTGAGTGTGGAAGCAGAGTTTATAAATAGGACTTCTCTTTTTTCTTTTAATGCCATTTAGATCTCATTTTTAGCGGAGTTTATAAACAAGCTACATTTGTTCTTTTTATTGGCTCAAGAGAACAGCTGTCTATCAAGCATTCGTGTTTACATGATCTCCTTTGGTAAGCCATGCTTAGAGACCTTCTGTGGGTTATCAGTAGCTGTTATATAAATAACAGCATATTGGATGAAATCTGTGATATTATTTCATGTGCATTTTCTTCCCTTACATTGAAGTTCTCTTGTAGGCAGTGGCCCAGAACCAGATCCATTCACCTCTGAAATGTCTCCAAAGTCCTCTTTGCAGGCCCTGTGTTAGATCCTGGCAGACAATGCCCCAGGGTTGCACAGATCGTATGCTGGCTATCTGTAGAGGACTGCATTTCAGCCATAACGAATTAAGTGATTTCTTTCTTCAAAAAGCAGGAGATGTTTGACAGAAAAGCTAAAAAACACCGTGCCAAAGTGGGAGGTCTGTGCTGTCAAGAGGTGTCAAACTGACAGAACTGGAGACCTAAACCTTCTGTTCCCCTACAGCAAAAAACAGATTTCGAACCACGTCACATACTAGAAGCACTGGCAATGGAAGCATTCATGTATGTTAGCCACGATATAGAGGCACCAGATGTAGAGACGTGAGATTTTAGTTGCCATCTCAATTCCAGTCTCAGCTTTAGAGATCTAGAATTTAATTCCCCAGAACTTTGTCCAATACTGCACCTTTTATTTCCATAACACTCTCCAACGCTTATCCCCAGTGCTCATTCAAATACAAGATTTTGGTTCCAAAGCAGTTGAAGATTCTACTTTTCATTGCCCAAACATTCCCCAATTATACAAGTTAAGTAAAACTTTCAGCAAATGTTTAACTCCATCTTTCAGAAGTAGTAAATGTTCAAATTCCTAAAGGGCACAGCCCAAGTTAAGCATATGTTTAACCAGCATCCTGACTCAGTTGTTGCCCTGCATGTGGGGGCTCAGTGAAAAATAAAAAAAGAAATCCTAATTGTAATCCTGACTTTGGGCCAGGATTTTATTGAAATATTTATAAATAAAGACATGGTGGTGTTTAATTATTTAAGAAACAAACTGGTTGTGGAAATTTCACAGAGATGTAAGGTCCTTGGACTTGTGCAAGAGATAAACTTGGCCCACTTTCCTGTGACTAATATATACAGTACAGAAAGAGAGAAAGGGGAAGGAAAAGCCATTTTCTTTCGCAACAGGAACATACGACATTAAGGAAACTGAAAACTACATTTCTAAAATTGTTTCCATTTCAGAGTTCTTCTGCCTATGGAGAATCAATACGCCAGGAGAGCATAGCCTTAAACATTAATATTACAGAATAAAATTTGTTTTTGATGGATTGATAGGCACATTTTCTTAAGGCCAAGAAATAATGAATACAACCTTTTTTTCCAGATAGTCTATCTTTCTCCTCTCCCTGCACAGAGGATGTAGAGAATAATATGATACCACTTGCCTGTATATAGAAACATCTGTTATTAGGCACCAAGAGGTTTCACTAGGATGCATGTCCTCGACCCCATATATCCAATTGTAACAGCAAGGGGAAATCAGAATACAGGAAAATGCTGTTGTTTGCTCTGCTTCAGCTTTAGAAAGCCAGTCAATCAAGAAAAGCTTGGCTGATGTGATGGTGGCTAATAATTCCCAGGGGATTTTACTCTGCCCTAACTACACGGTCCTTAAGCAGGCTGAGCTTAAAAGCAAATCCATGTACAGCCTGGTTTCAACACGTAGTTTTACATCATGTCGCACTTGCTTTTCTTTCTGAATCAGCAATAACTAGCAAGTGGTTCCCTAGTAATCCTGATCTTACATATGGACAGAGTAAAAGTAATAATTTAGTTATTGTCCTGACATTTGGTGATTCTTTGCAGGGAGGCAGCATGGGCCCATATTTCTGGGGCATCTCTAAATTCCTATGGCTCCAAGAGATTCTTCCAAGATCACTGGGTATGCATTGAAGTAGAATTTCAAATTGTGTGTTTCACTATCAGACACATTTTTATTCACTTTTACACTTACAGAAGAGGTAATTCTGATTCCACAAATTCCCTCTTTTCCTTGCTGTCTCTTTCCCACTTAACAATGATGTATTTGATACCCAAAGTAAAATTTGATCACCCGTCAGAGGAAGAAGAAACTACTGGACCCACATAAAAAGAGTTTTTTGCAAGGTCGTTTTCCTATTCAAATATATTTGTACAGAGGAGGTTGGTAATGTGGAAAAAAACAATTCTGCTCTCTTTTGGATAAGCCAAATAGGAGAAAGACATGATGCTAGGACGTTATCATATGTAGTTTTATTCTGTCATGACACAGTTTATGCAGAATTCTGGGAAAAGGCTGACCTTTCATTGAATGTCACCTTGTAACAACTCACAGTTTAGTCTAATCATATTTTTAAATTAAGAGTAGGGAAGAGTATTCTTAGTCTGCCTCAATGGAAAACCGTGGGGGCTCTTCAGCATCCTTGGTTTTATCCAGGTGCTCTGAGAGAGGAAAAGTCAGTGGAAGAAAAAAAAATGGAAGGAAAAAAACGTTCTTAAAGCAAAAGTTAAAGTCAGTGTAAGAGTTCAGTTAGAAATCAGAATTGTGCAAAGTCCAGAGCAACTTTTTCATCCCCTGAGATTCTTGGCAGCTTATCTAGTATCTCTCAGGATTTCTGCTTGCAAGAACGGAGCATAATATTGTAGTCATTGATTGCATTTTATTATTGTATTCTGAGTGCTGACTGAGGGACTGCATTAGTGGAGCAGGCAATGAAACCTGACTCACCCAAAACTTATAATTGTCTTGGATGAGGCTAGATACCACCACAAAACTCTTTGTGCTATGTTATTGCTGAAAAATCCCAGGCCTTTGGCAAACTCTGGAGCACTGGCTTGTGCTTGGAACAGAGAAGGAACTTACCCTTAAGTCCCAAAAGAGCTTACAAAGTAAAGCTTCCTTAAGAAGACTACAAGCTAAAACTTAATGCTGCAGTATTACGTGTTGATTCGCAATAATATCAGCATTTGCACATTGTCATATGACTTAGGGATATGGTATTGATTTTCTTTCCTAAGCATTCAGTAATCAGCATCTCGGCTAAGGTTCCTCTATCCTTCCATGTGTTGTACAGTAAGTCACTGTACCTCCATAGAACCGATCCCTTCTTAATTCTTTTTAGGTTATTGCAGACCCCAGCCTGTGTCAAGTGCTTCCCAAAGAACAAAGCTTAGGAAGTAGCTTTGAGATCTATGTAAAAATTCATTATAATGATACTTTTTTTTCCTTCTTATTTATGTTGAACTGCACGTTTCAGCTAGTGAATTCAGCAGAGTTAGTAACTTACACCAAAAATGATCCTTTGTTAAACTTTTCCAAGCTTCTTTTCTCCCTGTTTTGAGTGGAGGGAGATACAGGTTCATCGGTTGGTTGTTTGATGAAATTCTCTTCATTCTTTTTTTCTTTTCCTTTTCTTTTTCCTCAAGAATAAACAGATGGCTTTGTAGCTAAAAATATGATATAACACACCTCTGGTCAAAGCCTTCTGAAGCATATCTGTTCTTATTTATTTTTCTCTGCAACCATAAATGTCCCAAATACTTAACAGAAATCATACTTGGCTCTCACCTGGAAATGAGGAATGAGATTTTTAGTGGATTTTTTTGTAGTCCTTCTCATTTCTATCCATTTTGATAGAGGTTTGGAAACTCACAACTAAAATGGCTCCTACTCTTTGTAAACTCCTCCTTTTGAGCCCTTTGTGGACTTATCTTTTAGCTAAATGGCTATTTATGTTCAGAGAGTAAAATTTTTGCTTTCAGTGTGTCTCAGGCCAAAGAATTTATCGTTATTTGTTCATTTTCCTTGCAGCTCATAATGCATTTTCTGTATCCTGGTTTTTTCTGGGATAACCTGGTTTCAGATGGGACAACCCTATAGGCCCATCACGCACTGAAATGCAGATAGTCATCCAAGTGGAGTTTCTTATGACCTTGAAAATTAACTGAAAAGTAGATTATTACCTTTTTCCTTCTTCGCCAAAAACACATAGACGCAGAGTACATTTGAATTGATAATTCTTAACAGCCAAGCACATTCCTACTGTTAGCCAGTTAGTGTGGATGGAGTTAAAGCAAAATAGAAGTTTCTGCTGTGGAAACCCCAAGATCTCACACACATATACGTGCAGTCATTTATTTATTTACTTATTTATTATTGTATTTCTAAGAATCTTTGCATGCACATGAATTTCGTACGATGGGAAATGTTAATCTTTTGTTAAAGAAAAGGGCTAGATATCTTTTCATCTAGCTTCTGCGACCAGGATTTATTCTATGACCTTTAATAAATCAATTCTTGATGTATCAGTTTTCCCACTGGTTAGATTTTGATTAATAATGACCCTTAATGTAATTTCTGTAGTTCAGAACAGGGTGATGAAAGTGAAGGCCCAGTCCTGACAGCTTTTACTTCATCAGGTAGCACTTACTCCTGAGAATGGTTTCATAAACCTCAGTAGAAACTGCTCAGCTGAGAAGTTTACATGAATAACTATGACTTGTTTAATATCTGTCAACTTTTTTCAATTTTTGAGGTTCAATGTGGCATTTAAGTGAAAATTGTTTTTTTCTTTATGAAGGTCTTTTTTTAGCTCATCAGGCCCCATGACAGCCCCAACCCCAGATTTAGCACCCTTTTTGATGATGGAAGAGCTGTGATAGTTTGATGCCACTTGGCTACGGTTCAGGTATTTTTTATTTGGAGGTGGGGTAGGGAAGAACTTGTTGTCTGTGTGTAATTTTTGCCAGCGCGGGTTTACACCTTCAGACAAAGGATCAAGTTGACTGATGACATTTCCATCTAAGGTAGACAGCAAAACTCTTTCCAAAATCTAGCTGCTATACAGTTATACACATGCAAAATGACTCATTCTTTATTGCAGTGGCATCCAAGATTGTTATAAGAGATATGACAGTGCCCAAAACAAAGGATGCACTCCAAATCAATTTACTGGTGATGGAAAAAATGGCAGAAATTAGAAGTCTAAGAAACATTCTTACTGTCTCCTGGCTATATTCAGGATTTCAGAAGGTCTTCATTTTCATACCAGGAAGCCAACACTTTATTCTTTAACATCTGAACAATGATATAACCCAGAAATTGTGGTACACTTCTCTGTTTCAAAAAAAATACATGTTTCAACAGCTTTATCAAAATTCATAGCAGAGGAATTTTGATGTAGGTTCTTCCCACAGCTTCAGGACACCTTCTGTGAATGGCTCCATAGGCATTTCAGGGAAAACTCTTTGCTTACTAGTGGGACAAATCTGTTTTTCTCTGTCTTTGCATAGATACTGCAATCTATATTAGGTGTGATGCAGTGATGAGTCAAGTTATGAGTCTCAAGCATTTTAATTTAATAAACTCACAGTGCTAATTGTGCTCACAAAATTATCCAGAAATTCTATAATTTTTATTTTACAGTACTGAATCCATTATTTCAGTGCAGTTTTCAGCTGGGCCTAGAAGGTGGTAACTACCATGATCATTCTTTTTCTTTTTTTTTTTTTCATTTCAAAAATCAATATTATAGTCATTTTCCACCCTTTCTGTTACCTCTCCAGATTTTCAATTACTTTTCCGAAGTATTTTTCTTGGATAAAATTAAACCGATTACTGCTGATCTTGACAAATAATGACTCATGCCCTATGAACTAGTAGCCATTTCTGTGCTCTGAAAGCAGTCCTTCGTGAAGAAAAGGTGTTTATTTGTTCTTTTAATACTTCTGTCTCCAGAGAATAGAAAACTTAACTACCATGCCTCTTGATATACCAGAAATTCCTTCTGCTGAACTTTCAGCATTACTTTCTGTCAGATTGTGCCCATTACTATTAGATCATGCTACCAGATATTTTTAATTTTTACAAAATTTGTAAATTAATTCCTCTAAAATTCTTCACCAAGCAAAGATCTTGAGCACCTTCTTAACTTAAATCATATAAACGCATTACCAGGTGGGACCCTGGGGAGAGGATGCGATCTCAGCCCATGGCCTGAGATGTTGCAGTACATGAACTATTTACACACTGAGTCATAATGAAGGAAATTAATTCCCTGCCTTCAGAAATGAGCCAAGTCACATTATTTCATTTCTATATTTTCAAACCAAAATACAACTTATTTTTTTTTAAAAAAGCTGCTTTGGTCATTTCAAAGAAGTTAAGGGATAGGAAAACAAACCAAATTGGTCTTCTGTTTCTCTTGAAGGTTTTTGGGGGGTTTTCTTCAGTGACAAAAAAGAAAAAAGTCTTTTTGCGTCTATCAGCCAAGAGAAAAATCATGGGTCTGGCTATTTGTTAGGATTAGCTATCAGACAGTGCATGCTTTTTGTTAGTTATTTTTTCCCCATGGTAGGACATATCATGGACCACCAATACCATTAAATTTTTGTTTACATCTTTACAGACAAAGTAGCATTTTTAGCACCATTCTTCAAGGTGCAGACAAAAAAAATGTAATAAAAGAGGAAAAGGAGAAGCAACTCAATCTATATTTTAAAAGATATGCATAGCTTTTGGGGAAAAAAAAAGATGTGGTTTAAAGATAATCCTAGAATGTTCAGCACTTATTCTTTTTGCATGAAATCTCAAAGTGAAACTCCATTTGACCCCCTCATTTAGTGAGAGTCTGCTTGGCCCACCATCAAATTGAACTTCTCACACCTTAGTTGAACTTACTTTGTTTGTTTGTTTTTCCCTGATAAGAAATATTTAGAGGCTAGAGAATATCATACTGTCTTCAGACTGGACTTGCACAAACATTCTGTATGATCTTTCTCTGTCCCTCTTTTTCCAGGAGCTACAAATTCCTTCTCAAAACCTATTTTTGTCCTAGAATATTTCCACACTGCAACCTATTGAGCATCTTAGTGTCAATATGCTCAAATAACCACTAAACACGTAGTTAGTCCCAGTTAAGTACATGAGTTTGCCAGGTGAAGAGGTAATAACATGGGGGCAAACCATCAGCCGCTGTGAAGTAGTCCAGCTCCACTGGGTTTGGCATAGGAATTTGTGGTTATAACAGAGAAGACCTCGGTACAAAATCTTCTCGGCTCGATAACAGATACCTGAGAATAAAATGCATATGTAAGAGTAGACTAAGGAAAGCAGCTTACAGGCAAAGGATCAGATAAAAAAAAGTATAAAAAAAAGTCATCTCTCTGCTGCCACTTGAGCTGTTCACTATGGAAGAATAACAACTGATGCACAGGGAAGTTGCCAAGGAATACAAGGAAGCACAACTTCTTGTGTGCTGCCTTGGACTAGTTAATATTCATCAGCAAAGGTCAAGGCCTTAAAGAGAAAGGTTATTTCAGGGAATTGTATGGAATAACAAGAATCAGTACAGCCCAGAAGTGCTGAACTTGGAATTCAAGGGTCGAGGTTCCCAACACCTGAAATTTCACACGTGACTGGATGTTCAGATGCTGGATTGTTTTCTAATTACTATAAATCTTGTGGGGTTTTTAAGCTGTGCACATAATCTGCATTTCTGAAAAACACAGTTATTAGTTACCAGAAACCCAATGTATTATTAATTTATTTAATGCTGATGGACTGAATCGTGTAAAGGGTAAAGACAGTCAAGGAGCAGTGATTGGCAGGAATAAACCGGTTTCGCTGAATGGAGACAGGGAGGATTTTATTCAAGGAAATGGCAGTGAAACCTATCCTAATAAATAACCAAGCTGAGTTGACTCAAGCACTTATAATGCCAGTGTCTGTGATAAGCAATGGAAACATTAATATAAAATGCTTCACCATAAACGAATACGGTAGAGTTCAGAATGATATATTGCAGCACAGCCATCCCTAGCATGGCATGCTTTTAAAGTGATGCTTATAATCATTTTTATTTTGGTAACAATAGGGGGAAAAAAAGAATAGAACAGCAAAAATTGTTATCTGCTAAAAAGGAACTGCAATAGCAAAATTTCCTGATAAGAACCTACATATGGATTTAGCCACAGTGAGAGGACTGTGCTCAGATACAAATGCAGTAACTAGGAACGTGGTTGTAGCTTGTTCATTCCTAATCCTAGCTGTATGTTACAGTCAGATGGTGAAAGCAGTCATTTCATGAAATAACTGAAATTTTCAGATATTTCATGAAATGACCAGCATTATGGCTGTTCTACTACACTCTTAGACTGTTTCACTCCATCATTAAATTAAATGACTGGTGTTATTGTGAAAGTCACATTGGTGTGATTTTTATCACTTATATTTAGGCACCTGAACTTAGATGTACAGGTCAATTTAGGCTCTCACAGTCATCGAAGAAAAGGTGGCATGTCCAGCTGGTAACCCAGCTGATCTAATTTAGCTACCTGGTTTTGGATTCAATATACCATCCTTTTGCATATACTGCTCTCTTTCACTTAATTATAAAAGAAGTCAATTGTGATAGGTTTGAACAAATATGCTTACCCATTGGTTGATTCTCGTGACTCCTATTCACTGTGTTGCTTAATACTATAAATGCTCACAACTGCTGTGAAAAGTATTTCTGTTATGACACACTCTTAGAGACATTCACTTTTTACACCCTGTGCTCTTTGCCACAGGACATCTGATTGCACTGGATCCATTTGCTCCCTCTTTGTAGCTTACATTTCCCTTTCTCAGTGTGCCATGTGGGCTACAGGATAGAATTAGTGTTATATTCAGGGGCGTTTTTTTTGTTTTGTTTTGATCAGAACAAATAACATGACACATCTTTCTTTACCCAGTCTGGGACATTTATTAAACCTCTCCACAGTCACGGCTTTCCTACAGTCCCTAGACTTAAAAATTTGCTCCTGTTGTGACAGTCAAATTCTAGTGACAGATGAGCATGTTAAATGCCTTTACCGCCTTGAAGAAATTCTGTCTCATATTCCTAGTAAATGCAGCATTTGTTGGTCCTTCCCCTTGCAGGCCAGAAAAGACTAAGAGCCTGTCTTTCTAACTGCTTCCCTGGGAAGTGAAAAGTTCTATCTTCAGACAGCCATGATGAAGTGGTACTATTCATGGGGAAGACAATATTAGTTGAAGTATGGATGTGGTGAATGTCCATGAAGTTATATGACAGGTTCACTCTTTCCTAATGAGAATCTGAGTGGAGCCAAGGGATTCTGCACATCAGATTGGAAATGTCCAATATGGTTCTGATAGAACTGATTGGCTGGAAACTACATCTCAAAACAAGTTTCCTGGCTGTGGATGCACAGCAGGGGAGGTGCAATTCTGGGGTTTTCTGGGCCCTAGAAGGAGGGCAAAGCAGGCACCTGCAACACAAAGGAGAGCCTGACTCTCCAAGAGGATTACCAGATTCCCTGAAACTGCTAAAAAAGCAGTCCTTATCCCAGGGAAAAGGCTAATTTAAATGAATAGGGTTGAAGTTTTGCATGAGGTCAAAGACTACCTGCCAGTTTGAGTCTTTCAGTCTAGGCTGAGAATATGGTAGAGTAAATATTAGTTCCTACTTCATCTGCATATAAAACCCAGAGCATGTCACAAGGCACTGACCTTCACATCTGTTTACACGACTGGGTGCTCTGAATTCCTTCGAAGGAGGATTTTTTTAGTATGTACTCCTGTATGTTCTTTTGGCTGTGGGATCTTACATGGAAGAACAGTTGAGAAGATAAGCAGGACTCTGTTGTTGAGATCTACAGCACTTCCTGCGTAAAACTCCACCACAAATTCATACTCCAGAAGAGAGCAGGGAAGAGTTATAATGGGATAATGAGAGGCAAAATGAGACATGTCACAAGTCTTAAATGGAAACTGGACAGTGAGATCCAGGAAATACCGGTCACAGAGGGGTAATGTTTCTTACTTACCATACATCATGCTGTTTTATCAGATACAGGTTGTTATCATGAATATGTGCAGCTACCTCAGAACATTTTTGAACTGCTGAAATGTGTATTCATGTCAGCAAATGTTATACAAGCAGTAGAGCTTGATAGTTGTGTATCCCACTGAACCCACTGCCCACTAGAAGGTACAAAACCAGCTCAAAGTCATCTGTCAGAAGTCAAATATTTCTGAGACAAAATACTTTATGCTCTTTCCTGGTCATGGCCCCATAAATCCTAGAGGTTCCCTCTTTCCACATCAAAAATTTAAAAAGAAATTGCCTTCTGATTTGTGTCTTTTTTTATTTTGCAGTCTGCCTTGAGAGATAAATGATCAGTTGAAACATCCTTTACAGACTTCATGGCTATCAAGGAGTAGAGAGACTTGTCCTGAACTTTTGTAAAGCTAGACATTTCAGAAAAGCTGAAATGTTGGACAAGAAATGGGAATGTAATCAGACAAGAAACAAAAATTCTCTTCCTAGGGTTGCTGCTAAGGAAGTGAGAAATATTAGTGATTTGGGCTTGCTTTTGCTCTTTTCATATGTCATCTAGATACTTCAAAAAAATATTTGCCTTCCAAGTCTGTTTTTTACACTTAAGTTTTCTAGTTTTGTTTTTTTTTTTTTAAAGGCTCAACTAGGTTATTTACAAATTAGCTCATTTAAGAATAAAACTGTAATTCACAGCATTTGTTTTTTTATTTATTTAATGTAATATTTTGAAGCTTCCTGAGATGCAGATTTGTTGCATTTATTTTGTGGTTTTTTAGATGAAAAGTTTGGGTTTTTTTCTTCTTATTTATTTGACTAGGACTTTAATTTTATTTTGATATGGACAGATTTCAAATGTATGAGTTTATGCTTATTTCTGCAGTTATTATGGTTTTCAGTAAACATATACAGGTTAGACCTTTGAGTCAGCACCCATAAGATAACCTGATTTCTGATCTCCAGCTTCACATATTTAAGATCAGAGAATCACAGAGTATTTTCAGTTGTGAGGAGCACCTGAAGGGTCAGGGTGGCTCAAAGCTGGGCCAATTTAAAAGTTATACCGTTTGACATAGCCCCTTGTTCAGCCAAGTTTCCAGTGTCTCCAGGAATGGGTGTTTCACCTCTTGTCTGGGCCTCTGCTTTAATGTTTGACCGCCGTGACTGTGTGATTTTTTTACCCTAATTTCTAATCAGAATTCCACTCTCTGTAACCTGTGTCCATTGCCTCCTGTCCTTTATGTGTCTACCTCCCAAAAGAGCCTGGCTCACTACCTCTTTAACAGTCTAACTCATATTTAATGACATTTACTTATTCCGCTTTTCTGAAGACTGAATACGCCCAGCTCCCTCAATTTCATTTTTGTATCTCTTGTGGTCTGGACACCCACACACCTTGCACCATGCAGCTGCCTGTCTGACAAGCCTGAGTAGCTTGCAGATGCAGGGCAGATGTAGTACTCCAGATTTGGTTTCACTGGTGCTGAATGGAACATAATAATCACTTCTTCAGCCTTCTGTCGATGGCCTTGCTAATGTGTCCCAGATTGTGGTTAGCCATCACCTCTGCAAGGTTAGCCATCACCTCTGATGCTAATGTGAGCATTGTGGCTCACATTCAACTCAGTGTCCACCAGGGCCCCCCAGGTTCTTTTCTGCACAGCTGTTTCCAAGGCCAACTGGTGTAACAGGGCAGACGCTCTTGGCCGGCACAAAACCACTCCAGTCTTGACCGCATTCAGTGACACCACACAGCACAGCCCAGAACCACCCTGCAAAGGAAATGGCTGCACCTCTTTCAGCCTGATGTGCAATGCACGTGCCAAGACAAAGCAGTGGACAGTGTATTCCTTCAAGGTACAGCTGCTTTAAGGTGAAGTGAACTGAGGTTGACAATTTTCTTCATAAGAATTCAAAGCTTTAGTACCAAGCTTCACGCACAATTGTAGGGACAGAGATTCATTGAACTGAGATTGTGAGAATGAATTGTCTCAAAATAAACTGAAAATGTGGCAAAACAGTTGTGCATTTCCAGATGGTAATGAGATGCAATTATATATTTGAACTAAACAGATGTATCATATAGTAATTGTTTTGAAACTATTAGAAATTGCTCAAGATAGTAAGTGTGTCTGCTTGTTTGTCCCAAGCTCACAAAAACTTCAGATCTCCTCAACTGGTAGAAGAATAAAGCTTCACTAGCAGGCAGTTAAATATTGTTGACTAATAATTCCAAAGTCAGGTTATATCTATTTAATGATTAGTGAATGTGGGTATAATCTTGCTAATTTTCAAGTAACCCAGAAGTTACATCATAACACTTCCTGCAACCAAACAGGTGACCTCCAGTACTCCAGACCTCCAGACCTCCAGATACAAAACCAAAATGAATCACTGGAAATCTTTAAAACATGAGATAAGGATCTTATATGCTTCTTGCCAAAGCTTATAGTCTAAATAAGATTTTAAACTAAGAGACAAGACTGTCTAATCTCCACCTAGAGTCAACACAGAAGGATGTGACCCTCTCCAGAGGGGTATCATGTGAATTGCTGGATGATGGTCACAGTATGTCCAGTGAGATGGCAAGAGTGGGTGACAGAGCCTGTAATTGAGACATGTCATTCACATGCTGTAATGTCAGATGAAGAAAAATCTTATCTCCTGTAGCTGGCAGAAGCAGGACATATTTAGGACATATTTAGTATGTGTTATGACTGCATCTGGTCATAAATAATCATAGAATGGTTTGGGTTGGGAGGGTCCTGTAAAGGTCATCTTATCCTAAACCCTGCAGTGAGCAGGGACATCTTCATCTGGATCAGCTTGCTCCGAGCCATCTCCAGCTTGACCTTGAATGTTTCCCGGGATGAAGCAGGTCTTTGGGTAACTTGTGGCAGTGTTTCACCACTCATGGTAAAAATCTTCTTTCTTATATCTAAACTAAATCTACCCTCTTAGTTTAAAACCATGACCCTTGTGGCCTTTTGCTGAAGGTCCTGCTGATAAGTCTGTCCCCATCTTTCTTATAAGCTTCTTTTGAGTACTGTAAGGCTGCTCAGCCCAGAGCCTTCTCTTTTCCAGGCTGACCAATCCCAATTCAATCAGTCTTTACTCTTAGGAGAGGTGCTCCCACCCTCCAATCATCTGTATGGTCTCCTCTGAACCCGATCCAATATATCCATGTCCTTCCTGTGCTGGGGTTATAAATTGACAAATTGCATAAAATTAAGCTTTAGAGAAAAAGATTTATTTAATTTACAGTTGAATTTAAAGTAACATAGGAAGAATTCTTATGGCATTGTAACATCCCTTTTCAGTATTGGTAGAACAAAACCTTGGTATTTGTGTTACAATATGATTTTTATATTATGATAACGTTTTGTCTTAGATGCTATCTAACAAGATTTCAATGACTTAATTAGAGGTAGAACTTCATTATTTTGTTAAAGGAAAATCTTTGAGATATTATTTTTTCCTAATGCACATTTTTGGTGGATTTTATACAGTTCAGAAAAAAAATAACTTCATCAACTCAGAAATTGTTGATGAAATGAAATTTGCTTCTTTTTCACACCTCTGGGTTATTTATTACACTATTCTTCATTCAACATCTGGTACTTATTTTCAGTTGAAACTTTCATTGTTGCGATGGTTGATTACTCATACCAATTATTGCTGTTTTTCTGGTTGTACTCTATTTGAAAGAATAGGAGCAGCAAGAAAATGCATTATTACCTATTATGACATTTATTATGATTATTAATATGTGTAGGGAATATATGCAGAGTATTATTCATATCGTAGTTAGACAGTTCCACACTCTTGATATTTGCTATCTTTGATATCAGGCTATAACAGTTTCCCCATTTCATATATTGGAGATGGAAGGAAATAATAATTAAAAATCTTGCCCAAGGTTAAGGAGAGAAAATGAGTTGGAGCAGGGACTCACAGTCTTCTGGCTTTAATTGCTTCTGGAACAATATGTTTCATTGTATTATTGAGACCAAACAGAACTAAGAGTGATAGATGAAAAAGTCCCAGTGGTAGATATCTGGCTTACTTCTGCAGCCATATCACCAAAATGGATTGATTTTCACATCAACAGAATCAGTTTAGAAAACATTTGTCTGAAGTCCAGGAAGGCTGAATGCATCCATAAAAGCAGAATATCCAGTTCTCAGAGAAGTCAACAGGAGCTTTCCAAAAAATTATTTTGGGTTGGAGGTTTGGTGGGTTTGCTTTCTCTTCAACTAAATTGAAGTTGTTGACTCTGCGGGTAATGAAAGAGACTTGCCAGTATTGAAGATGAGGGAAAGACTGTGTAACCTGCAATGGTTTTCAGAAACTCTTGTCATATTTTCATAATAATCTGGGATCCACATTACCACGATGGAAGCACGGTGGATTGATAAACTAATCTTGCCATTATATGTTAAATATTGCACTGAAGTAAGGAGTACATGTAACTGGTGCCAAAAGAAGGGCGGATAACTCTCAGAGTGTAAGAAAGACAAGTGCCTCCAGTATGTAATTAATTCTATACGTTTTAGGCTCCTTTTTGGTCATTTGAAAGTGCTCTATCATTCTCCTTATAGTAGGTTAAGTTAGGAGAAAAGAATCCTGCTGTACAAGTTAGTTCTGGTCAGGTCACCAGTGGTAAAAGAAATGAAGTCTTGGAGCTGGGTGGAATTAGGTTTAAGGGCAACAAAGACATCAAAGACCAGATACCTAACATATATAGAACACATCAGGTGTAGTAAATTGGGATGTAATACGGGGGTGCAAACAAGAAAGAAAGAGCAAGGTGTATAAGGATGTTAGAAAATATAAAAATAGCCCATGCCAATTACTCAAAAAGGAAGAATAATGAAGAGTACCAATTAACATCTCATTTTTCTCGTTTGTGAACTTGGAACACTGATGGCCTGTTCCAAATGTTCCCTTGCTTGAGCAAGATGCGTGGTATAGGATCTAGAGGGACAGTGGAAGGGTGACCATAATGTTAATGAAAGGGATAGGTACTGCTGTGTGTATAACAATGATAACAGCTTTGTTATAGTGCTGAGACCTTTTTCTTGGTACAGATATTCTTTATTTTCTTTTCCTGTAATAAATAAATCTGAACCAATAACACTTGTCTAGCTTTGCCATTAAGATTTCATTTTTATTAATAATAAATTCTTGACTTCATGTATTCACTGCATTTCCCTTTAGCACATAACAAGATTTTAAGCATAATAAAAAGCTTAAAGTTTTAACAGACAAACAAGTTCCCATTTGACTAGCTTTCATAAAGCGGCTTCAAGAAGCAGCTAGGACAAACAGTAATGTTTGTTTTTGTCTCATCTCATTTTTATTTCTTATTGGAATTTGCTGCTAGCGAGCAAAAAGAGTTTCTGATCATAGTCAGTTACTCTGAAAAATATATTTTATTACTTTCAAAAAACCCCACTTAAATGAAGGGAATTATAAAATCATTTTTACAGGAGTCTTTGGATAATAAATTGTCAAGTCTTAAATATCATCAGATTCTTTTATCTGAGTTTATCTTGTCGAGATGGATCAGAATGCTGTAATCAATCACTCAGCTTAGCCATAAAATGGCTTCATCATACATGTGTATTCTCTTCAAAATCGAGTTGTAACATTTGCACATAATAACTTATTGGGTTGCAAGGTTAGTCCGAGCCTGTGTTCAATATTATTTGACATTTTATTGGCTACTACACAAACTTTTGCCTAATACAGTCATTTTACTTAGAAATTTAATTGAAAGGTTGCCTGTAACAAAGCACTCTTTTAATGTAGGAAGAGTGATGTAAAACTACTTGATGCATGGGAGGAAGAGGGGAGACAGTAAAATGTGGGAGAAAATGAAGAAGAAAAAGAAAACACTCACTCTAATGAGAAATGGAGTTTGAAGAGGAAGTTTCATAAGGATGAATTCATTCCCTAAGGGAGCTTAGTCTGCATTTGGTGCCTGGTTCAGCACACCTTCCTAGATGAAAAGTATAAATCACACAGTTATGTGATGGATGATGTTTATTTAGAACAAGGCTTGTTAAAGAGGTGCTTAGCAGGGAACGGGCGTCTTCTTTCAAGGAACGAGGTCTTGATGCAGGCATTTAGAGAGTAGAGAAAGGAAGGCAGGAGGGAATGGGCTTGTAGGAGAAAACCCCAGCAGAGGATAAAAAAGGGCCATCATCAGTTTGTGATGATCTGGACTTTGTCAGAGGAATATGACAGATGCAAAAAGGCCTCTACTGGAGGTTTCAGGCAGGCAATGGATGTTTACATGTGAAACTTATATTGACCTATTTCATTTCAGAGGAATGAGGCTTTACAAAATGTGAAATAAAAGTCTGCTTAAAAAACTAATTGATGTATGGGATGATGAACATGCAAGAGTCAACAATCAAAACAGAAACATAATATTAACCAAACCCTATGTTTTCTCATGTAGGTGTTATTTTTTTTTTTCTTTTCTCCCATATCTTAGAGGTCTATAACTCTCTTGAAGAAAACTTTAAGAAACCTTATATTTAGAAAGCTTTTTCTATGTATTCCCAGCTATACCTCTAGCACAGAAGGGAGTCACACTCACTTCCCTGTTCTGAAAAATGAAAAAAACCAGAATAACCCAAACAAAAAACATTTTTTGAACTTACCTTATATTTGACATTGAATGAATATGCTAATACAAGTACATGATAGCAAAGTGTATTGGAAAACAAACTAAAGAATGAATAAGTGTGGAAAATATTATTAAAGCTGGGTCTGTGGCCCCTAAATTTATGTATAAGCAGTTAACATAGAATAACAGTAAAATTTAAAAAAAACAACCAACCAAACAAACAACAACAAAGCTTCTACTAGTGCTTTATCCTCATTACTGTTTAGTAGAAAGTTCCTGAATAATAATATTCCCTCAGGAGGTGATAATTTATAAAATAAAAATTCATCAAATATAAATGTTTTAGGACAGCTGCTGAATGTTGATAGAGCTGTGTTGGAATCTAAGACTGGGTTCCATTAGAAAATGTTATTTTCTCTTTGGTCATTGTTTCTCTCCATTTTTCCCATTCATTGGTTATGGGGATTGCCACTGTGCCTCTTCACATGGAAGGGAAGAAGAAAACTTGGGAGCTATTGGATCTTCAGTTCCTGAATACCTTGGCCCCCTCCACATCTTGCTACTTCTCAGAGTGGCTTCCCATTTTAAATGTGTAGGATAAGAGAAACAGAAAACTTGTGGAGCCTCTGTACAGCCACCCTCCCAGGAGCTTCCAGTGTTCATACCTTCAGGATGGCTCTTCTGGTGGGTTTCCTGAAGACCATGACATTTTTTATTTTACACAAAGAATTTGAAATGTGAGGTTCTCCTTCAGTTCATAACAAAGTCAGCTATTCTGAAATATCAAAGCCCTTTGTGAATTGGAATGACCTTTCCCTGGTTAGCTCCTGCCCTTTAGCAATGGGTGTTGCTGGTTGCTCGAAATTCACATACATGGCCACATTTTGCAAAAAAAGGCTGTGAGAGGGCAAACTTTCTCCAAAAGGTCTTTAACTTAAAAAAGTCAACCCAAGGCATGAAAAAAAGAGAACCAGTTCTGCAGGCTATTCACCTCTTGGCCTCTTCACTGAAATTGCCAACAAGGAGAGGAGCTGCGATGAAGACTATTCATTTATCTCTGAAAATAATGTTGAATATCTGTCACTGCTTTGGGAAATGATTGACCTGATAATGATAGGTTTTATATCAGCAGGTCCTCGAGTGCCATTCTCAAAGTCACTATATGGGGTTTGAAAATTGACTTCTTAATGGTGACAGTCCTGTGAAACAGAAAGGAATTGCATTGCAGATGAATTTTCTGATGCAAGTGCATTGTCTTTTCTCTACCCAGATTGATGCCCATGCACAAAGTATGTTGCCCAGAGCAAAACTTAAGGGACTTACAGTGCAATGGCATTACATTGAGCCATATACCTTTAATGTCATGCAATAATTTGCTCTTAAACTTTTTCTTATGATGGTGAAATGGTTCTCACTTAAAAAAAAAAAAAAACCCAAACATACTTACAGGAGAGTTGTATTTAAATTTATGAGTATATAGTTTAGCCTTAAGAAAAAAATATCTCAATTTGCTTCTTGTTTTTAAGGTTCTTTACAGTTAAAGTTTCCTTCCAGAGAAGCATCTCACATAGGTCAATAGAAACTATTGGGGATTAAGGATGGAATTTTCAAAAGTAATTACTGCTGGCCTAAGTCTGATCTCACTAGTTTCAATGAACTACTGTTAACTTTATTGTGAATAGAGGTAGTCAAATGTCAGGAGCTTTTTGGAAATCCAGTATGACTGATGTGTCATTCACTTGACAGTGAGACAAGAGTACAGGACCCTCAAAGTGGATTATCTCTCTCTTTTCTATGAAGTGTGGTTATTAATTTCTTGGAAACATAAAAATTATATCATACCAAACAAATATGCAAATATAGAAAGAGGAAAAAACCATAGTGAATGAAACTGAATGGCTAGGAAAAAAGGGGTTAACAAGGACAAATATAGATAAAAGTAAACAAATACAAATCCAATGAGATATTGCCTTGGAAAATTGCTACCTAATTTATTTCCTCATTAGCATTTTTGAAACTTAACTAGGCCCAATTTCCCAGTAAACAAGAAAAATGAATTGCAGATCCCAACTCTGTTTATGTTCAATTTCTATGCTGTGTTTTGTTCCCCCTGAATTAAAGAAAAAAATCTGTCTTGTTTGCTCTTGAATTAATATTATAATCAATGCAACTTTCCATGGTGTTTGCAGTTTGTCACTACTATTTATTAGATACAGTATGTTAACACCCAAAGAATAACCAACAGAGGTATTCCGTTGTGATAGGCAAGACTGAGACACTACCCATTCCCAACTTTGCCAATTTAAATGGTTTTTCATGAGTAAAGCAGGGAACATTTTTAGGGGCAGGAGAGAAGAATACACGTAACATGCAAGTCAAGAAAATAATATTTTGATTTGTAGACTTCAAATTATGCTTACAATTTCATGCAACTTTGAGGAAGAGCTGCTTTTCAGCAATTTTCTAAGGAAATTGAATACTTATGGAAGGAAAAATTAGCAAATGGTGAAAGTTAGATTTTCAATCCATGCACTAGGTTGGCAGTTGTGCAGTTGCCTTTGCACAGTGACCCAGGACAAGGAATGGCTGCATCTTTATGCTACAGGAAGAAAGAATCCACTCAGCAATCCTAACTGGAAAAATAAAGCTGTTCTCTCTACACAGAATCTCAGAATCATAGAATAGCCAGGGTTATAATGGACCTTAAAGATTGTCTTGTTCCAACCTTACCAGCGTTCATTCCAATCAGGTTGCTTAGAGCCCCATCCAGCCTGGCCTTGAGCATTTCCAGGGATGGGGCATCCACAACTTCTCTGGGCAACCTTTCCCAGTGCTTCCTCACCCTCACAGGGAAGAATTTATTCCTAATATGTAAACTAAACCTTCTCTCTTTCAGTCTGAAGCCATTCCCCCTCAGCCTATCAGTACATACCCTTGTAAAAAATTCCTCTCCATCTTTCTTGTAGACTCTTTTGGAAGATGGAAGGCTGCAATTCTCTCAGCCTTTTCTCATAACATATCTGGGGTTTTTTTTCATATCAGTCATATACATTTTTTCATTTATCCGGATACTTCACTTACGGACTACCAGATACAAACTGAAGTTTGTACAGTGAAGACGACCCTTCAACAGTCAGGACAGTATGTGAGTAGGAACCTATTCTTAAACAAGTGCTGGAATCTATCATGCTTGCTTATGTTGTAGCTTTAGGTCACAGTCCAGCATAAGTGAGTTTGTACGTGTGCATCCAAATTAATAAATTACAGCATATTGTCCAATTAAATAAGTTACATCGGCTTCTGATGCATGAAACCTGGTCTTTTTAGCATCAAATCTTAGGGCTGAGATTCAGCTAGGCTGCAAAAAATTCTCAATATGTGTTCTCTGATAGCTGTGGATGTTGCGTAGGATAACTGCACATGGGTGCCTTAGCACCTAGTGCCTGACAGCATGGCACTGTTCTAGAGAGAAGGTTGTGTGTTAAATTGGTCTGGACTTCTGTGTGCGTTTGGCTTGTTTGCTTTAGTCCAACATACATTCCCTCTCCTGTACAGCTAATCTGTTTCTCCTGTCATGGTATATTTTTTTCTCTAATCAATTCCACTAGACTACACTTACTACAGGCACTGCAAAAAATATGTTTCTGGTAGGAAAAAAAAAAAATCAAAATAGTTTCATAATCTTTTGCTGAACTGTTGCACATTAAATGTGAAGCAATTCATTTCCATAACAATGAATTTTACTAAATGTAAATGGAATTCTATTCCAAATATTTTAAAGCAAATATGTTTTATTTTGTTTTGACTTGTTTTTTGGGGTTTTTTTTTCTGTTTTTTTTTGGCATAACACAAACAGTTATTCTCCCAAATATAGCAAGTCTGCTTACAAGCTCTCATCCCCCATATGATTCACTTACACTGGCATTAGCCTGTGTAACAGACTTTCATCCAAACATGTAAAAGCACTGAAAAATATCAGGTAATGACTTATAATTGCTACTTCTGATGGACTATGGATTTTGTATGATTAATTTTGTTCCTTCTTACCAGCCTCACATCTTTATTAGGACACTTTTGTTGCATATTTTTTTTTCAAGCTGCAAATTCTGTGGAATAGAAATTGTATCCTTTGATTTATTTTTACAGCATCGAACATAATGTGATACTAAATATGTCTGTATATAATCAGTGCTGTATCAGTGTTAATAATAAATAATAAAATCCCTCTAAGATTGTTATTCATTGCTCAGGTAAAGAAACATTGAAATAAGTAAGTAGGAAACTGCCCTAGGCTCCTATACAAATCAAGGGCAGAAAAAACCTTCCAAACCAAAGTAGATTAAGATTAAGATTCACTTTCAAGGCATGACAAAATGACATGTTTCTCTAAAAGCACTATTAAAGGATTGACATCATCTGCCATGAGTATCCGAGGGTGAGCTTCACTGTGGGTCACCTCAGCCGACTTAAAATTTAGGCACAAAATTTTCCTGTACAGAAAAGGGTGAGGAATACCCACCTCCCAAAACAAATTCATCCCAGCTCTCTCTCCTTGCTGACTCGAGAGGGAACCAAGACAGCTGAGAAATTCCCAGACATTCATGAGCCCGCTTGCAGGCACCGACATCTGATGGTCCAAGGCATCCAGGCTGAGCTGGTGGACAGCACGCAGAACCTTCCAGGTGCCTCCTGTCCTGCAATATGAACCTCGTGCTTAGGATCCTTTTCCAGGGAGAGCCAATAGTATTCTGGTGAATAATCAAGCTCTGCCTGAAGTAGGCACAGCATTTAATCAGAGGAATCCCTCTGAGGAGTCACACAATTTTAGCAACTAGAGCTTAGAAAACCAGCTCTTATGTAGACACTTACCCTGCAGTTGACTAAAATTAGGTGAAATGAATCCCAAATTCATAATTTTTAAATAGCTATAGTTATATTAAATGCAAATGAGCCACTGAGCGGGGATCTGCAGTAATTTCTGATCAAAGATTCCAGAGTTGGGCTGAAGGATGATGGCTGCTAAAGTTCAGGAACAAGCTATAAGAGGAAACTGGGGACCTCACACAGGATTTAAAATGGTGCTAGACAGACACTTCCAATAGACTTGCCTCAAATCTATCTGAAGGAAAGTATTTGGGGAGTATAAAACCTTAATGCTGGCACCAGGATTATGCGAAGAGGACTGGTTGATATTTTGCATATTTCTGTCTTTTTTGAGAACTGTGTATCAGATTTCCACCCTTGAAAATGGTTTACTAATTGTAGAAGGAACTCTTTGTACTTAAAAATCAGATATGTTCCCTGCACCAAAGAGCATAAGGCAGAGATCTAGATCAAGAAATACTTAAAGAGATTATTTTTAAAGAAGACTGAGAAAGACTGTCAGGCTGACAGGCCCTTGAATGTGTTCCATCCGTATGGAATAGAGTATTGAGCAGCAAAAAATATAATATGCATGCACAAGAAAAAAAAACATACATAACTAAATGACATAATGAGGAGCATTAAGAAGAGCCATAGTGCCATTCTGAATGCTAGACTGATGCAGTCAAATGAAGTGGAGAGGAAGACAGCATTTGTATGTGCATCAAGGAAGAAGGATTCTGCTGTAGGCCAGTTGCCTGTCAGCAAAAATATATTTTCAGTTAATAGTGGCTGAAAAAAATAAGTAAACACTGTTCACAATCAATTTAAAAAGCTGGGAGTGGGTTTATTTTCTATATTTTGCCTGTAAGCCTAATTAAGATCAAAAAGTTCAGTGTACACTTGCAGGTATGGGTTTCAGCAAATTGAAAATGAAAAAAAAACACCAAAAGAAAAAGCCCAATTAAAAAAAAAACAAAAAACAAACACACCCCCCCCCCAAAAAAAAACCCAAAAAAACAATCAAACAAAAAAATACCAAAAAAACCCACAAAACGATAACATCATGAGCATTTCTGGTACACCAAAAATAAAAATTGGATGTCATTTTCATTCCAAAAAGATTTGTGATGTTTTGTTCATGTTTTTGAATAAAACTTTCCTGAAATTCCTAAGCACAAGTAATGGTGACTACTTGTAAATGACCCAGATTTGTGATTTCAACAGAAATAAAGAGAATTTCTGACTTCCTCCTGTATTAGAGTCTGACTGTGAATACCTTGAACAGGAGCTATCTCTTTCAAGAAAGCCGTAAAAACTGCAGTTGTAGCTGTCTATCCCATGTAAAGCACTGTGACACTTTCTGACTTTAGTGTAATTATGACGATCAACATCAGTGGAAGATTTGGCTAAACTGGATCTGAAGTATTTCTGTCTGGTAATCCAAGGTTGAGACTGTCTTTCTGTGCATGTAAGGTTAAACATCTTTGTGCTAAAAAGGATCACCAGAGACTCTGACACCTAGTCCAAATATGGAGAACTAAATATTTGAATGTCTCATCTGCTGGAGACGTCTGTTGCTGCTGTTCAACACCAGTAAAGTAGTTGCCTGTAACTGCAAAACCAACTAAAGGCTCACCTTTGGGTTACAGAGGAAATACACATCTATAGATGAACTTCTACAAATATTCCCGAGATGCAGGGAGCAGGAAACATGCAATAACTACTGCACTTGGCCCCATGTACTGCTGTGACTGCTGCTACACAAATTTAAAAAAGGCGAATGAGAGATGAAGTCATAAGAACAGATGTAGCAAAAAAAAAAAAAAAAAGACATTTCAGAAGCCTTAATTGCAGTTAAAAATATTTCTATCATTCCTGAGTGAAGAATTTCTGCATCACTAAGATATAATTTTAGTCATCTTATACCTACACTAACAGAACAGCAGTTCCTGACTATCTAAAGGTAGCAGAAGCCATCTTTTCCTAATCCTGGGGTTGTTTTTTCCCCCAACAAATGCTGTTGAAATAATAACAAAGCAGCCTCATTCCACCTCTACAGCCCAGCAGCAAATATAAATCCATCAGGGTGACAATAGGATTAAACTGTGGGCACTGCTTGCTTGTTAGTCTTCTCCCTTAAGTAACTTCCATGTGAGATGGGAAATTAATGTTGCAATAAGTTGGTTCCTGTTGTGGGCCCAACAATAGAGCCAGCAATCCTCTTACCGTGGAGCATTACTTTTGCCTGTATGTCAGCTGGCTAAACTGTTCAGTCACCTTTTGTCTCCATAGGAGTACAATGTGCTTGTTGATTTGCCAAGTCCCAAATCCTATATTTAATACAATGCCTTGGTGTAATTTGAAAAATAAAAGTATGACTCTCCCTGAATACCATTAAGAAAATTGAAAGGGAGGGGAGAGAAACAGGGGCACAAGCTCACATATAGATATTTTCACATTCACACCCCAGACAAAGACTCAAGCTGTGCCTTCAGGTGGAAAGAGGAATGGAAAAAGAAAATGTATTAATTGGACCACCCCAGGACTAGGTCTTAAGTTATCATGGCTCATCTTCTTCCACTGCTTTTTCCTTACTTCAATGCAAGGCCATTTATTTGCTGCAGAGCTACATCAGCTCTGAAGGCCACTGGAGAACGAGGACAGAGCCAAGCCTGTTCCTTTTCCTAACTAAACAGATATTCCTACACCTAAACCCAGCTGTACTGGGTTTTATTCATTCCTTGCTGTTGAATCCAAGCCTGGGTACATCCAACATATTTAAGTCTATGGCTAAGGACTATCTAGCCTAAGTCTTCATGAGGAAAAGGGCCACACTGACTGAGTAGTCTGGAGTCCCTCTTTGCACTCCTACCTTAGATGCTTTAAGCAGGGCAGAGCATTTCAGAGCCCGAGTCACTGCCTTTTAAAGGTGCTCAAAACAATGTTGTCAGAATGCCTGCCTGGTGAGGAAAATTCTATTTTTCAAAATGCCTAAAAAAGGATTCTTTTCAAGAAAATTTCATGTGAGCAGGAGAACAAATGAAACACAGTGATGGTGACAAACTGTACTGTGGCAAAAGCTTCCACATGGGATATTTCTTTTCAAATTTCAATATAGCTTAGAAAAAAATCATTGGTTTAGTGCATTTAAAAAATCATATGGTTTTACTGTGAATTAAATGCTCTGAATTTAGTACAACAAGACATTTGGACTGACCTTCACCTCCCTTACTTTTTTCCCTCCAGGGAATTTCATTTTGAAGCAAGGTGTTTATATGTTTGTTGTCAAGGAATTTTTTGTATTTTATGAATGAACAAATAAAAATCACGGGGTTAGATTTTCCCATCATACAGGGAAATCTCTGTGTCCTCTCTCCCCATGTCTACCACCATCTCACCATGTTTCAGTAGAAAATTAATCTGTGCCCTAAGTTTGCCTCCCATGGGGCAAAAGTAATGCTCAGAACTGTCCCAGCACACAAAATGGAGGAAGGAGGGTATTTTCAGCTGTGAAACTGTGGGCATAATTTGTGTTCCGATACACTCCTTGAAAACTCAGTGCCCAGAACTGGGCATGCTATTGCTCACACAGGTGACAAAAATTCTCCTGAATTTACGGTTAGGATGCAGAAAGAGACAGATGAGAAAAGAGCAGGGCAGGTGGGCAAGGCAGGAGCAAGGGTACGAGAGAGAAGAGTCACACTTCAGCTGGAAAATGGTGAGCTTTAGTTCCTGATTGCATGGCCAGTAGAGTTACACATCCTACATACTCATCTGAGGCCATCCCTTCAAGCTACTCCTCATGGGACAGGAGGAGATCTTGGGCTGTCTCTGCCCCATGCTAGAGGTAAATAGATGAGCACCACAATAAATTTACTTTAATGAGAGAAACTGATGCATGCAATTTATTATACTGAGGGATGAGGAATGCAAGCAGCACTGCCGTAGTTTAAACACAATTCAGCCCCACGCAGCCACTCATTCACTACCTGACCATGGTGGGATGGAGAGAGAATCAGAAGTGAAGGAACACATGGGTTTTTCACGAAGACAGTTTAACAGGTGAAGGAAATCCACGCTCAGAAGCAAAGCTAAACAAGGAATGCTTCCAGCACTTCCCATCAGCAGGCTGAACAATCCCCAGGAAAACAGGAGATCCATCACACACAACGGTGACTTGGGAGCACAAATGCTATCACTCCAAACTCCCCACACACACTTTCTTCTTCTCTCAGTTTTGTATGCTGAGAATGATATCAACAATATCCCTGTGATCATCTGGGGTCAGCTGTCTTGCCTCTGTCGCCTCCCAATTCCCTGTGCACCCGCTCGCTGCTGAGATGAGGTGAGAAGAAGAAAAGTGCTTGATTCTGTGCAATCCCTGCTCAGCAATAATGACAGCATCTCTATATTAGCAACACTGTTTCAGCAAAAATCCAAAACACAGCCCCATGGTAGATCCTGTGAAGGAAATTTACTCTACCCCAGACAAAACCAGCACATGCATGAATCTCCACCCAAAGCACAGGAGACAATTCCCAGTGAGAATAAGCAGAGGGTCTCTGGAGCAGAAGTGCATTCTCAAAGTGACTTTATAAAAGCTTTCTCCTCACTCCAGTCTTCTCCCCCACTCAGCAGCCTCCTTGAGATCTCATGTATCATTGTTTTGTGCACACCGCTTTCCATGAGATGAGTTTAATAGCATTATAAAAGTCACATTGTGCACAAATTGGGAACTTCAGTGCCTTGGTAACTGCTCTGATGCATACACACTTGCAAAGTTTTCAAAGCAGAAATGTTGAAGGCACTTCAAGGCACAAAAACATCCTTGGGTAAATTACTTCCTATTAGTATGTCACATATATCTTATATATGACTCTGGTTTCATGAAGTGACAGCCGCACTTGACAATAAAACTTTGCACTCTTTTTTATTTATATTTTTCCTGATTTTTTTTATTTCTTCCAAGTATATAATGTCTGATGCTAAACCACTTATCTTCCTGCTACCAGTGAGACCAGCGCTGCCTACTTTGCTTACCAATAAGCTTGAGCACTTCCACCCCACACCTCTGCCTGAAATATCAAGCAATTCTAATCACTGCTGGTTAAGTCAGACAAGAGAAGGAAGCATGGATAGTTTTAAAAGGTGGGTAGGTTTTAAGTCCTGTGACCCATTGAACATTAAAGGGTAAAAACATGAAAGAAAAGCAGAGTATCTTAAAAAGAGATGTTTCCTTGTCTGGATAAATTCCACATTAGTTCACAGCATATCACCCTTTTTCAATATCTTGAAGGTATATAACAAGAACAAAAAGTACCAAGCCTTCCCTCTCACCTATAAAAAAGGAAAAAAGAGACAAAGCTTCCACCCATATGAAGCCCCCAAACTGTCTGCAACCCTCCCCCTTTCCAGATAGTGATTCCAGAGTGAGTAATTTGGTTCTCAATTTTTTAATGAAGAATCTGATCTCCTTTTTTTTTTGTTGTTGTGTTTTATGCTTCCACATAATGGGACACTGAAATTGAAAAATCAGTTTAAGTTCAGGTTTACAATCTATTTCACTTCCTCATTTCCAATTACAATTTTGGAATATTTTGTTGTTTGCATTTAAGGCATCATATGGAGATATTTAACACTTCATATCTAGTAGGTTAAATGACAGCTTTAATGGACTGTTAGGAAAGTTTAGAAATACATAAAAACTAGGAAAAAACACTCCATTTTTTCTACTTTTCTGCCCCGTATGCCATTTATGCATCACTTTGAAACAGAGAAATGACATCTCCTTTACAAGTTCTGATCATTTTGATAGCCCATGTTTAATTTCCTCTAGAGTATATTTCTGAAATTTTATGGCTGAGGAAAAGATGGAGTAGATATTGCTAAATTACAGAAAATAGAAGTGTATCAAAACTACATATTAATCCTCAACTAAATTTACAGTGTCTATTTAACTGAGCTATGAACTCTGTGTTTACAACTATGGGAAATGTTTCCTAAATAGTTCTCTTTCCATTTAAATTCTTAAATGTGGTCCCATCTGTCCAGAGGAAAGTAGGGGAGGGGAAGCTCAGTAATTAATAAGTTATTTGAAAATTTAGTTGAAAAATCTTACCTTTCAGACCTTCCAAAAAAACGATCAAATTTGAATCTAGGATTGAACTTTATGATTATGTTCACTTGCAAATGTACTTTTTCTGTAAAATCCTATAATTTAGTCTGCATTAAAAAACTTATACTAATTCATATAAATCCTAAAAAAAAAAAAAAAAACTAACAAAAAGCAGTCACCACATGAATACCATCACAAAGTGTAACTGCAGGGAGATTTATTTTAGACACACATTCTCCACGTTTATGCTGGCTGAAAAATATATTATTTATGTAATGATGTTTTTAATATTTTAAAATAAGAAAAAAATTAAAGATAATTATTAGTCCTTCAAATAAAGAATTCAATTTAGAATTAATGAGTTATGATGGTTTTAACTATTGGTTTATTTTATTTTTAGGGGTTTGGTTTTTTTTTTTTAATTTTAAGAAGCAGACAGCTATTCAATCCCAGATCTTGACCTGCTGGATTTTTATTTTTTCAACATTATATGACATCATAAATCATATATAAAGCAAATATCTGAAGCATAAATCTCCCATTAGACATACTAGACAATGTAATTTCCTTCATTTAAGCTTCAAAGATTTAATCATGACTCTTTACCTGAATTTTAGTTCTGATTTAGGTTGTGGATGTCTAAATAAATTTCCCATAAATTGTTGGGAAAATCTTAGTTTGAAGGAGGTAGAAAAACAGGGAAAGAAGAAGAAGAATAGTGAAAGAAAAAAAGGGAGGAAGGAAGGAAGGAAGGAAGGAAGGAAGGAAGGAAGGAAGGAAGGAAGGAAGGAAGGAAGGAAAAGAAAGAATCTCAGAGTCAAGGCTGAATCCAGGGGGATTGCAGTGGACTATAAGGCTAAACCTCATCAGAGAAAGCTTTATTCCCAAAGGGAGCTGCACTGAGAGGGAATAATTGACTACAGAACAGAAAGAACTGATTCATATTCTTTGAAGTCAAATCAAATTCCTCATCCTGAAAACTTCCTTTCACAGATTAAGGGCCAAGTTTTCTTCTGCATTCTGTGAAGCACAATAAATTACCCTGCTATGAGTGAGACGAAAACCCGTCTACAGGCATTTGATTCTTAGATCAAGGAAGCAGAATATTTTTATATGCATTGATTATTCTGCTCACCATTTCACTGTAGGAAATCTCTATATGACAATTCCTAATCTCTGTTTTTCATCATATTTATTCTTATATTCTTAAAAAAGCATTTTTGCTCATTCCAATAACACCTCAAGGAATGTGGCCACCAGGGTTAGTTAGGTCCTGGTCTTTCTTACTCCCTCTTCTGATAAGAAAATTGTAATTTTTTAAATTACTCTTTTATATCAAGGCAGTGTGAGTTGTCTCTAGGACCAGCAGAAGGAATGCAGAAGTGCACTTGACACCCAGAGTGGAAAGTATTATGATTTATACAATGGCTCTTTCTTATTTCAGAAAAACTGAGGACAGTTCCTTCTTTCACAAGAAGCCTTTGCACTAATAGGCTCAAGGTGTTTATCAGTCCCAGGTTTGCCTTTCCATTATCTATAAAGTGAGGTTCAAGACTCTGAGCTTGATGTGTGAAAGCAGAGTAAGGAAGAGAGGACATTTTGCTTCCTTCTGGGAGCAAAAGGATAGATGGGATGGTGGTGGTAACCTTCCTTTAGGAGCATGGATAGGTATATATAGATGATAATTATCAAAAAGCAGTTGGTTATATATTCTTGAAACACGGCAAAGTCTTATCCACTTTTAACCTTGCACAGTTTCCTGCACTGGCCTCCACTGAGCCTCTGATGGTACGGGACCTCTGAGGGGAGAGCTCTCCATACAAGCGTGTCAGAATCTGGGCCAACACACCACAAGGAAAGAAAGGGGAGACAGCTGTCTTGAGTAAAGCCAGAACAACATTACCAAGCTCTGGTCTTTGGGAAATTCAGTCCTTTTCCTACTGTTTGTGTGGCCTTTGATGATATGGGTTCACCTTTGCAAAAGACATTTTGCGGCAGACAGTTCAGATCGCTGTCCTTTAAATCCAGACATTACAACCAGCTGGAAGTCTGCAATGACCTCTTCTATGGCAGAGCAGAATAAATCAGTGACAAAGTGCTAGAATCATTGCAAGAACAAAAGAGATCCCTCCCTCCTGGAGCCTGTATCTTAACCTCTTTAGATGGGATTCTTGTTACCTCACATGATCCTCTGAAAGTTAGACATCTAAGTCTAAGGTAGCCATTTATGATTCTTTAAGAGTCAACTGAAAGAAACACAACCCTCCAAGAGGGCAGGTCACCTCATCCTAAAATAGCCTTTGGGAATGAGTCAGCAGTACTGCCCTCTGCATTACCCATGTCTGTCCTCTGACTATAATGGATGGGGAGGGCAGTCCATACCTGTAAACTTCAGACGCTGAATTTATATATGAGGACTCACACTTTCTTTAGGGTATTCCAGATTTCATTCCTGAAGAATCAAACACAGGAAACTATGAAGTCCACGTATTCAAGTCTTGCCTCTTACAAATACTTGGATACGTAACATAATCACAATATGAGTTGAGGACTGATTTGAATGGAGAAAAGACTTATGTTGGTCACCTTAGTTATTATGGAAAAAATGTAGTAAACATAAAGCAATAATATCAATCTCACTTTTATGTCCACACACACACACACACACAAACAAAAAGAAACAAGGTAAATTTGGTCTCAATTTACGTAGATAGATAATAAGACTTTCAATTATTGTTGCATTATTTGTTAGTATGTGGATGAAAAATTAGGTGACAATATGCAAAATATATTTTCTGCATATTATAATATTTAGTAATGTCATTTGATTTTTTATATGTTTCATTAAATTGTTTTGTGGCTTTATTATCTACCCAGATGCACAGCTCAGAAATACAATTATTCAGATTTAGAAGCAATAAAATTTGGCATGCATTTACTTGTATTCAGAATTCCTGCACGCTAAAGAGAAATTACTGCATTCTCCCCACATAGCTCGGTTCTCATGCCTTTGCTGAACCATTCATTAGAAGGAGCACATTATAGAAAATACACCATTTATGTTAAGAAACCCTCTGATAACAGATGTATTTGTACAAAGCAAATATTTCAATATATCATAGCCTTTTGATCATGACTATAATAGAAGCAACCCTATACACATTTTCTGTAATGCATATCTCTGTTATATGTTTATTAGGGGGGGGGGGGGGAAATGAGTGTTATAGATTATATGTTGTAAGAAAAGGCACCTGCAGACAGAGGTTGACAGTCCTTTGAAAACGTTATTGAATACGATACAAATTGTTCCATTTTATAATAAATGTTTTGAGGTTGCATTAAAAGGCATGTCTCCTAGCTGAAGCACAGGGAGCTTTCCTATAGACAAGTCATTCCAGCTTTGTTTTGCCTTCGCTATGTTTCATAAATCAAGCACTCAAATATACGACACAATGTCCTGAAGTCGTCCCCTGTCCCCTGTAGTTGCGACTGAGTCTGTTCCTGATGGATAGCAGGGTAGGCAGTAAGTCAGCCGTCGTGTCCTAGCAGGGGAGGTTTCAGCAGCGGTGTCTGCTGTGCTCTGTGAGGCCACGCACAGCACCTTGGGGCCCCGCCTGGACCTCAAGTGATGATCCTGGGCAGAAGCACCCCAGAAGATTTAGTGTGCATTTTTTTGTAGAAGCATCCCAGATGCACACTGTCTGTAGTACAGACCTGCTGGGCTGAAATGAGCTGTAACTGCTTATCAACATACAAGTAAATGCGGTGAGGGGAAGGTGATACTGCTCGGTGTTCCTTCCACTCTACCTTCCCACAGGAACTGTAATTCCACCACGGAGTAAGTGCTTTCTTTCACCATTGTGTTTCTTCTGACAACACCTCCACAAGAAGAGCACCCCCCGGCAGAAGAGCACTAGTGAGCTTCCATTTGCTGCCCAGGAGTAAATGGGAGGATGTTCAACCACAGCATGTTCTCTCCATTCTGACAGTCCCTGGCCAGTAGTTCCATGCTGGGTCAGGAACACTGCCTGGTCTTTGCTCACTCTCAGTGTCAGTGCCACTCTGAGGCAATAGTTTGCATTTTAGGGAGTCCCCCAAGGCACTGCCATGTGCTACACTGGAGAACCCCAGGTCTCTGGTCCTTCTTTTGTGCTATCAGGACTGTACCATAATTGGTGCTGCTGTAGATGGATACCTTGAAGTTTCATGTCTCTCATGGACTCAGCTGTCTCCCATTTCTGCCCACCCATCACACAGGTAAATTTTGTCTTGTAAGCCTGTGTAAGAGAAGAGACAAGGACAATCTGAGCAGCTGTGATTTAAGATTCGGATAACCGAGGCACAACATGGGGCAATTGCCAAGGGGCAATCCCTGGTGGTGTAGGAGATTTACAGAGTATCAGAAACTGTGCCTTTTTTTCTATTATTTCCTTCTAAAAGCAGCAATATTGGTCTGAATATCTCTGCTTTGCAAAAGCCACAGATCTCGTCCTCTTCTTTTTCTGCTGGAATTATTAAAATGTAGAATAGCATTTTATTTTTTAAATTAATAACTTCTGCTTCAACGTCTCTGATTAGGGTATAAGAGCTTTATTACATGAATGAAATCAGTTTAATCTTTTTTGCCTAAATTTACACACATAATACGGATAGCTTTAGTTCCCATTTCTGCAGAGGTATAGAATTTTTATTCTTTTATCCTAATGGATAGAATTTCAGGCAATTATGTTGTTTATATTTTAGAGACCAAACTATTTTTTTATGTTAATTTCAAACAACTCTATTGACTTCAACAGAGTTACACTGGATTTACATTACTATAAATGGTAGTACATGTTGGTCCTTAAATGACTATGGGGAGTTTGGATTACCCAATGGATTTGGCAAACCACATTCAATAATTTTGCTAAAAATGTCTTTATTCCTGGGGCCATTTAATATTTATGCACTTGTTTCAAGCTTGTTTCTAAAGAGTACAATGATTTATTATGAACCAACACTTGCACAATAAGCTATAATAGAACAGCTATTTAGGTTTGCTTATGTTTACCACAAAATCAGTTCAAGGCATCTGAGAATTTTCTTTGGTTAAAATAAAGTATGTCCAATATAATGGAGAAATTTGACTTGATATAACTCACAAGCTTGTAGGACAGACAGCAAACTGCCCTGGTTTGACAGATGACAGTGGATATTCTTTGCCCACCACATTTTCCCCTCTTCGGGCTTCCCTATTTCTCTTTTCCCTCCAAATACATTATCTTTTGAAATTGGGTATGAGTCTTACCAACAGTGAAGAATCAGCAATCTCTTTCTGTGTTTCTTGGCACATAGCTGAGTTATTTTACTTGAGGGGTAATGTTCTGGGAGTTTCTAAATTGTAAGACAAACAGATGGCTGTCATTTATGTATGGTTTTCAATTTGTACATTATAATCTTTCCATTATTATTTGGGAAAAAAAATCTGAACCGCTTACAGCTTCTTCAAACCATGAATCACTTCTTTCAGCATCTCTGCAGTTTCCTTGCACAGGTACATTGCCTCAAGGGAGAAGAAGCCTTGCTCTTCATGCATGAGTTGACCCTACACTGAGGTCATTGAACATTCTCCCACTTACACTGGATAACTGAGTCAGGGCTAAATGAGACCCTTGACAGGGTCAGGGCCAGTGAACAGAAAGGTTTAGAAATTTTATTTTATTTTATTTTATTTTATTTTATTTTATTTTATTTTAATTTAATTTAATTTAATTTAATTTACCTGATTTTAAAGACTCAGAATCTAAATTCTGTAGACTCAGAAAAATATCATGTTGATGACTGACATTTAAACCAAAGGCACAAATCTAAGAGATCCCAGATTTTCAATCTCTTTTCCTTCTGTCGAATGGTGCTTTTTAGTAACCACAGATGCCTTTGATTTAATTTTTCACTGTTCTATCCACCCTATTTTGTTGTCCATCAAGAAAGAAACATTAGTCATCACTCTGACAACAACAGAAAAAAAAAAAGGCTAAAATAGAGGTCTGATATATATCAGCTGCTGTTATTCTTGTTGCAAGTCAAAAGAATACAATTTCCACAAATTTGCTTAGACTCATAAAGTTTCATGCTCAGAGGTACAGCTGGGGCTTCCAAAGCCACATCACAGCACAAGCCCTGTCACTGCCACAAGAGGAGAAGCATTGCTCAAATCATCAGCACCTGCATTATGTATACCCACTTCCTTCCCTTTGACGACGTCAACGAGACCAAAACGTGTTTAGCTTTCAGAAAGAAGTGTTGTGGCTCAGTCACAGGTGTTTGGGACAGAGAGAAGTTGTGGAGAGGAACCCTCCACCTTCAAGCTATTCAGTAAGGTCACCAACAAGCACTGCATCATCCTCTCTTCCAAGTTTTCTGCTTTCCACGACGTCGCACAAGCAAAAGATTTTTCATTTATCAGAAATGCTTGCTATGTGGCAATTGTCGCATTCTCGGGGAAAAGAAAAGAAAAATAAAACAACCTAGAGGACTGGAATAATTTTGGAAATCTGTGTAGAGAGAAAGAGAATTTCTCAGGACACAGATGAACTCTGTGGCCATTGCAACTCTCAGGAAGCAAAGCTTCTTGTTAAAAAGGAGGCTAAAAAGAAAAGATGATGTAGTCTTATTGCCATGACACTGCTCAAGTGAGTAAAAGACAAATGGGGATAGTGGGGAGAAGGAAATACCTCCCACTTACAGGTATTTCCAAACTGAACAAAAATAAAATGTGTCCTGTCATCCTTAAAAAGAAAAATACGACTGCAAACAGGGAAAAGAAAAGTTAGGGTTAATGGAAAATATTTTCTGTTTAATAAGTTAGACCTTTGGCATGTGTTTCTACAAATGCCATATATCTCTGCATATCCGGGAGGCATCATTTCCACACTCTGATGTTTTGATTGGTTTCAACCCCTGACCCAGCTCCCTACAAACAAGCCACGCTGTGGACAGCAGAGAGGTCTGCAGAGCTAGTTGTGATGGCTCTGTCATGGGACACTAGAACTCCAAAACTGATGGCTTTGGGCAGCCTCAAACAATTGCGAGCATGAAAACAAGTACACAATTTAATCTGATGTGTTTAAGTCAATTGCATAAGTCATCACTAGTCATTCTGCTGCAAAAGAAAGGGAAATTGCACAGTTGACCAATATAGAAAGCTGAACACCAGTCTAACTATCCAAACCAGTGACAGGCAGAGAAGCCACCTGGATGTTAATGTGATCAAGTCGCAGTAAAGGACTGCAGACAGAACACGTTCATTTACAAGGGCCCAGCCATAAGCTGCTATAAGGGTGAAAGGCAGCATGTACTTTTTTAATAAGAGGCAATTACTCTCCACTTTGACCATAAACCACATATAACCATCTCATAACTTCCTATCGTCATGCTGGAAATACATATTTGTGGTTCTGATATGTTTTGCAAGGTAAAACTAAACTCTGCACACAGCTAAAACTTCAGTCCCTGTCTCTGGAACATCTGCTAGAAGTGTGAAGGAACACAGTGCAGAGGTTTCCTCTGAGCTTATTGTTTGATTTAAGACAAAAAAAATGCCTGAAAAAAAAAAATCATACTGTACTCGCTAAACAACAACTCTGAAAGAGAAACTGCACATCTTGGGAGGCAAAACATAATATCGCAGCCCTGGTGGGACAACACCAGGGTGACCAAGCTGACGGTGCTGCCTGGTGATGAGCATGTAGGGCAAAAGAAACTTGTCCAGACCATTTCCATTTGTCCCACATCATGGCTGCACTCAGACATTGCAACTAATTCTGGGAATCCACTAGTTAAGAATCGAAAAGCCTAACAAAAAGTTAAAAGATGTATTTAAAAAAAAAACCCAAAAAAACCAACCAAACAAAAAACAAACAGCTAGACAAGTATAAATTGACATTTAAGAAGTTGTCAAGACTTGCTATACATGCCACAAATATAAGTCCAGTCCAAGTCAAAAAAATCCAATGTCACTGACTGAGGGAGAAAAAAAGAAAAGGCTCTCTGGAGCAAAGCTGACATAGGTCTGATTATGCTGACAGAGGAAAATAAAGTACTTGTTCTAGAATAATATTCTAACTTCCCTGAGAGCTTACTAGGAGACATTATGGCTAAACAGGTAATCAGATATGCCAAATCTATTTTTGCTAAATATAGTACACCTGCGATCAAAAAGTCTGACAGTGGGCTACAGTTTTGTAATTTACTGATGGGAATTAGATATATTAAGCGGTAAAGAGGCCCCAAGCATGCATCCTGTGGTTTAATGAAGTTGTCTCCTTAGAACCATAGAATCATATAATTGTTTATATTGAAAAAACACCTTTAAGGACATGGAGTCCAATTATTAACCCAGCACAGTCACGTCCACCACAAAACCACGTCCCTAACAGCCACATTTACATGCCTTTTAAATAGCTACAAGTATGATGACACAACCACATGCCTGGGCAGCCTATTCCAAATCTTGACCACCCTTTCCATAAAGAAATTTTTCCTAATATCCAATCTAAACCTCCCCTGGCGCATATTTAAGCTGTTTCCTCTTGTCTTGTTGCTGTGTCTTGGTAGGAGAGAATAAACCCCACTTCTTTTTAGGTACTTTCAGAGAGCAATAAGTTCTCCTTTTCTCCAGACTAAACAACCCCAGGTCTCTCCACTGCTCCACATCAGATTTAGGCTCCAGATCCTTCCCCAGGCTTTCTCTGGAAACTCTCCAGCACCTCAATATCTTTCTTTTTGTGAGGAGCCAAGCCTCTTAAGCAGAACATTCTTCCCTCCAGAAGCCCAAGATGTCAGTGTTGCTGACCCCATCCTCCTTACTTCTCCAAGAATCAAAACCTCTGTTATTCCATGGTTGCTGTGACCGGGGCAGCCTCTTACCATCACATCACTGACCAGCTGTGGCTGCCTGACCAACCCAGTGGCCTTCTATGATGGATGACTACGTCAGTGGACAAGGGAAGGGATATAGGTGTCATTCATCTCGACTTCTGTAAAGCCTTTGACATGGTGGCCCTCAACATCCTTCTCTCCAAATTGAGATGGATTCAACAAGTGAACTGCTAGATGGACGTGGAATTGTTGAATGGTTGTCCCATTGCCCCAAGATGAGCTCAAAGCTTTGGCCTAGACCCAGAGATTTGACATCGTCAGTCTAAGTGAAACCTGGTGAGATTGGAGTGCCCTGTTGGGTGGTTACAGCTGCTTTAGGAGGAATAGGCAGGGCAGGAGAGGTGGAGGGGTGGTACTGTATGTAATGGAAGGTCTGGAATGTGGGGAGCTCACAGCTGGCCACAGCACAGTTGAGAGCCTCTGGCTAAGAGGCCAGGGACAAACAGATAATGCAGATGCCATAGTGGGAGTCTGCTACAGGCCTCCCAGCCAGAACGATACCCATGGGATCCTCAGGAAGTTTAACAAGATCAAGTGCAAGGTGTCCATGTACTCTGCTCTGGTGAGACCCCACCTGGAGTACTGCTTCCAGCTCTGAGCAGGCTGGGCTAGTGGGAGGTGTCCCTGCTCATGGCAAGGAGGTTGGAACTGTGAGGTTTTAAGGTCCCTTGCAAACCAGTCCATTCTGTGACCCCATTATCACTCACAAGTCCTAGCTGTTATCTGCCTTGGCCTTCCCCTTGATCCCTCTCCATAAATTATCATTTATCATTAAGCTCTAGACAATTAAAACACTCCCTAAACATACATGGCTGCCCCACCACCTCTCCTTCCTTGCCTTCTGAAGAGCTTAAAGCCACCCATTGCAGCAGGCCAGTGGCTCAAGAAGCCAAACCATGTGTCTTCCTGTTTATTCCCTCATTATGCCCTGAAGGAAGGATAGAAGAGCACACTATTTGTGCTCCTGTTCCCTTAGCCACTGATCCCAAGGCCCTGAAGTCTCTCCTGGTGGCCGTCGGATTTCCTGTTGTAACTTCATGAGTGCCCACCTGGAAAATCAATAGTGAATAATGATCTAAGGGCCCTACCAGAGCAGGGCTTTCTCTTGTGTTAACTGGGCCCAAGGGCAGCAGCAGTGCTCCCTAAGGAATGGGCCTGGACTGCAGTCATGGACACACCAGCTCTGCTGGGCAGGAACTCAGCCCCATTGCCCTCTGTCTCTTCAGTCACTGTGTTCAGTCAGGTGTGGAGAGGATAGGGTTGTGTGTCATGTCTGTCTGTCTGTCAGGCCTGTCTCGGGGAAGGCAGGGCTCGATTCCAGTCCGTCTCACATTCCCTAACACTCCTCAAACTACTCCACTCCTCCTGGAGCATTGTCACGAAACAGAGGAGCTTCTCTGCCTGGGTGACCTCCCAGTGGCATGAGGGCAGGACTTACCCTGCAGCTGGCCCTGGGTGTTCCCCCAGAGCTCTGCCTGGGTGGCTGCCTCAGTCACGGTGGGTGTGGAGCTCACAGAGGTCATGGCTTTCTGCCCTGTGGACACCACTGCTCCCTGGTAGAGCTGGCAGGGCTTCAGTGCCCTTCTTGCATGCCATTCTCCAGGAACTGCCACCCAAACTGCCAAACCATGCCCTGATGGCTCTGTCATGCCCTGTTTTCCCACCTTGCTGGTGTCACTTCTGGCTGCTAGTGCTTCCTAAGGTCTTATTTCATAGGTGCAGAGGCTTGGCCACCATTGCCACTGGCCCCACTTGGGTCCTGTCATCCAAAGTCAAGTGATCTGTGGGCTTCCAGCAGCTGTCCCAGCTCCTCCTGAGCTTCCTCCAGTTCAGGAAGCTCTGTTGTGCACTGTCCAGGGTGCTCTGCTGCCAATCCTGCCAGGACGAGAGCTGCTTACCTCAGCAGCCTCGGGGACATGTGCAGACAAAGTGGACAGGGCACAGAGGCAAAATAAAAGGCTCATTTTGCCAAAGAAACCCTCACACAAGCACCAAAGAGCAAAACAAGGAAAACCCAAAAAGACAGCTGTCCCAGGACAGCTGGATCTGGTACTTCAGAGCAGCAATGGCATGGGTTAAAGGAGTCAGTCCTGGCAAAAATAGCGTGAGTGAACAGGCACAGACTCTAAGTACTGATGAAAGTCCCAATATCACTGATATCCCAGGAGAAACTCAGTAATTTAAGCAGCTAGAGAGGCCTAATTTAATTTAAAATTTAAAATTTTAATTTAAAAATAAAGAAAATGTGATGTTTACAGATATTTGTGACAGAATGTCATTTGCCTACATATTATAAAGTAGGTTTTGTTTGTTTTTTTTTTCCTTTTGCCTAGGACAGTAGACCAGAACAAATGTTGGGAACTGCACCTTTCAATGGCAAACACAGGCATTGATTTATACCACCTTAGACACTTAAAATCAGGATCAAAATCTAAATGAGTAAAACAAGATCCATTTCTCTCTCATGGAGAAAAACAGACACCTTCATAGGATGTTTTTCCACACCTCAAGCCAGGAATCTAAACCGGGAAAAGTTTCTTCTCTCTCTCTGTGCCTCTGTCTCCCCATGAACTATACAGGGAACACAGATGGAAAGTCAGGCTTAAGTGTCTTACTGTGTGACATTTAGAATCAGGGGCACTGAATCCTGTCCTCAGCCTCAAGGATGAGGCTTGACTAACAGTATCCGTAGTAGACAGCTGTTTTCCATGACCTTTTCAGTGACCTTAGGCCAGGCCTTCAATAAGAAAGCTTTTTATCACTTCACCAAGGACTCCTACATGCTACAGGAGTCTGCTCTATCACCCTTTCGCAACACTGGATCGATTTTCCTGAGAGTCTCTACTACAGTTAGTTTCAAGGTCCCAAGTTAATTTTCCTGCTATTTTCATTTCCACACCCCTTGGAGTCCTCCTTTGCAGCAAACCAAAACCCAGGGAACAAACCCAGGGACAGGACATCTGCATTTCCCTTGGGTTTCATCTGTTCCCTCATGCATGGGGCTATTGGCTACAACTCTGTGCATATAAGATCAGATTGCTTTGCATAGTGTCTACCTCAGCATTAGCACTCGGGTCTGCAGCTCTCCGTGTCCTCCGAAATGTGAACACCAGGGCACTCTTGAGAGGCGACTGGGTGGCTGCTGGGGCTGGAGGTAACGCCTGGGCTTCTGCATCCCATTTTGAATCTAGCCCATGGTAGATAGCAAACAAGCATTGCTACCATCTGATGGTTGCTTGGGGAAGTGAGTTTAGATGCTGCAAATGTTCGCTTCGGAAAAAAACACCACTCCCGGTTGCATCAAGGAGCACCGTGCTGGCAGCTTCCTGGCTTGCAACAGGAAAGATTCACAGACTTATGTTTTATTTCTAGCTCCTCTCACATGACTCTGAGGAAAACAGGCAGCATAGATGAGTAGAACTGAAAACTGAAGTCTTTTATGTAATTAAATACTCACATGAAGGACGGAGGTGTATTTTTAACTGTCAGATATTTGCTCCCGGGGAATTTAAAAAAGCATTATATTAAAAAGTTGTTTTATTAACAAAGTGAAAGGGTAATTATTTTCAAAATACGCCTTAATTGGGTGTGGGGGGGGGAAGGAGGAAAAACACTAAAAGGGTCCTTTTATTTCTTTTAAAAAGCTTTTTTAAAAAATTGCCTTCCTTTTCAGTGTATGGATAGATCAGAGATTACTTTACTTCATTGTTTTGATAGCATATCCTACATAGAGGGAAACTGAGGCACTGAGGTATTAAAGTTTAAAACCACAGATACTCTATGAAAATGGCCAGTACCTGACCTTACAGTGTTGTTCACTTTGTACTCCCTTCTGCACATTCAAAATTCAGCTGTAGTGAATTCACCTGCCACTGAAGACTCAGCATTTTCATCAATTAAGATAATTGCCCTTCTTGCACATGTTGTCTGCCCACAGTGGTTTCTGCCCCCAGTATAGCATCCATCCTCAGACCCTTCTTGCCTTTTTGTCCCACATTCCTTTAATTTTTAATTAGATGCATCAACTGTCTTGTCCATTTGCCCTCCTTTCCTTCTCATCAGTACCTAATTCCAACTTACTTTTCATTCCTTCTCCTCTCTTTTTCCTGCCATATACATTTCTTGTCCTGAGCTGTTCCCAACATTCTCAAGACAGATTTCTCTTTTTCATATGTGCAGCAAGCAATTTCCTCATCTTCTCCTGCAAGACTCACTTGAGAAGAGGAGAAAGGATGTATACCAGGGAAAGCACAGGAGAGTCATTGCATTCAGGTACCGAAATGCTGAGTTTCACAGCCCACCACCCAAACTGCAATTGGAGCTGAAATTGAATTTAGCAGCTGAAATTTAAAATATCTCAAAGAGCTCAATGAGCTTGTCAATTTTAGAGGCCTGTACATCAGTCAAGTCCTGGTCACAACAAGTGACCCACTGAGATCTTGAATCTTTACTGCGGCTTATCAGAGCTTTAGAGCTTAATTAACAAAATATCACCAGAAATCTGTAGATAGGATGTGCAATATATTTTTCTCTAGTCTTTTTATATGAAAAAAAAAGCTAGTGATTTTGGACTTTTTGAGGGTTGGATTGGTTTAATTTTTTTGGTTTTGTTTGGGTTTTTTTTGAGGGGGGGGCGGGGTTGCTGGTTGGTCTTTATTGTTTTTTGTTTGTTTTTCTTTCGACTGGTTGCTTTTGTTTTTTGGACAAGCAAGTACCCAAGATGTCAGAGCTGTGAGGAACTGGATTTAGGGCCAAATAATGGGTAATGTCATGAACCTTAGGAAGAAACAGGAAAACCAGAGCTGCTTATCTGAGAGAAAATGGCCTATTTTTCGAGGTGACAAGACCCAACAACATCTAATGAATCCATTATCTGAACTATTATCTGCTTTACAAAATGCCAAACTCTCCACTTAAGGAATAATTACAGTTGCAAATTGCCATCGTTTACATAGTTTACAAATCACACGGTTTAAAAATCTTACCTATTGAAAGCACTGAGGCTTCCACATTGCCCACAAAATAGACAAATTCACGAGTCATGTAAGCTATCAAGAAATGGACATTTAAAGTGGTGCCATGCTAAGAAACCAATTTTTGTATTTATTTCTCATCCTGATTTCGGTACCTAAGTGTACCCTGCAAAATAAGAAATGCCTACAGTATAAATTCTTTGTAAAATTAATATGTATGGGAAATCTCATTTGAGGTAAACTGGCATGTATTTTTTATACATATTATGATTTGTTCCTGGAGCAAATGCATTTGTTTATGAGTTAAACAGTGAAAGGCTTTTGTGTACCTAGATCTTTGTGCATAATCTGAAGAGTGTCTGTTCTTCAGAGTTTGTTACAGAGCAGTTGTTCTTTCCATAATGGTGCTTATGCATCTTATCATTTTTTTAGTACCGTTATGCAGTTTTAAATTCTTTTCTCCCTATGAGGTCTGGAAATCTCTTCTCCATCTTAAAGTGAGAGAAAGCTTAGCCAAGAGAAATCTTAATGATTTACCCCCAGTCACACAGGTAGCAAAAAGGCAGCTGAACAGGGTTTTCTGTGTAATCTGCAGTGAGGACAATACTTGCTCTCACTCCATAAGTCCTAGAAATAAAGTGTTTGCCCACTGGCAGGGCTCAGCATCTTTCAGGGGTGTCCTCACTCACTGGGTGGCATAGCGTGGAGTCTTAGATGGAAAAACTGCATTCACTGTGCTGAAACCTACAGTTATTACACAGACTAAAGCACAGCTCCTGAAATCCTTGCTCCTGGTAGTACCAGAGCTACAGTGCCATAGCACCTTCTCTAAACTACTGTCAGGGGCAAAGGGTGAGATGCAGAGTTACAGACAACCAGGGCCAAATATAAAATAATTTCTATTTACATTGATGTGTGAGACAAGAATTAACACCACCAACAAAAACCCTAATGCCCTAAAACCATAAAAAGAACAGAATGGAATACTATGGGCATAAGTATGATGTTACATGGATAAGCTACACCTGTCCTCCAAATAAAAAGTTGAAGGAACTGGGGTAGTTTGTCCAAAAATGTGGGAGACAAAATAATGGTTCTTCAGTTCAAGAGCTGCCAAGGCAAGCGTGATGAATTATTTTTCAGAGGCACCACGAAAAGGCAAAGAAGGCATCAACTTAAATTGCAGCAAAGATTTAAAGTAGACACCAGTAATATGTTCTCCTGATATGGAATAGTTAAGTATCTGAGTAAACTGTTTGAGAAGCTTGTAACATCTCCATTTCTGGAGGTTCTTTAAAACATAGTGGAGAACTGTCAGGCCTCAAACAGGCATAAAATCAGCCTTAGAAGGGCACAGGAATAGATTATTTCATGATTCTGCATTCTAACCCTGAGTTATCTTCCATGTCTTACTAACCAGAGTCGACTCTCGTTTCTTCTTAAACAGAAACTCTCTGTAACATACAGAACCAGGAGACAAGCATATGATCTAGTAAACTGAAGACCTAATTTGGAAAATATTCATGAGATTTCAAGGCTAGGATATTTGAGGCAAAAATAGAACCATTCTCTTCAATGATTTATAAGATTGCTTTAGAGAGACAGGGTAGAACATGCACAGTGATGTAGTGAGTGAAAACAAAAGTAATTGTTAACATGTTGCATTTTGAAGAGTAGCGGCACCATTTGCCCTCCTGAATTTTGTATCAGTGCTTCCATGAGCTCTCCTGATCAGCGCAGATGTGACTTTGGTAGGCCTGGGAAAGACATGACCTCAGTTATTCCCTTGACCTAGAAATGTCAGGGTTAATCTGTTCTTCCAATTTATATCTAGGTTGCCTGCCCTCCTTCCTGGGAGTGTTTCAAGACAAACACTAAGCAACCGTTCAAAACTCTCAGCTGCTGTCTTATCCTCTATTTGACAACTCATGAGTTTTTTATAAACGTAAGTCTTACTTTGATTTTTGCCTGCTGCATCAAGCCCCTCAAATTAAGGGTTACTATTTCATGAGACTAAAATAGCCTCACAGGGCGCGTGTCTCCAGTAGCACAGCACAAACAAAATGGTAACTCTCTTCCACTTGCTTAATAGTTGAAATAAAGTTGTCTGGGCAATTATCACTGTAAGATAATTATGAACTACCAGGAAATACAATTAGATGATGTGTCACTCTACCTAAACCAGTTTAAAAGGCTTGTTTTGTTTTGTTTTGTTTTTTTTACCTTTAACTACCGGTCTGAACTTCCACCTAAGTGGCTTCTCTGTCATCTGTACTGTAATTTGGTATTATCCCAAGTGAGAACACATGTCTCTGGAAGTCACTGCCAGGTGTTTTGAAAACAACTGGAACCATCTGAATATTCAGATAACTAGCAGTTAAATTTCCTCAGTGTAGATGAACAGACAGGACCTCTGAGAAGTCCGAAACTTTGCTAAAGGGCCTTCAGCTTTTTGGAAGGACATAAGGCCAGCAGTAATATGTGTGAACACCTCTACTATAGCTCCCAGCAACCTTACAAACAGTCATAAAATCACTGTTTCAAGTCTGGGATTGAACCTGGTCTTCCATCAAATGTTGTTTCCACTGGTTTGAAAAGCAAGGCTGGAAGAACATGATTTCTGCTGGTCCCGTCCCCTAGCATTTCACATATTTTTTATTAAGCGTCTTTTCTCTGCAAAAAATCTGTGACTTTCTAAGAGTCAGAATAGGCCAAAAATGCACCTATTAGAATGTTTCAAATAATTCTTGGTAAGTGCTAGAAAGGAATGGAACACTGGGGAATATTTAGTTGCTTTGTTGTACATGCTAAATCTCAGTGCCAGTTGTGATGCTGCAGCACTCAGCCTCATGTCTTTGCCATATTCTTCTTCAGAGGTCACTTAGCTGAATTGCCACTTTAACCTTCCTTATCTTTACCAGAATCTTCTCCCTTGCCCTACATGAGTCCTGCAGTAGAATTCAGAACCTCAGACGGATCAGTAACATTGGAAACCCTGTCTCCTCCTCCCCCACTGTTCTCAGACATCTGTCTTTGGCCAACAGTTCTCCACCATTGAGTTCCGTCTCATCTCATTCTACAGCCTTGTAACTCATCAAACATTATTTATTCATTTCACTGTTGTGGTAGGGTTCAGCCTAGAGAAGAACTTCACTGAGCTGTATGAACAATGTAGGAGAGATTCTGTTGCTGAAAAATTTATAGTCAAAAGAGACAAATAGTGAGGGAAACACAGTATTTTTGTCATATTTTTCTGAGGTTGAGTGGGAACATCAAACTATTGCCTTCTGTTCACACAAGAAATCTCTGATGTTTTAAAATACTCTGCTTCCCTGCCTAGACTACAAAATCACCTTCCATTTCATCAAGGTTTTGTATTATGCAAATGTGAGAAGACACTCATATTTTAGAAGTTCCGATTCGTTCCCAACCTTCAACTTTAAACAGATTTATTTGTTGGGTGGTTTGGTGGGGGTTTTTTTCCACTTTCCAAAATTGCTTGCTTTGATTTCATGTTGTTAAAAATAAAATCCGTGATCACCTTCGTTTAAAATTTTGTCTGTGCTCCTAATTTGGCTGTTTTCTCTGTGCTTTGGCCACTAGAGGGTAGCACAAACAGCCTCCTGGAGCGAAGGTCCAAGGACCCCCAGGAAGACCACGGGGGACAGGAGAGGTGGAGCAGGGTGGTGAAGCAGCAGCAAGGGGCTGTGGACAGAACTCCTTGCCTCTGCTCAACTCGGCAGTGAAGCCACCCCTGAACCAGCTGGATCTAGACATGGGTGATCACTCCCATTAACCAAGCCTAGGCGTGGTTTTGGAGAGATAAAGAACGGTATTTATGCATATATGTTAATTATTTGAGGCAGAGGTTGGTTTTGCTTAAACAAGAATCTGTTTGTGTTTAACCCTTTGGGCTGCATTCATACGGATCTGACTGAGGGTGCACGGGACACTAATTGTAATGTTTACAGGAACAAACTGGATAAACTCAACAGTGGTAGAATTAATGAGTGGGGTATTGGAAAAAAAAAGTAACCAAAAGACATTGAAGAAGTGGGAATAGCAATAGCGTGCCTCTGTAAATTCACGTGTACAGTAGCCTGGATCCTCTGAATTGTTTAGAAATTTTGCTCCCACAAATAATCCTTTGGCTTATAAGTCTCATCACTGCCTCCTGACTTTGCCTTGAGAAATTTGTTACAATTCAATCCAAAGTTTTCATAGGATGAAAGGTTTACTAGCCTACATACCCCAAGCCTGAAGCATAGACTGAGAAGACTGAGAAGAAAGACAGGAGAGAGGAGCTCTGGAGAGAGAGTAAATGTCATGTGTAGATACTAAGAAACAGGTGAGACCTGGTGTAAAAATTTTCTCCCTCCTAATGAAAATGAAAAGCAATAAAATGCAATATCCAGTCTAGGATTCTGGGCATTTTGGCTGTCCAGATCAGAAAAGAGGGTGAAGAAGCCAAGCCAAAGAGAGTGAAAACACATCTGTTGTGTATACTGACCTCCAGGTATCCTGTAAATTTGACCTGCTGTACAGAAGTGCAAAACACAGCAGCAAAAAACTTTAGGAATGATCCAGTATAGGACATGATGCAACAGCTGAGCAAGGCCTATTATAAAGCAATTTTCATAACGTCTCTACAGTAGGCCGAGGAACTGCAAAAAAAAAGAAGGATAAGAACAACAGACGGAAAAATTATATAACAGGTTGTAGATCATCAGTGGTTTGTTTTTTTCCTTCTCAGCAGCAATGAATCTGGTAGTAAAATCAGCAGAAAAGCAGTGTATGGGTCCACTGATGGCAGAAATAAAGCAGACCCAGGGGAAAGCCTAAATGGACAATAATTGAGGGTTATTATATACTGTGCTACAGTACGGTGGAAAGCTGGTCAGCTATTAGCAAGTTTGGAAGGAATAATCAAGAGCACAGAGAAGAGAGTTTACAATCTTTCACGTTCAGCAAGTCAGAGGCAAGTCTCCAGAGCTGAGAGATGGAAAAAGAAACCAGCAATGTGATGCACCAGCATTGCATCTCCACTGCTGAGGGAGGAATTTGTCAGAGCTTCTAAACACGATTTTTTAAACTGCTGTGGCCTGTGAAGCTGTAATTTAGCTGAGGTTCCTAGGCTGGGTGCAGGGGTGTTCTAGGCTGATGGAGACAGCGCCTCAGGAAAGGAATTCAGTCATTTATTAAGGCTGTAGGCATTTATTTACCTACGTTAAACACTTTTAGCAAAATTCAGTTTTTTCAACATAGACATCCACTGTCACAGAAAGAGCAGTGGGACATCCACTCTGTCCTGGGAGTCCTGTGTCATATCTATCTGCCCCAAGCACATGTCTTAGCTTTTGTAGGGCATTTGAGAGATCCCTGGATGCCAGTGTTCAGAAAACTGCAGCCCATCCCCAGGTACGTGGTTCTGTGAATCCAAAGGAAAATGATAAACAGCTCTTGATCCACCAGAAGATGTCCTTCCTTCTGCCTCTAATTTATATATCCTTGAATAACCAAACTTCTTGGTTTACTCAGAAGGGTGTCACAGCGAAGTGGGATGAGTCTGGACCTGAGTGCCTCCCAGTCCTCAATGTATTTATCCTACCAACGTTCCTGTGAAGGAAAAAGATGCTATAATTCCTCCCTGACATATGGGCAACAGAAACAGTCATGCAGAGTTTGTGCTCAAGAAGGAAATTGAGTCTCCAGCTCCTAGGTTGTAGCTGTTGAATTGTTCCCTCTTATGTTGTTAGAACTGATTACCTGCCCAACAGACAAAGGTTTAAAAACAATATTACTGTTAATTAGATTCTGCTGCATTCATTTAGTTTAACACTGTAGATTATTTATAGCTTTTTTTTTTAATGCATCTTTGTCAAATCCTTCGTTTTTCTTTGACATATCTCAATTCAGTTATGGCATTAGGAAAAAAGAAAAGAGAGACAAGAGCCCAACTTTTCTGCTGATTATTTCAACTCCCACTACACAGCAGATGACTGAGAAATCCTAAAGATGAGTCAGAGGGTGAAATAGGAAGTGTGGAGAGATTGTTTTAAATTAACGGGTGTGCTGAAAAAATATCAGAAAAAAAAACCCAACCAAAAAGCAAAACGAAAAAAAACCCAAACAAACAAAAGAAAGGTATTCACTTTTCTAGAGAAGTTGTCTTTAAAGATTTTCTAAGTCAGTAATAGTATCAGTGTGTCTTCATGTCGAAGAGAAAATAAATGTTGGAAAATATATTTTTCTTGATTAATTTTAGTCAAAGATTGGAGAAAGAATTAAATCACTGAAATGTAATGCAGGAGAAATTTGCATTGTAAGATATCACAACTTGGTATTGACTATGGTATTGCCACTAATGCAAGCTTAGAATAATAGTTAGCTGGGGATCTGCAAGGGAAACCCAAGTGGCTCAGGAAGTGGAATGAGTCAATATAAGACCTCTTTCCTTTTCCACTTCGTTCCTGTTACAAAGGAGGACTCTGCTGAGGCCATGAAGGATATTATGATCTTGCAGATGCCTGCCTTCAAATGAGATGTCAAATCAAGTCCAGACTACTGACACAGAGCCTGTCCTACCCAAAGTCCAAAAGCAATAATCACAGTTACTCTCCATGTACCAATCCTGCATTATCAGTCAAAAAGTTTTTCCTTGACTCCCAGATCTAAAACTTTGCCTGGTTGCTAGCTGCTGTTAAACATGCACTGTTCTCTACAATCTCTGTCCTCTTAGGACCACAATTTTACATTTCACCTGCAAAAGCCATTGCACTGCACTTCTGGGCTATTGGTTCAACACAGAGAACTATGGAGCAGATTTTCCAAGGGATCTGAAATGTGAAAGTTGGTGTTTTGCATACAAAATTCAAACATTTCAAGACATGTCTTTTAGACAATCAGAATAGTTCAGTAAAAAAAATTTAGCCCAGATTCAAATACACATAAGAGTGGACAAGAAATGCTGTTATTCTTGGGAAGTAGGGACACACTGTCTGGATTGCCAAAATGTTCTTTGCCAGGAAAGTGATTTTCATCAGTGAGTACCTGGAAGACTCTGTGAGAGGCTAGAAAGTGGGCAACTATAGAAATGCACTGCTGCCAGCTGTGGGAGAAATGGAGGGTTTTGTTGGCTATGTAGTGCGACGTTATGAAGCAAAGTCTTGGAGATCTTTCTCCCAGATGATTGCTTGCAGCATGGCTTGGTGGAATAATTTAGCCTACCTGGCCTCTGAGGAGAACCGCTGTCCTGAGATATTTTGCATGGATGTTGATTCCAAGTCTTCCCTCAGAACTGCCTTGTCACATGCTGTGAGTTTTTGAATTATCCACTCCAAACAGGACAGGAGCACCTTTGCCTTTGCCGTCTGCTGCATTCAAAGGAGTTCTTCTTACGTGTGGGCTGATAAAATAAGCTGATAAAAAGACTAGATAACTAGATTAGGGCAAATAGGATATAACTGATAATGACAGTGAGTGAGAAGGCTGGCAACCAGACAGAGATAATAGGATTTATTGGGGAAATTAAACGTGAATTGAAATGTTTTTTGGCTACCAAATGAGTTAAAACAATAAAACAAGGGACACCAAACTAGGCCTTAAGAAAGCCAAACTCCTGGGCCCAGTATAACAGAAGAGAGGAGAAAGAGAACAAATGGTTGTTAACAGAGAAAAACAAAAACCCAATCAAACAAAAACCAACTCACACCTTAGCCAGGGAGCAGGAGGATGAGATGAAATGATGAATGCTGAGCAGGAAAGGGAGTGGAGCAAATCCTCTTGCTTGGGTTTGAGGCCAGGCTGTGGGAAACAGGTAAATAACAGATTACTTAAACGTGAACTAGCCATGGTTCATTATCTGCATTTTTTCTTGACCTCAGTCATGCTAAAAGTAAGGGACATGTATGAGAATATTGTTCATGTATTTTTTTAATGAGAAACACAAAGAATAAAATCTAGTTTCCTTCTTCTCTGCATCTTGCAGGTCACCTGAGTCCACCCATTATGGAGCAAGAATGGTTGTTTTCAGGTTCCTCAGCACACGAGGAAGATGGCAGGCTGCAATATGTGCTTTGTGTGCTTGTCGTTTTTTCAGGTGGCGAAAAGTCTGTTTCCTTGTAGACTGTTTTACACAGGTGAGTATGGCTAGGTTTTTTCTTCCAGAGGTGCAATACGTGATGTTGACCCTGGTTTTGTAGTGAGAATTAATTAAGCATAAGAATAAGGTGAGTTAGATTAGAAGGAAGTTAAATCTCTTTATTAATCCAGCCATATTCTTAAGAAAAACAAAAGAAAGCAAAACAAAAACCTGACGATAAACACTTCCTTACCCATCAGATTTCTCCAAGGTCTTCTTCAAGCTCTTGTAACTGAGGTTTTTTTTGTTTTGGGCTTTGGTGGCTGATTTCTGTGTTTTTTTTCCTGTTTCACCTGTTGGTCTAATATAACTTCCTCTGCTTCTAGTGTTACAGGGAAGACCACAAAACTGGAATCCAAAATGAGTCACCACATACATTCAGAGGGATGTTTTTCGTAGGCTGGGGGGGGTGGGCGTAGGATCACAGTCAGGAGACGAACAGTGGTATTCCAAGTGTGAGTATTTGACCTTAAAAAAGACAATGGTTTTGTATTGTTTCCTTGAAAGACTATGTGTGGGGGAGTGAGGTAAGGGAGAAATAAAGCTATTTCCATTTTAGAGCTCATGAAACATAAAACAAAGTGGCCCACAGCCACCTCAGAGATCAGAACCAAGGAGTCAGTCCAAATCATCAGACTCCAGGTGTGAGAAAGCAGACAATATTGCCTTGTCCTTTTATTGAGACTGTTTCTCTGGCATCTCTCACCAGTGCTAAACACATAAGGAGAAGAATAACAAAGACTCTAAGTGGAGGGAAATAATGAAGACTTGTGATGTTTTGTTCAATTGCAGCAATATCACATGTTTATTAATAGAAGGTCGCCATGTGTAAATATATAATTTTGGCTGGATATGGGCAGCGTCTCTTTAATTATCTGGAGAAAGAGGGTATTCATTATGTAGATAGTAAAGGAACATCATTCAGCAGAAAAGCAACAGAAAATTTCAAGCAAAGGAAGGCATGAACTGATATTTTTCCCTGTCTCTTGCTTGTCATTATGAGTCATCTCTACAGAGTCTCTCTGTGTTTGTGTAAGCGTTTATATATTTTTGCACATAAAACCGTAATATCTGTATGACTTATATAAAATCATGTGTGTGCTTCCTTGGTAACTCTGAAGGCAGGCAGGAGCTGGAAATTCTGGGGAAAAAAAAAGTGAAATGAATGCAGAGCTGACCTGGCTCAGTGTGCAGTGACTGAGGGTAAAATAGAATTTGGTTTTACAAATTGAACTTCCTTTCATAGCCAACGTGTCCTAAAGTGCTTTACATACAGTACAATGAGGGTGATGCCGGGAGTAGAGGCAAACACAGAAGTCATTGTAGGCACAAAAATAGCTCACATGTAGCCTTCTATATTAGAATCTGTTTCAGCAGGAGAACGGTCTTGGGAACATTATTAACTCTATATTCTTCTGTTTCCTTATTGCCAAGGAATGTTGAACTTCTCCTTGGACAACCTCTGAGAGGATGGCTTCAAGGGCATCACAGTTTCCATTCTGTTTAAAACCCCCTGCTATTATCACTTCCAAGTACTCACATTTCACAGTGCAGTTTTGACTGTATTGGTCTTCTCTTTCTTTTCTTCCATCTTGGACCTTGTCTGATTGAGTGTATACTGGATATCAGACTGTTATTCAATCAGAAGACTGGATAAGGGCCAACAACAGCATTACACTCAGCCCTTTCTATTCATTGTATGCATTGAGTCATGTTGCAAAAGAGTATTTCATCATTGCTAAGATTCCCAGGAATCTCAGTCCACCATCATGCTAATTATCTCCCAGGAAATTATTGTGACCATGGGACCTGCTATTTGTCATATGGTATTTATGTACCATAGTCACCATTCTTATGGGCATTCATGGACCACTTAAGAACTTGGAACTGAAATTTTCCCACCTACTTTCAGGAATTCACTCGAGTTAGTGACTAGTTGTGAGTCTTTCTGTGTCACACTCTGTGTTTATTGAACGGATAAAAGCATCTCCACCAGCCAATTTTGATTAGTTAGGAATAAAATGTCAGCTGGAGATTCAGTTGAATGTTCACCTCCTGTTTTCCGGGGTCTTGTGTGGGCAAAAATCTAAATTCCTCACTTCTGAAAAAACAGTGTCTCTTCATTACTGTCTGTTACTCAGTTCAAATGAGAAGCTGGAGGTCAGCATAGACAGATGATGTCCCTACTGTGAGCAGCATTGAAGTCAGGAATGAGATTCCATCCTTATCATTCACATGCTTCACTTCTAGCACAATGCAAACTTTGTGTCAGAACTTTGGAAAGTCTACTGAGTGCTTTAGGGTTCGGTTTAAGCCAACATATTTAAAGACTGTGTCCAAACTGACGAGCAAATACTTATTTATTTTGTTCATTTTATTAAATCACCATTGTTCTAACTCCCTGATTGCTCAAACCAGGGGGATCTGAAAAACCACACAATTCCCACCCAGACTGCATGTCTCACATTTCTTTCCATGGAAACCATGGCACAGGAGCCTTGATTCAGTCCTGAAACTCATCCTGATATGAGCTCAGGGACACAAAAACACTGTTGGGTCTACAAGCTGTTCTGTGCTCAGTTAAGTTTGGGAACTAATTCTGCTCAGCCTGACTCCAACTCACATCTAAATCAGTTTATAACAGTGTCTTCCAGTTTACACAACCTTAAGTGCAAGAAGAACATGGTCCTACTAATGTCACAACAGTAATTAAAACCACTGAGAGCTGTATGTGGAGAAATGTGCCAGAATACTAAGGTCAATATTAGGGTGCAAGCTGAGATTGTTCAGCTGATGTATTGATTTATCAGAAGGCACATTTCTCTCCCAAGCCCACCTGACATTATTGAGTTCTATATTAGAATCTGTGATTTTCAAACCTTCAATACATTCTATGGCAAGTATAGCAAAATCAATGAGGCATGATGACTGGGGATGATTTGGTATTTAATCTGCTGCTGACCAAGTTGACTGCTTTGAAAGAAAGGAAAGGGGATATGGCAGCCAAAAGAGTTCTTTGAAATGCATATTTATGCATTTGATGCATATGTTTGAGAGGTAATAATAAGGAATTTTTTGCAGCTTTCAATGCTTAGAAACACTTGAGATGAGTTTTATTGCTTTGAAATTGAGGGGCATGGTGGGGGTCCATACAGTGTCTTTGAGTCTTATGTGCTTAGGCAGAGGTTTCGACCCCTCAGTTCTTATTTTCATTTTAAAAAGTAGAACAGAGGATTTGAACAGCAGCAAGGCTTCTTATTTAATTGTTTGGCATGAAAGAGCAGATCCTTACCTGATATGGAATAAGACATTTTATACCAATCATTTAAACAGAACTCACATTTGCATGAAAGAGCTCTTCCTTTTAGATGAAAAAGCTGTGTTTTTTCTGGGATGTGTTGTGAAATCTGATCTAAATTTTCTGTAAAGTTTGGCAGACGTAGAGATAGAGGGAACTGATGTCCTTTGGGCAGCCACACTTGCTCCCTTGGGAAGCAAACTTCCTGTAGAACACAGAAACCAAATCTATATCCTACATCTTCAGTTAAACACAAAATACTGTGGGTTCTGACATCGAGACCAATCCACTTTATGCAATGGAAACTCACAAGCCACCAGCAAGGCTCTTGTCATAATTTGACCCCTTGAGGTGACTGTGGAAGACAAGCAGGCTTACAGGCTCTAACAGCCTGATTTGACCATATGTCGGTAGGACAAGCTTCCCCAGGCCTGAGGCTCACAGGCTATATGGAGTTACAGAAATTCAACTGATTCAGCTGTGTGGATGCAAAAATAAGATCACCTAGAGACAGAGATAGATATCCATTTGCTGAAAATGTTCCATTTCAGAACAGCTGAACCCCAAAGACACTGAATATGTGGTTATATGCAGGGTTGTAATCTCATGACGTAATGTTTATCAGCCATGTAAAATTCTTGAAAGCAGACAATTTCCCCCATAGCCTGATCCTGGATCTTCAAGGGATCCAAATTCTCTCTCACAGGCATTACTAAGAAAGCCTCTCTCCCCACTGATTTCATAGACAAGAGTAATAATACACATGGCTGGCATTTGCTATATATCTCTGATAAAAGCCTGGTATAACCTCACCCTTATGTCCCATTCTGTGGTGTCTTGGTTCTGTTCAAGTTGCACTGCAAGGAAGCAGACACCGTGCTCTCCTTTGGCCAGTTAGTTGCACACTTTCTGCAGTTAAAATCAAGAAGAAATACAGTATTTCCTTTCCTCTGCACAGGCTGGGAAGAAGACCAGGCCTTTTCTATTCAAAATCAATTGCCCCTGGAAAGCAAGGGCTGATTCTGTCAGTCTGGGACCTAGCAGGGCTCTCCTCAGTCTCTTCTTAGTGCTTCTCTGGCTGTTTGCCAGCACATAGAAGCAGAACTACTGGACAAAAACTCTCCCACTTTGCCTCTGAGTCTCCAGCTAATCCTACTTTGGATGCATGTGTTTCACTTGACTTGTTCCATGTGCTTGAGATGACTTGCTGTTTATTCTGATGACAGACCTTCCAACCAGTCCAGTGTGTAGAAGTCTAAACTAATATTTAAGCTTGCCCCATTATTTCACACAGAAAAGCTGGCTTTCAACTGTGTGTGAAGCTAGTGCTGGCATATCCGAAGTTTTAATGTCAAAATACACATGTGAATACATGTACAAACTTCTCTGCTCATCTTTTGCCCTTTTTTGGTGTACATAAATTCACAAAGGTCATGATATCTTTGCACTCATTCCATTATTTCCTGTCACAACATAATAGATGGTAGTGATAGAAGGTTTCCATGAGGAGCCGCTGTAGATGGAGCTGGAACATTTTGTTCAGACTCTTAGATTAATTCAGAGCTGTGGAATTATGGCAAGGTTCAGAGGCCTGTTACTCCATTACAGACTCTGGAAGTGCCTATGCGTTTTTTGCCATTTCTCCCCATGCATGACCTCTTTGACTTTATGCTTTTACCCCTCCAGGCTCTTGCATCTAGTTTCCTTAAGTGTTTGTTCAGACCTTCCTTGAAAGAGCTCAGTAGCCTTAGCTACCCAGTTCTTTTCGATAAACTCTGCATTTTTTTATCCCAATAAATATCCTCACCAAGACTTTGCTAGTTCTTCCAGGAAATGTAGTTCTTTTACCTTCCTCTGCCTGCACTGTGACTTCACCCCTGCATTTCCTCTCAATTTCCCCTCTCTACCTCCCTCTCCCAGCCCCTCTTTTGACCTTCTTTAAGCATTTTTCTCATCTGCTGCCTCCTAGAGATCTGGCACTTCTGTTTTCTGAATTCTAATCTACCATTTCCTCTTCAGATAAAGGTCTGGAGAGATGAACAGCCCTCAATAACACCTATCTTTTAGCATGAACTGCAGATGTAACTGGGGCTCCTAAATTAAATGGATACATGCGGAAAGCACAAAGGATGAAAAATTGTCTGTTCTAATTTCAGGCCCAGCGCAACCCACCAGCTGGAAATACAGGAAAAGACCTCTTCACCCTCCTATTTCAGTCAATGGAACAAACAGAGTCCGAATCTTTGTATTATGCTGTCACTTGTACTACAACTATTACTTTCAGATCACGGGGAGGAACATGCAACACGCAGTTTTCCTGAGATGCTGGTAGGCTGTCTGAGAGAAAGCCAGCATCCAGGTGGAAAAGTCAATTTGAAGTGACCAAGACCCTGCACTTTCCTAGAGAATGCACACTTGAGTGCACACACAGCAGACAGAAGACCTCTTGTATTTGTTCCACAAGCTTATCAATGTGGGCTTGGCCCCACAGTTAACCAGAACCATGAGTATTCTCTCCCACTGCTGTTGAAGCCATGGACAGTTTGAATACCCTGCTTATTTCCTTTACTGTCTCCACCTGCACATCTGGCCTTCAAAAGACAGCTCACTGTACAGGTGATTTACTATTCTGGGCAGAAACAGACAAAAAAGAAATAATCAATCGGAGTTTAAAAAGATATAAGAACAGATCTACATTTTATTACATTCATAAATTCTAGGACAGATTTATAAATTTGACCATTAAGGAAACTGAGCATATTTGCAACACCAGTAACAAATAATGCAGGTAGAGATATCATCTATCAGACAGCAAACAACTGATATATTTGTAGATGTGTAGACAAACAGATAGAAAGGGAGTGAAATAGGCAGAGAGACTGGCAGAGAGAGGGGAAAAAAAAATCTTAAAGGACTCTATGAAATTCTAGCAGAAAACTGGTGAGGAGTATTTTTGCACATTTGGCTGTAGAGTACCCTCCTTCTCTGTCTACAGTATTTCCACAGGTGTGCATGTGTGGATGCACTCCTACATGGGCTCACAGCCCCCCCAAAAAACACATACACACACAGACACACACACACATGCTGTCAGCACTTCGTCATCTGCCATGCATCTGCGTTAGAATGAGGTACGTGAAATCAGCAGCATTAATGCTGGACCCTGACTGTCATTCCCTCTGGGCACTTGGAGAATAAAATAGGAGCAGGAATGGGTTTTATAAAACAAGTATTCACTCATGCAAACAAATACAGCATTGAGACTGTGCCTACAGCATGTGTCGTTCAAAGCAAGGCTGGGCACAGCTTCAGAAGTAAAACGTGCCACAGGATGTCAGGGTGTTCTGAATCTGAGCTCTGACTTTGCCATTTTTTTCCCCTGAGGCTGTAAAGGTCCATGTGAAAAGGCACCAGTGGTTTGGGATACTAACGTCACACACCCAATCTCCACGCTTCATTCTCTCTAAAGTTCAGCAAGCAGCTGGGTGCCCAAATATGAATGAGCTGCTTAATGTCTTTTTTCAGAGTTAGGCCTGATTTTCAAGAATACACGCTGGCTGTGACTACAACTCTGGGAGGACAACGCTCTCCAAAAGCTGGCTTAAAATCCATCTTTAACCTTGTTAAATTGAGTTAAAGTCCCCAAATCCCAAACTGGATAGACAAAAAAAAAAAAAAAAAGAGTTTTGTTTTTTTTTTTTTTTCTTGCACACAAGCCCTAATTAAAAGAAAATTATTCTGGTTGCAAAGACAAGCACTTAAATATTAAGAGCTCCCAGAATTGAGGTTACTTGCACAACCTGGATTTTCCTTTGTTGTACAGATGCATTCTAATTCAGACTTTAATTACATGATCATTCACAGAGTAGATGGCATATGTAGTGCTGTTTTTTGACTGTAGAGGACTGAGGGACTCTGCCTCACATGTCAAGTACACAGAAGAGTGGACTCTTAGGGGCAAATATTCTCTTGGGCAAGACCTCCTGTTCTTTTAAGTCATCCCTATCTCAGATACACCCCTTCTCACTCTGTATTCCCTTTCCCTGCTCCGGTCCTGTATCCAATTTCACTTTTTGGCTCTTTCTCAATTTGTCTCTTTTATCTTGCCTCAGTCTTTCAGTGCCTTACCCATGAGTTTACCAGTCCCAGAGATTTCAGATCCTCTGTGCTTTACCAGAGTTACTTTTCTGATGTTTTCTTACATCACATTTTGTATATTAACCCCTCTCCTTTCCCTATTTTTGTGCCACAGATGGTTGCCCTTAGATTTATCTGCCCTCCCATTTCTCTCCATTTTCCCAGATTCTTCCTACTGAGAAGCAGACTGCTGTGTCTCAGCACCACCTTTCCTCCGAAGCTCTCTGTGGCTAACTGGGTCAACACAAATAAATAACTGGAGAATTCTTTAACCCTGGGTCCAAGTGGCATGGCACCAACTATCCATATGGCTAAATGCTCTTTTATATAAAAATCCCCACGTTATCCTTGTCTGTAGCACCTGTTGAAAACACCACACTGGTCTGTGATGACCTCCAAGCTGCAGCCAGAAGGTACCTGGGAGGCTGGTAAGGACCAAACCTGTCCAAGACTGTGCTAAGATTAAGGAAATTAATACTTTTCTTAAACTTGTACTCTGAACCTGGTCATTCATTTCCTGGTACACGTACTATCTTTGAATCTGAATCTCAGTCTATTCCCCATTTGAGCCCTTTCTGAATCCAACCGAATGATACCCCAACCTCCTTGTCTTTCCAAATTACCTGAATTTCCCCACAGCTGTTTCTTTTTAGTTTAGTGCTCCAGTCTCACTGTTGGAACTCCCTGTCAGCCACTGAAAGCAAAGCGAAGACACACTCCCTGCTTTTGTTTCAGGTATCCAGACTCCATTTTTTCCAGGCCTGTCCTGGCCCCGAGCTGCAATGACAGGAATAACTCTTGTCTACTGTAGCAAATCCGGTGAGAGCCGAGTCACTGGGGAATCTGGTTTTGGAAATCTGCATCTCTAGTGAGCATCCGAGAAATGCCATTTTCCCCAGGCTTTTAATTGGCCGCTTTGGGGCAGATTTTCCCAGAGATAGCAAAAAAACTTGAGAAAGAGCTTCACCTCCTGACAGCTCTTAGTATCATGCTGTAAAGTACGGGGACAGGAGAGCTTTACAAAGCATCTCATTTTACTCAATTCAAACCAGCCCAGTTCTCCTATGGGTTGTTCTCAGGGACTGACAAATAGCTCCAGACAAAATTTTTGAGAAATAATTAAAGAATCTGAACTGAATGCTGGTGCCCAACTTAGAGTTTCAGCCCAAACACGTGCAGTTTATCAAAGCTGAACAGGATTTTAGTAGACTGAGGCAGCCTTTGTAATTGGTGGTGCTACCAGATCCTATTAAAGTGAAATCTCCCTTCCTCACAGGGGCGCTGTAAGCATTAATTTGTTAATGACTGCACAATGATTTGATGATGAAAAGGACCATATTAACATGAAGCATTATTGTCCCTACAATATAGGCTTGCCTGCTTTCATTACTCATTATGTACAGGGACATACCTATTATGAAAAGGGATGTGGAGATAATAAACTTGATATTCTTTCCAAAGGACTAATCCAACATGTTTATGGCGTGCGCAGCACAGGCAATAGGAATATTCTGGAGAGCTCTGCTTAAATGGCAGAATCCATTGTGTGGAATGTAATGATGTGCATGTATGTGTCTGCACAAATCCTGTGTCTAAACATATGTGAAACACCTGCATGCACGCTCTCTTCTACTTTTCTGTCCTCTATTAACCACGGGTTTCTTTTCAGCCCTCCCTCTGCTGCCTCAAACTCACCAGTGCTCCTTTAATAACAAAATGCCTCCATAAACAAACACTTTTATTTTATAAGAGTGATACCTTTTTTTGCCTACAATCCTGTGCTAAGCTTCTTTGGATACAAATAATTTTTCATTTCTCTCCTCAATCAACCTTCTTGATTCTAACTAAGGCAGAGGAAAAAAAAACAAAAAACAAAAAACAAAACAAAACCAAAAAAACCCCACCAACCCACGCTGACTTATGCTTTAATTCAGGGACCAATTCTGCAAATGTTCACATGGGTAATCCTTCCTCAGATGAATAATCCCTCTGACCACAGCAGAGTGATTAACAACAATGCAGATTATGGTTTTCAGGATCAGGCCCATGCCCTGATGCTTGGGTTCTCACCCAAAGTTTAGTGGATGATGGTCCCTCTTCTTTTGTTAGATATTATTAGAGGCCCACATGCAGCTCTCAATTATTTCATTTGATTACATAGTTAATATGCCCTGATCCTGTCAGCACTCCCTGCAAAGCCTAACAAGATGAAGTAAACAATTCCAGCTGAGTTAGAAGACTTGGCAGGATTGGGCCCTTTAATAGCAGCTGTGAGCTGTGTCTGATTTGTGATCAGAATGTCTTTGCTATTAACAGTCTCATGTTTCGTTTAGAAATAGTCTTAATAAAAAAAGCGAGCAGAAAATCTGTGAGTATATGAGCTGATACAGCCAACTAGATCTAAAGAAGGAGAAATTGCTATTTAAAAACAAAAGTCACACGTATTTTTATTTCTTTGGAGCAAAACTTGCCTGCTGCTTAGCTTATCTATTTAAAAATAAAATTCACATATATTGCTTATTTATTTGGAACAAAACTTGCCTGCAATTCTTTTTACGTCATACAGCGACCGACGGTTTTGTGTGCTATGGGTCCAGGGGTTTGAAGTTCAGCAGAAGAATCCCCCTCCAGCAACCTTTCGGCCTATTCCTGCCTTTCTTCTTTACTTGCTCGTTTCCTGGAGAATGAAGACAGTCAGGACTGATGTATCGCTGTGTCCCCCTTGCCTGCACCACACGGTGTTCATTAAAAACTTGCTGCTAGCAAGGGCCTGATCCAGCCCTCCTGGAAGTCATTGGAAAGCTGTCTATTGACGTCATGGGGATGAGGAGCATACTAATGCATGCAAGTACCTTTACTAATGCGGCCAGTCCTGTTAACAACACCGAAGTTGTTCACAGGATTAACAGCAATCAATCAAGCCCTTTGAAAGGCACATTAAAAGCCAAAGCCTGGTCTGCAAGCCCTTTCTCATAGGAGGTGTGTATATACCTGTGGCTAGTCCTGCTGTATCCTTCTGCTCCCGCCCTGCCCGTTTCGGTGCCTTTTTCCAGCCGTGCTGATTTGGGGTAACATTTCTTCTGAGGAGGTAAAAATTGATGGCCATCTACACCCAAAATAAATGATGTTTGTGTTCTTGGGGGAAAAAAAAAAAAAAAAAAGACGGAAAAAGACACACTAACCAGAGTGAGAAGCAGGAGAAAATGGGAGGGGGCTGCTTTTTCCCTGCAAGTACGAGGGGGAAAAAAAAAAAAAAGTGAAGTGCTTTATTTTGGTCCCAAGCGGATAAATAATTTTTACTCTCCTGGAGAAACTGAAGCCTGTTACAAAAGACCTTATCCTTACAAAATTCCTGTGGACTTCTCTGCTTCTGGATTGCTGAACTGGACCCACTGTGATTATACTGGGAACATTTCTCACTGGGGAACTGTTCAGCAAAAGCTGGTTTATAGATAACGGTTTCACTCCTCCTTTGCCTGTATCTGTTTAAAATCTGCTACAGCCCCTTGTACATGTGTAAAGGTGCTTATGGGGTATAGCTTATTTCCACCCACAGCAGCAGCTGTGTTCATCTTGGAGCCCTTGTAGCAATATTTGTGTCCGTATTATTTCATCCTGCCACCCCTCACAGCTGTGCCTGTGCACCAGGGGGCTGTACTTGAACAGCATCCATTTCTAAATGACTATACTTACGGCTCTGTGAAAACAGGGCGTGGACCAGCTCAAAGTTTTAAAAAATAGAGATTGTTACAAAAGGGACACCCGCACTGAGCAGCAAAACGACTCTTTTTACTGCCCTGTTGTTTTTAATTGGCTTTCATTTGGGATAAGACGTGATTGCAGGCAGAGTGGCCTGCTCATGGACAAGGTGTTAACATAGCTATTCCTGGGATGGATCAGTGCCGGATGCTGTTTCACTTTTCACTGTAGTGGACATTACTTCTTTTAAAAAATAGGTTTAGGTCTTCTTTCAGTGAATCCTCCTAGTTCTATCACGGGTGTGGTTTAGGGATCAGAAAGAGCGGATATTAGGATTTTTAAGGGCCGGGGGGGAGGGCTGAAAGATTTTGTTTCATGCGGGTTTTGTTGTTGTTGTCATTCTTTTATCACAGTTCAAGGCACAAGGCAGGATTTGAAAACAGGTGAGTCACGGGGCTGGGAATTTGGGAGTGGGGCTGTCTGAGGGTTTTACCCTCCCCGCAGCTCATGGGCTGTCAGATCTCCGTGTCTGTAGCCTTTAAATGTTGTAGGAGTGTGCCCAGGAAGGGAAGACGGGCAGACCACCCCCCATACCCCCCCGGCTTGGACCCCAGCACACGGCACGCCTGGTCAGACGGCAGACAATGCGCGCTGCCTGCCACCAGCCCGGCACCAGGCGGCTGACAGCCGCTGCTGCCCATCAGCGCCCGGAGATACTTAAAGAGCCGTAAAAGGCAGCGCAGGCTGCCGGGGGCTTCGCACGGGTGTCGCCCCCAGGTGCGGGCCCCCGGAGGGTGGGATAGGGAGGCTCCTCGGGGCCGGTCCCGTCCCGCCTCCCGCCCGCAGCGCTCCCCTCGCCGGGATCGGCGGTGGCCCCGGGGAGGGGCGCAGTCCTGCCGCCCCCCCGATCCACCCCCGCTCCTCTGCTGGCAGGACACGGGAGCACTCTCAGACACAGGAGTAGTTGGAATAGCCGAGCCACCTGCAATGTGGTGATTTTCCTTTTTTTAAGCTTTTTATTTTTTTAAAGGGAGGCGGAGGGGACGGGGGACGGGGGCGGGAGGTGGGGGGGGATTTGGCAGGACACTGTCTTCCTTCTCTGTTATTAAAACAAAAGCCAAATAAAGTGAAAAGGCGGCTAAGCTTGTTCCTTCCTTTTGTTTGTTTGCTTGTTTGTTTGTTTTTAAAAACAGAAATAAAAACCAAATCCCGGTCAGCAAAGCAGGCAGGAAGGTTGAAATTTTAAACTAATAACCTCCTTTCTCCGCGGCTGCCCCTTCCGTCGGCAGTCACACGTGTTACCTGCGCTCCCGGGGGACGGGCGGCCGGGGGGGGTCCCACTCCCAGCGAGCCCCCCCGCCTCCCTTCCCCAACTCCCCGGGGCCGCCGCCGCCGCCGCCTCCGCCGCGGGGATCAGCCGGCGGCGCCGGGAACAATGGCCGGGAGCCCCGCGGGGCCGGGGGCGGCGGGGGCGCGGCGGGGGCCGCGGACACCCCCGGGGCAAGGGGGGAGGGCCGGGCGGCGAGCGGCTGCAGCCCGGCCGGGAGGCGAGCGGGGGTTCAGGCCAGGTAACTCGCAGGCTGCTTCGAGCTCGCCTGGTGGTGTTTCTCCGAGCTTCATTCCCGCACAGCTTGCACGGGAAGCGGGAGAACACGAGAAAAGGGAGAGGAGAGGAAAAACAACGAGGGAAAAATTGCTCTGAGCGCACGCAGAGCCTTGTTTTGTTACTGTCCGGATTACTGTTATTATTATTTGGGGGACAAGGGGGAGTTGTGTCCTTAATCCGAGGCTCCCTGCCCTCCCCACCCCCAGATGCTGTGAAAGAAGAGCTGATTTCGTCTCCACCATACAGTACACTTTGTCTAGAGAGCATTGTTCGGACAAGCAACTCCCGATCACTGATGACTACAAAATACGATTTATGTTTCCATCAGAGACAGAGAGAATATCCTGATGGCTTGAAAGTCGGGCAAGAAAATCTTACCTAATCAATCCCTTTCCAATATACACACGCACACACACACACACAGCCCGTATAGGAGATAACGCCCGCACTGACTGTACATAAAATAAATATCGGCAGCACGATAATTAACAACAGTCATTTCGATATTTTTCGTCTCTCTCCAAAGCGCTACAATAATATAGTTTGCGCTTTCCTACTTTGATGTCATCAGTAGCATAATTTATATATATATTAAAAAAAGAGCTTAAAGAGCATGCATATTTTTTTAGATGCAACATGAACAAATATAGTAAAGAGAGCTTGTAACATCACAATCACAACAACAACAGCAAAAGCAACCTCTGAGCCGGGGGGTTCATCCGTATCTGAACTGCTTTTTATTATCATTTGCGAAATTATAATAAGAGTAAATAATAAGTAAGAGACATCATCATAACAGAAAGAAGTCAGAACACCTTGGGTTTGGGGTTTTTTCCCTCTCAAATAAAAAGGCAGATTTCCCGATGATCACTGAAATTATAACGACAGCTATTGATCGGAGGGCTTGCAAAGGAAAAGGAAAAAAAAATCATCATCATTGGTCCTAAAAACGCAACCGTTCCCCTTTGCTCACTTGGCACAATAGAAATTGACTGTCTCTCAAAGAGCCATGCGCCTAGTGCTATTTATAGCCAGGGGCTGTGTTGGAAGATACCATTAAGCTTCTGCCGGGCAGACAGACAGGGGGGTGGTTGGATGGGAGGAGGGGGTTTAGCCAGAGTAGAGGCAAAAGCAATCCCCCACCCCTAGCCTCCCTTCCCCGTACACACACACATCCACACACTCACACCCCACCCCCTAGTCTGGCTGGGAATTTGAACCGATCCAGCCTGTTTAAACGGAAAGGACACAGATCTTCAATGTAAAAAAAAAATCAGATCAGACCCAGAGAGAGAGAGAGAGAGAGAGAGACAGAGAGGGAGGAGTGTGTGTGTGTGTGAGTGTGTGTGTGTGTGTGTGTGAAAGAGGGAGAGGGAGCGAGAGAGCGAGAGAGAGGGAGAGAGAGAGGGAGAGAGAGGGAGGGAGAGAGAAAAGAAGAGGGGGAAAAAAAGGAAAGAAGATTTTCTCTATGTATATAAAGATGGCCACGTTAGCAAACGGACAACCAGACAATACCAGCCTGAGTAGCAATCACAGCAACCCCAGCACCAACGGGCATATGAACGGATTAAACCATAGTCCCGGAAACCCATCCACCATCCCAATGAAGGACCACGATGCCATTAAGCTCTTTATTGGGCAGATCCCCCGTAACCTGGACGAGAAAGACCTCAAACCGCTCTTCGAGGAGTTCGGGAAGATCTATGAACTGACGGTGCTGAAGGACAGGTTCACTGGCATGCACAAAGGTGAGTTACCTCCTGAACTTTCCCGAGAGAGATCGGGAGAGAAAGGCAGGCTCCCTCTCCCTCCGTGACTCTCTCTTTCTCTCTCTCTTTCCTTTCGATTTCATTTCATTTTATTTCATTTTTGGTTGGCCCGGGGGCGGAGGCGGCAGGCTGGGGGGGCAGGGAAAGAAATAATAGACCCATCCTGGGAAGAGAAGAGCGAGAGTCAGGGCAGGGAGTCAGCTCCGTTTGGCTTATTTATTAGTATTTTTATTTCTTTCCCCGCTTTTTTGAGGGGTGAGAGACAGCTCCCGGGGAGCGCCGGGCGAGCGGCGGCGCGGGCGCGGGGCCGGCGGCAGCTGTCCGCGGTGCTGAAGGGGGAGCGGGTGCTCTGTATTTACCTTCGGGAGCCGCTCATGGTCAGCCCAGGGGTGTGTGTGTCCGTCTGTCTGTCCCTGGGTTTGCTGGCAACCCCCTATTTTACAACTGTTCTGTATCTGGCACCGGCGGCTTTCTTTTTCTTTTCTTTTTTTTTTCTTTTTTTTTTCTCTTTTTTTGACAATTTTTATTTTTACTGCTGTCACAATTATTATTTGTAGTCCTCTACAAAACAAGAAGTGGAGGAGAGCGAGTTGCTCCGAGGGGGCTATTTCATTTTAGTTCTATTCAACACGGGAACAGGGATATAAACAACAATAAAGAAGCCCATCTCAAGCGGGGCAGGGGTGTGTGCACAAAATCATGATATGTGTGCATGTGTGGGAGAAGGCAAGACAGAAGGGACAGGTGGCAGCTTAGTTCCAGAGGGAAGAAGTCCCTGACCAGGCAGATTCCAAGCACTACTTTAATGTGCCCAAAGTCCACGCCGGGAACTTTTTAGGTTTTCTCTAAAGGTAGTGGAGATGTACTCCTCACGCGATGCCTCACTTGCTCCATCTCTGCCCGCTCATTTCCCTGCTCAGGTTAGGCTCTCCGGAGGTGCCTCTCAGATTAGATGGTGCTCCGTTTCAGGGGTGGGGGAGGGTGTGTGTAGTGAGGGAGAGATGCTCAGATCCTCGGGTAGGAAAGTAGGACTAGCAGGGAGGAAGTTGAAGGTAATTTGCATGGTAGCCCCGCTTAGGAGTAGGAGAGAACCAGGAGCGATATGAGCTGCCTTATTAACTCAGATTCTGTATACGTGTGTGTTATGTGTGTGTTTATATTTATTTTTAAAAAAGAAAAGGAAAAAGAAAAAGACCGGGTTGGAAGTGATTGGGGTGTGACTCCAGATTTAGTGCAGGAGGAGAAAGCGTTTTGCATGGGGCCACGGGGAGAATGGAAGTTGTATCTTTTACAGGACAGCTTCAGTACCGGTGTCTAGTCCAGTTTGGTGGACTCCCGGCAGTGACAGTCACCGATAATGGCATTACTGGCTTCCCAGCTTTCCAGATGCCTTGGCGAGTTGTAAATCTTGAACTTAACGGCATGTTTAGCAGGCATCTCTTCCCCCTTCCCACTCACTCCCCTCCTTGCTTCCACTCTCAGGAAACGCGAATGAAAATATGCCCTGACAGTGCAAAGTGCCAGTTTTACACAGGCTAGGGAAAATGTTCAGGGCTCAGGGACTAGGGACTCAGTCCAAGTTATAGGATATTTCTTCCATCCTTTCTTGCCGGTCGCTTCAAACACCCTTCTCGTTTTTAAAATGATCAGTGTAGCTCTTTCGAACCTTGCTTTCTTTTCAGACTGGCTTCCTAGAAGCCACATCAAGGTCTGATTGGCATCATTTAAACATGACATCCATACTATAATAATTATTAATAATAGCAATAAAAATAATAGTAAGAAGTCCAGGGAAGGAAAGGTCCTGGGAGATTTCGTCTCTTAGTGAGAGTAGACACTGAGCTCGTGTGTGTGTGCGCATGTGTTTGCAAAAAATTACCTAAGGTTTCTGTATAAGAGAAATAACAGCAGTAAAAGCTACACTGAAGAGAATCACTCAACACAGTATAGAGGAAATCTTTGAGCTAACACTTCGATAAAGTATTTTTTTTTGTACTGGGAGGTCACTGTGATTTGTTGATGAGATTTTATTCTTTTGTTATGTTTTATCTTAAACCGGTAATTAGTCAATCTATGCGCTAACTTTAATTTCTATTTCAGAGATTTGAGTTCTCCCTCTCTAAGTTCAGTTTTGCTTTTACTGTATGCCTGTATTCACAGAGACAAACTCAGGATGGGGGAGAGAGAGAGAGAGAGGGAGAGAGAGAGAGAGAGGGAGAGAGAGAGAGAGAGAGAAGAGAGAGAGGGATCATTTATCTTGCTTGGATGTGTTTAACACATATCCCTGAATTAAGCAGGATACTAACTTCATTTCCCTTCATTTCATTTCTGTTGTAAAGCTGCAACATAGGAAAAAAGCCAGGTGGGGAATCTTGTCACCTCATCAAACCAAATTGCATGAGTTCATCTCAAAACAAACAGTCGTTTTTAACCTGCTATAAGTTTTGGACTTTGGAAAGAAAATTTATGATGATGATTGTTATTTTGCAGGCTAGGGTTTGAGCGAAGCTCCAATAGACCCCGAGTTGCCAGAATTTCAGAGATCGGTTTTATTTAGTACATCCAAGAAGAGTTTGAACTCCTTTCTAGCGATGCCGCTGATTTATTAGCTAATCCTGATAAAAATGTGCCTCTGGCTACCTGGAAAAAAATTACTTTCTTGCCAGTAGTGATTAATTACTATTAAGTCAAAAAGCGTGATGGGGCTTTGAAGGATGAGGGTTGTGTTTGGCGCTTTTTTTATTATTTTATTCATTTTATTTCATTTTTAATCTATTTTTTCTCTTTTCCCTTCTCTAAATGCAGTCATGTGCAGCATTGTATTCACTCAGATGTCCTTATTTTGGCTTTGCTTTGCAGGCATAGGTGAAGAATTGCATAAAGATAGTCCAACTTGGCTCACAGGGGTAGGTTGGCAATACAAAACCCCAAGATGCTTTCCATAAGAGATGCATAATGCTTATACATTAATTGATCCATCACTCTCAGTTGATTTCATTCCTAATTCAGGGGATAAGGCTGTGGCAGGGGCATACCCTGAAGGGTTAATAGTAGGCTGTAGTTTATTTAAGTGTACGGAGAGCAAACCTTGGGTGTGGAGGGGGAGAAGGTGGGATTGTTCTGGGAGGAGGGAAGAGGCAGGAATTAGCTTAAAGTAAAAAACCAGCAACCGGAGTAATTTCAGGTGTAAATCCATTGAAATGAGATCAAAGGATGTGTATTCTTGAAAATATTATGAAGATATCCAATTGCGGTGCCCCTGCATAGCAGGAGGAAATTGAAAATTAAGAACCTAAAGATAAAGTACATTACTATGCCCTCCTCCGAGAAAAACTATCACAAAAGGAGAGTGAAGTCCCAGGTTCTCTCACCAGCAGCTCTGGCTGATACCAGTACAGATACCAGCAAAGAGGCAGGGGATTATGATTCTCTTGCAGATACGCAAAGAGAGAAAGGGTACGGGGGAAGCAGCATGTGGGGGAAGGCGGGAAAGGCTTGCCAGATCCCCGAGAAAATAAGCTTTCAAGGCACGAGCGTAGCTGCTGCATATTTCCCCCATCCTCTCTTCTCTCCACACGGGGCAGGAACAGGCTCCTGCTCTGGTACTTTGCTGTAGGGTTGGGAAGAGGCTGTGTGCTGAGATCCACGGGTAGAAATCTACCGGGGCTGAGCTGACCCACCCACGCGCTCACACATACACGCGCACACATGCATGGAGTTAACTAATCACAATTTAACAATTTAGCAGGACATTCATTCATAACTTCCCCCCATCTTATCTAGCAGTGGAGTATGCTTAAAGGCTGAGTTACTGGGAGATATAAAGGTTAGTGCTCTCAGGACAGCCATATTATAATGCATTATCTTTGAAGTCATTTAAGGCCAATTTAAGTGGTATTTAGTATAATATTTATGAATTAATGTAATCTAAATATAGGACTGTCCCCATAGGTTTAAACAGCCTTTTCTACTGAAGCTTGCTTGTACCCAAGGCCTGGGAAATGTTTTAATTTAAAACACCCAGGTCTCCATAATATTCTATTTAGGAAGTCAGAAGAAATCAGCATTCCACACTTAACTGAGATTTACTGAAACACATGCAGGCAAATGCACTTAAAGTGTGGAGATAGTGTGCACTGGGAAAGCAGGAGTCTTGCATAGACTTGAGACCAACAACACTCTTCAAACCCTTATTTAGGGGTGGAAAAAGCACAAACCCCCCAAAACCTCCTTGAAATCCACCGCTGCAGTCCCGTGATCAGGGTGTTTTTCCTACCTGACCCGAACCTCACTCTGTAAGCATTCAATGCAGATAGAAAAACGCAGTATGAAGAGAATAGTTTAGTTCTTTCACAGCTTTACCTTCTTAAAAGTATAAATAATTTTGAAATTTAAGACACCTCTGGGGTAGGGAAACAAGGCTTCCATTCATTATATTCTGTTCTGTTTGATTACAAAGATAGATGATAGAAAAATTAAAACCTTGTTAAGTTTAAGGATGTTTATGAAGGTTGTGGATATGTCAGAAATTCTAAGGCGCGATGAAAATGAGCATTCAATTAAGATGATGTATTTGTTTATATGTAGAAATATATAGGTTTGTGTGTGTGTATACATACAGAAAAAGAGATATATACACATTCATGTGTATAGCCTTTGGGAAATGGAAATTTAGTTGAAAAGAAGCACAACGCAATACAGGTGCTGAAAAAACTCCTCCATAATTGAAACATAAGACTTGCCTGGCTGAAAGCAACACATACAGCATTTAGTATGGTAGTAAACCAAACAAGTTTTAGGGAGGTAAACGTGCAAATAAACTGGAATAAAACAGAGGAGACTTTATGCCTTAGGTCTAAAGATCAACCCCTTAAAACAATCACAATGCAATTGGATAGCTTGATGGAAGAGAGGAAAAAAACAACCGCCTGTACATTAAAATCTCCTGTACAGATGAGCTTCTATGTGTTTTGATAATGCCAAACAGATAGCCCAGATTGCTTCATAAATTAGAAGGGTAAATGTTAACCCTTTTTTTTCAGGGGTCTGGGCATGGATTCTGGTTTCTAAAAGCAGCTGCAGCCAGTTATGATGCTGTTGTTACGGTTGTGTCAGCATTTCCAATACAAACTCCAATTTTCTGGGATCTCTTGCTTGCCTGTCAAGTTTTGCACTGAAAGCTGTTCCTCAGCTAGTCCCACTACCATATGAACTAATCATCCTTACAAGATAGATTTGTTTAAAAGTTACATTAATGCGGAAAAAGAAAGAAATTAAAGTTTGTGTGTCCACAGCTTTTGTTTCTTCTCTTACGTTTCTCCAGGATAGACTTACATTTCCTACACTTTTAAAGGTTACGATTGCTTCTGTCCCTCAATATCTATATATACTGGTGCCTTTAGGCATTTTATGAAATAAAGAAGGGTACTTATTATTTTCTTAAAAAAAAAAACAAGCTAATTAGCAACAACAAACAAATTTTGCTTGTCCCCACCAAGGTTTTAATTAAGGAGTGTATCAGAAACTCACTAATTTCTGCAAAAAAACAATAGGAACAGGAGAGAGTTTGGTTTAGTTTTACGTCATTTTTTTCCTGTATTGAGCCAGAAAAGATCAGAAATTTCAGCACTGACGTAGAGGGAAAAATTGAGGATCCTTGTCACCTTGCGTGAAAAGCATGGTTCATCTGGCTCTGGATCCCGCATCGGCTAGTGGCCAGTGCCACCGACAGGGCTTTCTTTAGCAGAGGATTCAAATTGCATAGCATAATAAAAGCCAGATAGCTGATGGAATAGTCTTTTGAAGAAGACTGTCAGAAACTACCTGAAAATTTTGTCTGGGTAAAGAGTGAGCGAGATTGCGGAAAGTGTCTTGTGCTCAACCAGAAAAGCGTATTGTACCAGTCAGGGAGGGCAGGCAGAGAACTCTCTGTTCATGGTGGTCAAGAGCAAGGGACGGACGGGCCTGAACGATCAAGGAGGGTCTCCTCCAGCCCTAAGATCTGGAATTATGCAGCCACATTTCTCAGCAAGACATCAGGGTGTTTTTTTATCATGCATACCCTGTGCGCGTGCATACCAGCCGCACTGACCCGACAGACCATAACGACACTAAAGGAGCTGTTACTGTCCCTCCCGTCAATCAAGTGTGAACCGAGGCAGGTTTATGCGACAGGCAGTAATGGTTCCAAGGGAGAAAAAGTGGGGAAGATGATCTAGGCTGTTGGACCGTTTACCTGCATTTAAAATAGAGAGAAAGCATCAGAAGCCCAAAGACTCATGTAGGTGTTGGCTATAGCCTCAAAGTAATGTTCCAAGAAAGCAGGAGGCTGAAGAGCTCAGTGCGACCTGTCCATCAAGTACTGTGTGGTTCCTGCCCCATAAGAGTTTGCACTAAGCAGGTGAGGTGTTAAGGGAACTAAGTTGAATCCTGACTTTAATAAATAGCTGGTGTTTCATTAATCCCTGCGTCACCTTTACTTCGGGAGCAAAGGCCTGCTACCTGCTTGCTGGGCAGAACGCAGTGAGGTTTCTGCCATCACTTTGGTGGCTTCACATTTGGAAATCCTGCTGCTGCTTTGCACTTACTCAGTGTTTCACATTCCCTTTAAAATTCTGGATTATGGGTTTACATAGCAAACCTCAACACTTGCAGCTAATGCTACTAATTTCTGTGCTTGCTGACTTGTGTCTTAACTTAGCTTTACTTCTGTAAGTGAAACTAAAACTAAAACAAATCTGAGGAACTGACAAAAGCCTGATCTCTGCCACATTTCTCACTCGCTTAAATGTTCCACCGATGCTTGTATGACTGTTGCCAGGGCTTGTCATGGTGGACTGACCCTCATGCATTAAAATCTGCTGCAGAAAAAGGGAAAAATATAAACCATGGTGAGTAAAAGTTATGGTTTTCTCTCACCAGTGCTCCATTTACTGAGCTGGGGTGTATATTACAAGGGTCTCTCTTTCCCTCTACCTCCCGGAAAGCCATCATCACATTTTGGGGATCTCAGGATCTACTGAGTCACTTTGTCTGCGCTGCATCTCTTGGTGTGGTCTGGAGTCAGGATGTCACCACAGAGACTGCATTTGTTTGCTTTTTTTACTGTGAGCCACAGCCTGAATGCGCATACAGGTGAATGCAGCTTTTAATGTGCATTCATTATATCCAACTGACATCCCCTTGAAGGAAGAGAGGGCTTATTATTGTCGCTCCTTAAAATAAAGATGGATGAGAGCTCTAAACCTCTCAAATAAAGTGCCTGACCATACGTAGTAGCTAAAAATAAATCATATACGGCCATCTATTTCATGTAAATGAATGGCAAGACATATAGATATAGACATTGTGTTAAGTTTGTCAAGCAGAAGCAGCCAAAAATATTGATCAAGGCAAGGGGGAAAAATTGATAATGAACTGGACTCCAAGAAGACTTTAATTGACAGTGACTTCTGTGAACCAGCTTTGGACAGTATATATAAACTGACCACGATGTAACTTTATTGCAATGCACTCTCCTGTAATTAATTGTCACCTTTGTTAAGACTGGCTACAGATCAAAGGTTTAAAGATACTTAACAGGTTCTTAGTAACAAACCCTTCAGATGCATTAGAAATATCCGACAGCTCAGCCAATGAGGCATGCAGATTTCGATCTACCTCACCCTTATCTGTTTATTTCTCCCTCCTTTGTTGAACACGGAAAGTCATTGTTTAACATTAACTATTTAATAGATGACTTTGTTGGCAATTTTGATGCCTCCAGGGACATATGGTTATGGTGACAGGAACCTTCACTGTAAGGTCTTTCAAAGTATTTTGCCAACAGAAAGTTTCATATGGTTTGGTAGACCAAGGTGTAGTGCAGACTCAATTTGCAGTGCAGACTATTCTTATCCCTTTATGTGGCTGAGGTGTTTAATTTCCTTATTTAAACTCTTAAAACACAGAAAGAACGTAAGCACCTTAAAAAAACATGCACAAAAAGGGTAGCTGAGAATTAAGTTTTATAGCAAAACTGCGTATGCAGTGAGATGGAAGTGTACCTGACAGGTTTGCATATCACACACATGCAACCATTTATTTTATGTGCATGTTAATGCAAACATACATTCAGTACAGACAGGATAATATAGGTCTCTAAATAATTCCTTTCTGAAAGATTGTATGGAGAACACACTCTTACGTGAAAGTGGCAGGTGACTCAACAGGGTATTCCTGGAATTATACGCAGAGTTTAATATGATATGTAACCATTTGCTCATTATCCTTTTTTAATGATACAGTCACAATTCATTCATCTCTGGTTTATTTATACATTGTGTCTGAGTCTCCAAAATATTTTAGAGGCTACCAGGCTGCCTTCCCTGTGTACCGGGGCAGATAACTCTGGACATGAAGCTTCTTCAAACAGAATAAAAACGGAGCTTTGCAGACAGAGTTGGTCTGATGAGATCTGACTGCATATTTGGCCTGTTTCTAATTCAAATGCCTGTGTATATACTACACAGGGACTGTGTATGCATGCATGTACTGAAAGGGCAGACTTACATTTGCACATAGTTCCTCTCCTTCCCAGTCCCTAAGGATAGATTCACATCACATAATATGCATCACTCACTGCAAACGCACACAAATATCTTTGTCGGACTCGGTAGCTTCTTGCAGGTAGATGTATAAAGCAGCATCAGCCTAATAATATCCCTATAAAACAGCGCTTCCTTCCTAGGATCGAGAGGGATGAAGGTTGTCAGAAGATCAAAAGATATATCACAGTGTGCTTGTAGAAATCCCCTGATTATGTTTCCTCTCTATAATGCTCTAATTCACTATTTGATCAATTGTAAAAGGGCCAATGCTTTAGGAGAGAGAAAAAAAGTATTAGGTTACTAGATGCTTCAGGGTGAGTGAAAATCACACCTAAAATTATATGTAGCAATACAGTAATGAGCTTATCAATACTTCTTTAAGGAATCTGACAGCCCTATACGAGAGATTCAGTTCTGTGAGCAAAGGTCACAATATAGGTATTGTTTATTAAGACTATCAATAGCCTAGTTGACCAATCTAACCAGAGACTGTATAATGTACCTGCTGTTAACAGGCGGGGAGGAGAACTATGAAGAATTTACAGAATTGCCCACATGTAATATTAATAATATTGATTGATTCTAATAATATAATAAGGTAAAGACGCATTTCTTTGAAATCGTGCATGGAAGCAGGGGGAGAGTGAGATACCTTTGCCGAGCAGATTGAATTGGTTTGCACCTCTCTGAAAGTTAACATAGAGAAAATTCAGTTTTCTTGCCTATACTCTGTTTCTTGCCCATTATTTCACCCACTGCAGACAGAAACATGATTTGTTTTTCTCTATGATTGGGTCTTGGCCTCGCAGGCGCACAAAAGCCAGGGACCTGAGAAACTTCTTGCAGCGAGGAGCATTTTGGTCAACAACTTCAGCCCTCCTCAAAATAGGATTAATCCTGGAGAGCTCTTTTTCAGCATAGAATTGCAATGAAAGTATTTCTTCTCTTTTTTTGCGCACACCTTTATCAGCATTTAAGGGATGGGGGGAAAAACATGGTTGAAATAACGTACATTCTACGCTGTGTAAAATCGATAATTGACAAGAAAGGACTTTGCAGAGCAGCCACACACCTGCCCCAAAGCCTGCTGAAGTCCAGAAAAACTCTGCCTTTCCTGCAGCAGTGTTTGGATTGGGCCCGCAGCCACGGGCAGTTCTGCGAGATGCCGCAGGTTGAAGCAGGAGCGGCCGATAACACGCGATGTGACTGACTTAAGGTGGTTACTCACCCAAACCCAGGCACACAGACCTGGCTCCATCCGAATTTCTTAACTACTCCCTCTGCAACAGTAAGCTGCCTTATCTAGGTAAGCTAGTTCGCTCCTTCTGCTATACCATCCAGCTTCAACCGTCTCGTTCCAGTGTCCGTATGGTGGTTTCAAGAAGGTTTGCATTTCATTACGCCTTTTTTTTTTTTTTCAGTTTACAGGGCAAGTGTTTTTCTTTTGTGAGCATTTAATTGGTTTTAAACGTGATTTATTTGATCGTATTCCATCTTCAATAATACATGGATGAGGATGCAATTTTTCACCCTCTTTTATAAAGATATATTGTTATTCAATTATGCTATTCTGCGGGATTTGTTCTGTTTTGTGCATTCAGAGGGAGCTTGGTCATTTTTTTACTTTGCTTTCTTTCTTCCTATCTTCTTTTTATTATTATTTATATGGATTTTTTTTTCTTTTTAGAAAAAGAAATCTCATTCAAGGTACTGGCAATAAATGAGAAAAGTAGGAGTGGAAGTGAGGAATGGGCAAGACAACCAACAAAAATCCTTTGGCAAAGCCTTTAAAAGCATACCATTGCTTCATGTTTATTTGCAAGAAGGGATACAACCAATTTTGATACCAAAAAAAAAAAAAAAGATTATCTTAGTAATTATTTAACTCCAAGTTTAGTCATTGACAGAGAAAGGAAAAAGAAGTGCGTCAACCCACAGGAACACTGGCAGAAAATGCACCTAAAGATCTCACAGGAGACAAGGGTGCTAGAGCGGTGTTGGTTTCCACATTCTGCTAGGTATTTGGAAAAGTTCACAGCAAATTAAACAAACAAATAAATAAACAAGAAACACAAGCATTGCCATTCCTTCTGAATTATTTGTAATGGCTAATACACCTCAGAACTGCTCCGTTTAAATTGCTGCCTGTGCCTGCAGCTTCATTCAAAGGAAGGGCATTATCTGGTGGGTGAGGGCGGGCGGTGAGGACGCCTAGGTTCTAATCACAGCGTGGATAATTACTCACCAACACTCTCTGATGGAGTCACTTAAGCTCGGTGCCTTCAGGCCTGAACTGAAACCTGTTGAATCAATGGAAAGATTCCCATTGGCTCTAGTGAGCTATTGATCTTTCATTTCCCCAACTGCAATAGTACGCTAGCTGGAGGTTTTTTTTTTAATTCTTTTTTTTTTTTTATGAGGGAGAAGGTAATGGCATAAATTTGACATTTACTTTTTTCTGTGTAAAGGTTTTGGTGTATCTCTGATGGTAAATGCATTACATCAGAGCCCCTTTCAACGTAGATCCAGAAAACATGCTTTCAAAAAACACTCAGAGGGGGCATGGAAAATTAGCTTTGCTCATTTCACTTGTATATGCATATTTGTCCCTGCTTTGCTAAGAAAGGGTCAATGGCAATTTTGCCAGTTTTCTTTGTGTGAGTAGGATTCAGCCTTTGTAATTTCTCTGTCTACAGGAATGTCATCATTCACTGATTCAGGATCTTGATTTATATTTTTTTTCCTTCTTTTAGTGAATCACATACATACTCTTCATTGTTATGGCAACTGAGGGAGCTGCAAAGCAAGGATTTGATGAAGGGCTGCATCCCACCTTTCTTCTTTAAGGGCCTGATCCAAACCTAATGTTTGCAACACAGTTTGGATCAAACTGAAGGTATCTGCCTTCACCGGGTCAGTAAAAAGAGCAAGTTCCCTCTAGACAAGTGTACTCCTGCCCTCAGTACAGGAGGATGGAATTGGCAGTCGTCGCCCATTTGCCGAGCACCGACCCAACACTCTCTGAAGTCAATAGTTAGACTCTGACCCAGCCTCACAAACAACAGACAGACACTGTGTGAATCCTTAAACAGGGATGTGAATATCCCTGACTTTGTCAGAGCAAGGTAGTCCAGAAGGGAGTTTTCATTGCTGATACCCGAGGTGTAGGTTGTGGGGGACAAACAACATCCCAGTGTCCTTAGTTATCCAGCCACAAAAAATTTAAATTAGTAATGTTTTCATCAAAGAGGAGGGTTTCAGGTGATCTCCTGTAGGAAAAATCTGACAAACAAATGAATCAGGCTTCTTGGGCTTTTTTTTAAATTATTTCAGTTGTAGTTTTAGTTCATTCATCAATAGCAATGTACGTGGGATTCTTTTGTTTGTTTGGGGTCTTTTCATCCCATCTCTGCTCACGTCTTTTATGAAATAAATGAAGGAGCTGGAGTGTGTATGCAGTTATGTGTGTGTGTAGAGTCGATTATCTAACCCCTAGTCTATTTGAAATCATCACAGTGCACTCAAGTCAATGATATTCTGTCAAAGGTGGAGAGGAAGCGTGCGTGCAGTGTGAGTGCGTGAACGTGATGCTGTTTGATTGCCTGAAATCCAACTAAGTCTCAGTTTCAAAGGCCTGGAGGCAGCAGAGAAAGTATTTGTTTGTTTAATTATTTATATATTTACTCAGCTTTACTGACAGTGTTTGCAGATGGGGAAAAAAAAAATTGAAGAAGGAATGTTGGGTTCTTCTTTGGAGGGGAACGTGTGTTGTATTAGCCTCAATCTGTTCTCCCATATAATGGCGGCTTTGTGCTCATTGGTCATTTGTTACTGACCAGCTCATTAAAAAAGGCCAAAAAGGTTCTGGTAGAATTAGATTTCATGAGTTTATTCATAAAATGTTTTGCACAATAGGTGTGTCATTCCCCTGTCTTTTCCTCTGCACCGATCCAGGGACAGGACTTCTGGCAGCAGCTTCTTAATTCAAGAGGAAATAGCTGAGGCACCGGCAAACTAGGTGACCCTGCTGTGACAAAAGATACAGGTCTGATTGCTGGGCGATCAGCTCACTTCCCCAGCTCGGGCCTCTATCCTTGGCCTCTGCTTTTGCTCTTCAAGTGAAGCACCCAGGCTTTCACTGGCTGGGCTTGCATCCAAGACCAGCTCTTCATCCTGGCTTCCCAGCCTTCCTTGCCTGGTTGCAGGTACAGGTGTGGGTGTGTGGACCATAGGCTTAGATCCACTCTGGGGTCAGGATCCTTCCCCAGGTGCCACTCCAGGCTTGCTGCCCACTCCCCCTTGTCAGCTTACCGTGCTCGTGAGTTGTTTATTTTCCATAGCCAAGCTACAGATCTGTTTCCCCAGCTCTCACCATTGCTGTTCACGCTCCTCTTCTCTTGGTTCAACTCTGCACAGACATTCTGCCCTCACGCCGTCCCTTGCAGAAAACACTTCACCGGTTCATGCCGCAAGTCACCACTTGGATTCTCTCAGACCGCGCTAGCTATCTCTCCCCTCCTTTCTCATCTCCTTCCCTAGCAAGTTTTGGGAAATGGAAGCCATGCTGTCCATATTTTCAGAAAGCAAAACAGCCATGGGTAGTAGCAGAAAGACCCACACTCACGAAGTATGCACAGACACAGGTACACCAACAGACGCATTTCTGTACGTGCACTACTGAGAGAGTAGACATAAAAAGTTCTTTGTTTTTTTTTTTTTATTTTTGAGGTTCAAAACTCAGTGTCCTCTTTACATTTAAAGATTAAAAAAAAAAAGAAATAATGCAGTAGGCCTGTAATTTCAGCAAGGCAATTGCACCTTTTTATTTTTTAACATTTCTCATTTTGTTAAATCAGCAGCTTGTTTCTCACACCTGAACAAAGATCCTGCATACGTTTCCCTTTGAATTCTTAAAATTGTGATCTTATTCTTAATTATCCCTGGCAGTCCATTCTGGGACTACACTTCAGCTTCTTGCAAAAATATTTTTCCCTGCTGTTTTGAAACATAACTACCCTTCGCTTCCAGATCCTCTCTCTAGCAATCCCAAATTAATGCAAGAAGGCAAAATAAGCATTTGATGTGGTGTTGCATCAGAGTCCTCTTCATTCAGAGGTAGGTAGTAAGGGATTAGGAGCCTATTTCTAGCCCAGTCCTCTTACTAACCTTCCGTATCCTACCTGATCCCGTTCCTAGACCTTGTTCTTCCTTAGTTTGCTATGTGTAAAGAGGAATTTATGATATCCAGCTTTGCAAAGAGCTTTGTGTGTATTCAAGGCAGAAGTCATGCTGTAGCTTTAGCGGTGATGGTCTAAGGTTATAAATGAGACCACATTTGTAAGGAGAGGTAATATCTTTTATTAGTCCAGCTGATATAGCTGGGAAAAAAAGACAGACTTCCTTGTGTGCCTGAAAGCTTGTCTATTTTTTTCCAACAGTATCACTTGGTCTAATAAAAGATATTACCTCTCCCAGCAAGGCTTGTCTCATTTGAGGTGTAAAGCATGTAGGCTGGTTATTTAGGCCTGGTTTTTGTGTGTGTTGAGGGATTAGACTTTTCCTCACCTCGATGGATGGGGAAAAAGCACCCAGTTGGTGTCTCTGTCTCTCACTTTCTGTGATCAGCGGCAGTGGTCATCTCACAGGCATTGAGAGGTGCAGAGAAGCTCTGACAGCCCCTGTTTTCCGATCCTGGAGATGTCCTTCCTTTTTTGCTGTTCTGCTCCCTTCCAAAGCACCACATGCCCTCTCCTCACCCCTGTGACTGTGATTTATTTATAAAATTGCTGCGTGTATGTGTGTGTGCGTATGTGTGTGGGCAACCACACAAACATCCCCAAGCTGCCGAGCAAGCTGATGAGCATTTTCTAATGTATTTAGCAAGTAATAATGCAAACCACAGGCAAAAAGTACAACAAGGAGAACAGGTAAAATGCTTAAGCCAGGGAAGACTTTGGAAAGAAGGGTTTTTTCCCGTAGCTGTGAATAAATTGCAGCCCCCTCCATGGCTGGGAGAAGCATTTTGGTGGGTTTCTTTTTTTTTGTTTGTTTGTTTGTTTGATTGATTTCATCAAGTATTGCTGAAAATACTGAGCAGCAGAAAAGAATCCAGAAGAAGACAGCAGGTTTTCAGACACAGCAAAATCTGACTCGTACACATAAGGCAGCAGTAGTCAGAGGACAGCTATTACTTATGCTTGGCTTTACTACCAGGGAAAGTGTCAGATCATCTGTTCAGATCAGGATAGTCAGCTATGCCAAAGGTTTAATCAAATATTAAACATGGTCAGGAAAATTAAACCAACGTTAGATGTGCAGGAGTTCTGTTCCTTTTCAAGCAAGCACTCTGAGAGAGGAAAGTTCTCTCCTGTCTCTCTCTGATGGAGACCTTTTGCGGCTGGAGGGATACTTTTTTCAGGCAGGGAACCACATGGGTGTATGTCTGGATAAATAGGTGTGCATGTGGCTCTTCGAATGCATGTCTCTTACCCTGTCAAGTAGAGACTGAGTTGATTTTTCCCCACAAGTTTGTATCTTTTTCACTCAGATCATTTCCTGTATGCTGTTAACTGTTCACCCCATCCATTTCTCTGTCCATCTGTCCCTCTCCAAACACAATGTTTTCTCTCTCGCACTCCCTCTCATCATTTCTTCAACAGAGTTAGAAAGGTGCGTGCATGCAGATATGTGTATGTGTGTATTTGCAAACCCGTTCAGGTAAATGTGGGTATCTGGCTGCTTATTGATAAATAATACACTTACAAAGCCACATCTGCCTCCTTCTTCTGTACATTTGGGCTGCATTTACACCCTCCAGCTCTTATTTATTCTGACTGAGGACAGTCAAAGGTAGAACATTTTACAGGGAGTTATGGTTTACAATGTTACCTCTCCCTTCTATTATTCATTCTCTCTGATTTTTATCTAATCTCTCTTTGATTGTCCTGGTGCAGCTTAAGAGACAAAGTGAATTTTTATTACATCATCAATATAATCTCCAGCTAATCAGCATCTGTGTACATTACCATGCCCCCTTTGGCTTTTCATCTGTGTCCATAAACAATAAGAATAAAGGCCGGTTTTTGTGTGCGTGCGTGTGTTTGTGTGTTGGTATCAGGAAGAGAGTCACAGCTGCACTTTTTCATTTCAGCCAGCTTGTTTTAGCAACATTGGACCCAGCTTTCTGCAGATTGTCTTGACTATTGCCCAGATTAATTTCCTGGTGCCTAATGCTTAAATCATGGAAACAATTAAAGCGGATGAATCCATACACATCTTCTCGCAGCAACTGAACTTTACTGTTAATTGTACACACATTTCCATGGCATTGCAGGCAACATGCCCTGTGCCAGCAGAGTGTGAGGCGGTCAACATATCCCCCTACATGGGTATTTAACCTCTACATTTTTAGTGCACACTTGCCACTCTTTCTTGGGTAGGAGGATAGTACATCACATGTCTTTGAACAGGAAGCTCGGAGACCAGATTTTTGGCTTTTGATTGCTGATATTTTTCCACAGCTTGCTGTGTAGCTCTTAGCCTGCCACTCAGGTCCGCAAATTTTGCAGAGTTGAGCTCCTATACATTTTTTTCTCCTCCCTTTCCAGCTCTGGAAGAACAATGAGAATAATACCTCCCCATAAAGTAAGACTTGTGCCGTACTTTGAAATTCTCATGCTCTGTACAGATGCATTGTGAATTTTAAACAGAATCACTCTGCTTTCTCTTTAAAATACCCTGATTTGGCAGAGCAAGGCAGTGGCAATGCCTCTCTGTTAAGCAGGCAGATTTCAGATTGGCTTCCCAGTGGCTTAGGGTGATACTCGCATCCGATCCACAAACTGTAACGCTTCTGTCCCGTTCTGAAGCGCCAGGATCAATCCTTTCCAAGTTGTCCAAGACTCATCACAAGCGCCGTGCGAGGGTTCGATTAGATATGACAAAATCTTCAATTAAAAAAGGCACATACATTTATGGAAAAAATTTAGACTGATATACTGAACAGCAGCGAACCCTTTGGGAAAGAGTATGGCTCTCTTCCAGATGAAATGCAGTTATGGTATAGAGCTGTCCATCCAGCAAAGTGTGTGCTTAATTCACATTGTGGAAAGCCTCCCAGAACGCAATAGGTTCTTAAAGTTGAGCAGGTGCTTAAATGCTTTGCTGGATCTGTGGAAATCTGTAGTTCAGATGAAATAATTAAGCGTAGGGGTGTTACAGAAGCCAAGTGAAAAGCATAATTCTGTGACTCAGAAATAACACTCCTTCATAGCTGTGACAGAACAGTGAAATAATGAAAGAAACACTGTGTACCTTGAACACCTTGCAGGGTGGATCAGGCTGAGACCACCTCTATATTTCAAAATATTTCCTTTCTGAATTCTTTCTTCATGGACAGATTCTGATTAGATTTGGCTTGAGAATGGGATTTGCTTCGAGCAAACAGAAACACAGAATATTTTCAGTTCTCATCTTCTGTTTTCTTTTTTTATAGCAAATCCTTTTCCCTGGCCCCTCCAGTTCCACTCCCTGTTTTGACAAACCAGCTCATTTATCAGATGGGAAAAGAGGATGGGGGGAATAGGAATATTTTTGGTTGCTTCTGTTTTGCATGATATAATCCCCCTCTCCACTTAGCACCTCCGTAAATAGGAGCTCCAATCTGAAATTGGTCACAGTTTATCGAACTCAGGATGAGACCAGATTTGGTCCTGAGTCTCTGTCAACCACGTAATAAAGAAAACAGAGTTTTACACTTCAGACAGATAAATCTGACACTTCATGTAACGTCTTCTGATTTTTCTGGATCCTTTATTATTTTCTATTTTTTTTTTTAATTTCTAATGTTTATTTGCATGTATACTACTAGGTCTCTCTTTATTGTTTCACTATTTATTTATGCTCCCTTGCACCTTTTTACACTCTTTCGTGCCCAGCTTCGCCAAACCCAGTGGCTAAATCCCTTGGGCAGGTATCAAACCACAATAATTCCTGGATAAAAATCTACCTTGAAGGATGAAGAGCATCCCCCATTTGGAACTGGAAGCCATGAAAAAGAACACATCACTTATCTGAATTTGCTGTTCATCCAAGCACTGTTTATGGAGATTTACAGCTCCTTGCCTGTGCAAAGAGCTCTATTGCATGGTGTCTGCTGGAGGATTTTAGGTGGCGGTATTAGCTGCGGTATTAAAAATGCATCGGAAGGCACGGGGTGGGAGATTAGTTGGATAGAAGGACCCATGAATGAAGGGTTAATTGCATTCAAAGAGGCCATCGTATGGAGCAGAAGAGGCAATAGGTTTCTTTTCTTTAAAATTTACTAAATAGCTGGAAACACGGTTTAATGAATTTTAATGGGATCTTTCTGAATCCTATGCATATTGCATCTGCTGACTGTAGGAAGTCAAAGTATTGTTGAAAGGGAGGGTATTGCCCTACTTTAGGTTTCACAGTTCTGTATTTAAAAAAAAATATTCTGCAACAAGCACTTTATTCAATATATATTTTTCTCCTTATTTAATTCCTGCCCCCCCCCCCCATTACAAGTGGAAAAGACTTTCAGAATCTGTGAGCCCTCAATACCATAGATTATTCTACTGTTATGTAACACGTGCTTTACATTTATTGAGCCGTCTTGTGCTGTCAAGATAAAGGAGGGCTTAGTATTTTCCTTGCTTATGAACCACCGACGAAGACGTGGTGATGAATTCTCCTCTTGGTTATATCCATGTAAATCTAGAGGAACTGACTCTCGTGAATTTCTTCTGGGATTACTGTGATATAAATGGGACTGAGATTTGGCCCAGTCTGGTGGGAGAAAGAAAGAAGGGAAAGAGTCGGTATTCACTTTCTCCCTTCCGAGTGTGTATGGGCTGGGCTGGGATCTCACTGCACAATTCATTCCCATGGAAGCTCCAGCAGAGGCAGCAGAAAAAACAATCTATTTGACTTCGATGCAATTCAAACCAGATACCCATTCACACTTTAGAGAGAGCGGGTTTAAAGGAAGCTTTTTCCTAAGGGAAACCGAGGCAAGGCGTGCAGTGAGTTTGTCTCAGAGCAGCTGTGTGGATCCAGCATGTATTTTTTACATCTATCTTCACTATGTTGAGGTTTCCCATTGCCTTGGTAACTTGAATTTTCTCTGTCGTTCTTCTTCAAAATGCCAGGCACCCTCTCAGACAGCTGATAGGATAAGGCTGCCCTATTTTTTATTAACCTGGGGACCAGTTCTCCTTTGGGGTGCAGAGAGAATTGCTGAGACCCTCAGGAAAGAAGCTTTGTGGTTCCCTCGAAGCCAGCAGGAACTGACAGGGCTTGACGTCTTACAGGATTGTGTTTAGGTCTGTGTAAGGAGAAAACAGCACTGTTTTAACTGCAGCAGCAAGATCAGGATGACAAAACTTCTCTGTTAGAGACGTTGTAGTACCTACATAGAAAGGGTTACACTTGCATATAAGTACACAGACATACACACAAATATAGAAAATGTGAAAGGAAAGTAAAAGCAGGCTGGCATTAGGCATTTTTAAACCAATATGACCGTGGCCACTCCACTGGGATAATATTTTCCGTGACCACTTGGTGTTACACTGGCTCTGCAGATCCAGAGGGTGTCCCAGTACAGAAACCAGGGCTTCATAAGAGCAGAGAAAACCTTAGATATGGATTTGGAGTGAGACTTTCCAGACTGAGAACAGCAGGAGGACTTTGCACCCAGAGTTTTTTAAGGAAGAAAGGCAGGTATTTAAGCACTCTTCTGCAGGACTCCAGACAGCACATCTTCCCAGTACGGTGTTGGTATTGCTTTTCCCCCTTGTCTCCCATCCCTCCCTCATGTGTTTCAGATCTTTCTCTGCTTACAAGCAGGCAATGTGATGCCTGCTTCAATGGCACAGATAAGTTAGCCATGCAACTCGGAGCGCCAGCCCTAAACCACCTATCCTCCTCCCTTTGATCTGGAATCAAAACAAAAGACGCCAGCATCAAAACGATCCTTTGCCAGGTAACGGTTACTTTGTGAGCACTGCCTTAATTCAGCTGCAAGGAGCTCTCATCTCTTTGTATCGTGCCCAGATCTGTGCTCATCTTAATACTTTATCAATGTGCCAGCAAGCTGCTTCTATCGTGGATACAGCTGTGCAGAAGCTGTCAGCGTTTTTAAGTAAAGCATTAAACAATACTTCGGGAGACAGCAAATTGTTATTTCCTTACCCCTCCTCCAATTCTTCCCTCTTCCCCTCCCTCGCCAAGCCCAAGTGATGAAGCCCGTATTTTTATGTCAGCTTCGTGCTCAAATTATACAGCCCAAATGCATTTTCCTTCCCCCCCCGCCCCAATGGGACACATTCTCTCTCTAAGGGGTGGAGAAAGAGAGGCACAGGAGTCCTTCTGAGGAGCTGCAGACTAAATGAACCTCATGAGCAAACAGGCTGTTTCGGTGGCTCATTCCCCCTCTGTTCCAGGTGAGCTGCTGGAGCGAACCCAGAAAAGCCACCCACCTCACCCAGGTCCTTCCACAGGCACAGTCTGTGTTTCACAGCCTTTTCTAGACTTTTAACACACGGTGTTGTTGAGAGCTGAGAGTTAGGAGACATAGTTGTTTTGGATTTTTTTCCTAGCTCAGCTGTTGGTTTACTCTGTAGACGCTGAGCAAGTAATTTCTAGAGAAAAATTAAAACTGTCTGTCACTTTTTTTAGTGCCTACTTGTTTTGTATGCTTGTTATGTACATGCTTTGGGGAAGGGGGGTCCCTAGCACAATTGGTGTTTCAAGCTGGACACTCTAAATTCGAGATTGATCTAAAAATCTCAAGATACTTAACTTGTTGGCATTGCCTTTCTGATTCTTGCTTTACAAAAATGGATAAATAAAATTTCCTCATAAAGAACTTTGAGATTTTCCAAAAAGTCAGCAATTGACAGTCACTTGAAGTATCAGGGATCAGACCTTGTTGGACTTGCACATACTGTGTAAACAGATATTTCCTAACAGGAATACTTTGCCAGATTCTTGCTTAAGGGAATCCAGCTTGTTTTGGTGCATAATAATCAAGCCACTCCAATTTATTTTTATTTTATTTTATTTTTTTTTTCTCCTCTTCTCCAGAGAGGGGCAGTTCTGAGGCACCAGTACCTGAGAACAAAGTTTACTCCTCATATGCCGCCTTCAGCACTGACCCTCTCCCAGCAAGTCAGGTCGAATTTGATACAGGCAGGACCAAGGTCAGGCTCGCTTGACTCCGGCTGTCTCTTCCACACACCAGATACAATGCTGCCACTTTGTGGTTCCTTCCTATCTGTTCTGCTGCACACACTTACCCAGAGCTCTCATCCTGCCAGAGAGCATCCCGGCTTTCTCTCCAGGGAGGACTAGTGACACTCCAACTCCCACACTGCCTGGTCGGAGATGCCATCCAGCCCCACCGGCCTCCACGACAGCCTGAGACAAAAAGAAAGACCCCTCTGACAGTGGTCATCTGTTACAAGCCCCTTGTGCACTCCCATAATTTGTCTCACATGGCAGCCAGTGCTTCTAGCCAAGACCCTCTGAGTTGGAAAGGAGGGTATAGGGATGCCAAACTTAATTTCTCAGACAGACACCACCTGTTTTACTCTCCTCTCCAGATCCTTACAGAGGTGGCTGATGATTTTGGTGCAAAAAAAATGCACTTAGGCCACTCTTTTCCTAAACATCTTTTCTCTTTATTGTCTGTCAGGTTCTTGAACCTCTTTATTTTCTCTACCATTGCTTTTTTCTTATTTCCTTCCTTCCTCTGAGGAAAAGAAGAACACATACATACAAAAACACAGCAAGACAGGAAATTAAACCTTTGTACAAAGATGATTTAGTAAGATGCTGGCTTTTCACTCATTTGTTTTGCACTGATTATTTTTTATAGGGGAGAAAGGAAAGAGTGAGAGCAAAAAGATGTGACAAGGAGGGTGACTAAGTAGAGGAAAGAAAGTCCTTTAATTTAGTTGGAGAGCTCAGACATTGGCTGTTGTTTTTTCCCTATACACATGAGAAAACCAAAAGAGCTTTAAACCCACCAGCAACACTCACATGAATGAAACGCCAGGTGGAACTGCTCCCATTTTCCTGGATATGATAAGGATAATGGCTTCCTCCTGGCGAGATTCTCCCCACATCATCCTGGTTAAGCAAGTCTTAGCTGTATTGCAACACCACTTAGGCATTCCAAGGCTCGTTTTAATTTAGCAAATGAATCCATCGCTTTGTACCAAAAGGTTGTTTCAAAATAAGGCCATAGCAGTTCCTTCAAACCTCTCTTGCTCTTTTAGGAGGATATGAACATTACAGCCAGGAAGCACTGGTTGTCTCTGGCTCCCCAATCATCCTCAGTGCTCCACAGACAGCATGGTTTGCCTCCATGCAGTGAATCCTCAGAGAGGGTCTGCCCCGTGGAGATACTGAAATACAAAGAGCAGGAGGGAACTGCCATAAGTTCAGAAATTTGCACTTCAAAAAAAATGGAGGTATATAAAGGATAGTTGCTATTTCTGAGGAAGATGTGCCCCAGACGGGAAGATTCCAGTGCTTATCCATGGAAGTGTCTTGCACTTACTGGGAACATGTTCCAGTGTGATAAGGAACAGCTGTGACAGAGTCCCAGCAAACCCCAACCTTCAACTGCAGGCTGGGAATTTCCCCACACCTCCTGCACAGGGCAGAGTAGCCCAGGGGAATGAGAGCAGAGAAAACTCTCCTGCCCTGTCTGTCCCTGGTGGCTAATATCAAAGGATTCACCTGCAGTCCTCGTGCTGTGCAAACGCTGCCACGCACCCGACGGTGTATCTGCCACGAGGTTTAAACTGTTTCTTATTCACACACCCCACAAACCCAGAAAGCACCCTGTTCTCTGTGGTTGCTTCATTCTGTGCTCCTATTGGCATGAAGGACCCGCACTGCCTGCTCTTACTGGGGGAGAGGGGCAGCTTTAGGGTGCAGAGCGCTGTTATCAGAGAAACAAACCTGGTGAGGAGCAGACAGAGGAAGCATAAAAGAGTGGTTTAGTAGTCAGAGGAGTGGAACGTGACTCTCATCCCAGGACACCTTTTTAGCAGTGGGATAGTTGTAAATCTGACCAAAGCAAGAGGTACCAGGACAGCACTGATGGGAGTGTTTTGCTGTTTCAAGACCTAAGCACTTATTTATGCATCCTTTGTCTGGGGCAAAGTCCTGTGACTCAGTTTCCTGGACTGCAAAGTAAGCAAGGTAATAGCCCCGTGTCCGGGAGGGCAGGATGCAAAGCCTAGTTCACACCTGTAAAATAATTGAGATGTTTTGAGGAAGGGTCACTAGAAGGGCTGAATAACTGAAAAGGCCACAGGAGATCAATGCACAGCAAAACACGTGGTGTTTGCTGATAATTTTCAAAGCACAAGAGAACATTAACAAATAGACTGTAATATTAAGGTCCTTAGATTTTTTTCTTTCAGTTTAACTCTCAGTATGTGTTGGGGGTTTGGGCTGGGTTTTTTTTAGCAATTGTGATCACATTTGTATAATACTTTTTCAGCAACAGCTGAGATAAAGAGTGCACTGTGCTAGACACTGTACAGGCATTTACAGACCTGCCATATTCCAAATGGACACAAACAAGCACACATCCAGTAGGAGAAAAGAAGCACCAGATCGTGATCAAATATGTTTGGTTCCTAACCCTGAGTTGCACTGAGATTAAGACTCAGATCCTTAAAGGCACTTACAGCCCAACTCCCATTGAAATCAATGGGTGTTAGATACCTAAATAGCTTTATGGATCCGAGCATAAATAACTTATCCAAGGGCAGAGCAGCAATCTACAGCTGGGTTGGGAATTAAATACAGATTACACAACTCCCAGTCTGATTTCTTAATCACAAAATCATCTTTCCTTTCCATATTTTGTGCAATAAATCCCCAGCATTCACATCACAACATGGATACACAATGTCCACCCCGTCAAATCACTGGAAACCTGCAGTGACAAAAATGGTTTCCCCTCAAGCCGAGCCCAGCTACAGACACAGACCAGTACACTTCTTCCGTGCTTGGGATTGGCTTCTTCTCTTCTTTACACCATAGAAACTTCCATGGTCTTCAGAGTTTCCTCCGTAGGTTTACACCCAGGTGACGGAGAGCAGAATCCAACCCCAGCACTACAAGTTCAAACATTTTTCACCCAGCTCTAGGGAGGGGATAGATGAGACAAACTGAACTTTCTGAAAAGATCAATATGGAACATCTCTTTCAATTACTCTCCAAGGCACTAAGCCTGTGAATTCGGTTATGATGCATTTATAAATCTTTCCAGGAGGGGCTGTCTGACATTCTCCTCTTCCACCTTTACTCCCCGCAAATAATTCCCTGTTGCCTGGGATGGGCTGGCAGGGCAGGGCTACTCAGGGAAGGATCAGGCTCGAGTTTCTCAGAACCAGGACAGATGGGGACCATTTCCATCTCCCTTCCCTAGGCACTAAAATTCACATAATTAGGGAGGCAGCTACAGAACAACAGGAGAAGCCAGGTCCAAACCTTCCAAAAGCCACTGCAAAATCACTGGGACCAGAAGATGTTGCACAAGCTGAATGTGTGTGTTACACTCTCCAAAAAAATCACAGCCCTGATGGATTACTAGTGCAGATGTGATTATATAGGGGAATGGGGTGGGGGAGCCCTTATGCCGATACAGTTCCTTTGATTCACAGAACAAGTTTAAAGCCTACCCAAAAAATTATGCTGAAGGTGTTGATTTAAGTTCAGTCATCTCCTACCAGCCTGCTGGCTCTGATACTGCAGGGTTGAAGTGAGGATTTGGAGCATGCAGGGAGAGTTTTCTAGAGGACCATGAGTCACTACACCGTGGCAATGCTTTTCTGTGCACTTACCTGCCAGGACGACAGGAAACCTGCCAGTTAAAAGAGCATCAGGATCACTTGAGATGCAATCTGTGTCCCTAATTCTCCCTCTCCAAAAATCCTTGCTTAAGATCAGGCTGTCTGAAGTTTTATTTTGTGTTCTGTCTTGGTGCCTGGTTAGGACTTTCTCTAGAGGCATTAGCTGAAAGGCAGTAACAGGCTCGGGCAGCCAGGGCTGCAAGTGTTTAATACGTATAAGCTATTTAGACACCGCTTCAACAAGGCTGCAGGATTAACGCATATTAATTCCCATCTTTCAAATCTAACTGCAGACCAGGCCTAAAGACACCACTGCTGGCCAAATTGTCTCCACTCCCGTGTGGGTGTTTCTTAGAGGATGCAGTGAGACAGCTTTTGGGGTGCACAGAGGATGAGCCTGTCTCTCCTCTCAGGGTGCAATAAAATCCACGTGATGGTGTACAGAGAGGAAAGAGATGCAGGGCAGTTCAGCCTCCTCTCTGAGGCATTGAATGCACCCTCCTGCTGTGTGTGGCGTGGTTGCACCTTGGGGTTGCCTTGACCCTGGGCAAGAGTCTATCACCTCTGCTGGGGCTGAGAGCCCCACTGCTGGGTGCTGCACAGACTGGGGACAAAGAGAACCTCCAGCCTCAAGGTGCTGGGATGCCAGGCAGGAGACAGGAGACAGCAGATGGATACTGGCAGACAGGGGAAGTGTGTGTTGGTGCTGAGATGTTTTTCAGCAACATGGCTGGCAGCCATCCCACCCACCCTGCAGCTTTGGGTTCCCGGGCAAGAGCCAGGGGTGAGAAGGGGCTCGGCAGCAGCTGAGGGGGTTTTGGTCTTGGCTAATTCACCCAGCAAATGTGACAGCCATCCTGGGATGTCACCCACCTTCTTGCCCTTCCTGCTCTTCTCTACCGCAACTGGAGAAATGTCATGGGGGAGGTATGTCCTTGGGTCTTGCCTGCTCTGACAGCAGCACTGGGGTGATTCCTGGCCTGAAAAGGTCTCCTTTGCTGTTGTATCTTCACATAGTAGAGACCTCTGCAGCCCTTCACCCTGCTTTTAAGGAATTAGGAGTTGCAGATGTGGGCAGGGAATAAGGGGGAGCCGGCAGTATGTGAGAAAGGCTGCAAGTACAGCTGGGGAAAATGTTCTCCTCCATTTCTTTCCTTTGAGGTGACCGAACCCTCAGCAGCTACAAGGGTCAATCTCTTGATTTTTCACCCACTGGGGAGGGTGAGACTTGTGAGGATAGCCGTGGCAGTCCAGAAGATGCCCTCACTGCCGCCAGGTGGGAATAACACTGCGGGGCAGCAGCGGGGAAAGCGCTTCAGGAGCAGCTGCAGATTACGAAGAGTAAAACTGTCCATAACCTGATCCCAACTGCAGGATCAGGCTGCAGGGAGGTTGAAAAGGACCTGCCATCCTCGGTGACAGCATTCGATGTAAGTGCCAGCCTTATTTTAACCCAGTTGATGCTGTTAATGAGAGGATGTAAAGGCACCGAGGAAAATTTGCATGCAGTGACTGCGCAAGGATTGAATCTTTCGGAGTGAAATTTCTAGTGTGAGACAGTCTTGGTAGATGTTATGAAGAATTAATATTTATAAACCATCTTAGCTGGGAATTTCTACACAGAGGTACATTTGCATTCTTGGAAAAGAACTTTTTATGAACTTTTTTTTTCTTTATCACTAAATAGAAATAACTTGTTGATATACAGCATATAATTTGAAAGGGTGATTACTGTCACATTTACAGATAATTGAGCAAAGTGCATATAATAGATATATTTTTACATTGTAGTGGTTACATTATCTAGAAAAAACAGAGACATGCACATGACTACATTAAAGATTTAGGGCTCTATCCTGCACCATTTAAGTCAATGGGAGTTTGTCACTGATTTTAATGGAAGTTAGATAGGGGTTTACAAGCCGAGGTAATGCAGCTGCTAAGGAATAAATATTGACACGAGTGGGTCAATATATTGGTGTCTTTTAAGTGCTAAAACTGTACTTTGAAATACCTACTGCAATTTTTTTTTTTTTTTGCATATTCATTGTAGCTGCAGTGCAGCCATCCTGCTGCTAAAGAGCAGGACATGGTGGGTACCAGTATTCATTGTGTAGTAGTGACACCTTCAGGTTACTACCAAAACCAGTCCCCTCTGTGCAAGGCACTGCACACACATGTGAGGAGAAAGAAATCTTCAGTGAGAGATTTGGTGACTTGACCAAGGACGTAGGGCACATTAGTGACGGAGGTTGCTGTGAAAGCCAGGGACTGCAGCTCCAGGGAGAAATCAGAACCGCACACACTTAATCAAGTCTTGCTTGGGAGGTTTGGGATATATTTCACCAGCGGGGATAAAAAAAAGTAAAAAAAGAAGAAAAAAGAAGTTTAGGTTAAGCTTGAAAGTTAATTTGCTATTTTTCTATGAAAAAAAACCCTCAGGTATTTTATTTTTTAACACGTCTATGTTGGGACATCTTTTATACCTTTCATAAAATATGATAACAAGACCAGGTCACACCCATTAAAGAAAAAAAATTATTCCCACAGATAAACTTTTTTTTTTAGGTATTAAAAAAAAAGTTTTGAATTTATCCTTTTTATGTCCTACTTGAAACAACTTGCCAAATTTCCTCCAAATCTGTGAACAGATTTCCTTCTTGCTAAGCTATTTTTCCTCTACAAATATCAGCTGACAAAAAAAACTGTGCAAGTCTAGTCATCAAGCTAACAGTCTGCTCTCAGTCTCTCCAAACTAAGCAAACAGTACACAAAATAGAAAAGAAATTAGGAAAGAGCCAAAGAGACCAGAACAAAAGCAAGAAGGATTTATTCTCTTAAAGCATCAGCCTGGAGTACGGGGATATTACTCCAGGACGCACAAGAACCACTAGAAACAGCCACCTCCATATGAACAGAGAGAGTGCTGTACTCTGCCTCCATCTAATACGTGAGATTTATAAGTGCTTCGGCTCCCCAGAGACACTCAGGCATATTGCTATATATAGGACTGTTCCCAGATTACAGAATGCCTTCCCTTGGCTGTAACATTTTCAGTCCACAGGGATTTTTTTGCTTCTTTTTATTTTCTTTTAAAACCAGCTCACTCCAAGCTGCTTCCCTTTGTTTGCTCCACCACCAGTGTTAATCATTGCATGGAAATGGGTTCAATGTCCAGTTCAAAAGCAATCCTAGGCAAATATAGATAAACAGCCTCTCCCAGGAAGCGACAATATTTGTGCGGCACATAATGTGGACAATAGATTTGTTTTCTGAACGAGTTAGCTGGAAAATCAGTTAGGGCTGTGCATCACATTGAGCTGTGCCTCCACTGAGGCCAGGGCTGGGGGCTGTGGATACTGTGCTCAGGGCTGGTGGAGGTCCACAGGGTAACCAGAACCACCCATGGGTTGGGGCATGCTGCCTGCATTCCATCCACACCAGACCCATGGAGGATTCGATTCTGTCCCTGCTCACACTCAGGCTTTTTGGCTCAGGCTGTGTTTTCTTTAATCTGAAGCATTCACAAGGACAGCAACCCCTAACCCTCGCAGGAACAGCGAAGAGGGGAATTGGACAGTGATAGCTGCTGTTCTCACATAGGATGTGATTTTACATTGTTTTGGGGAAGACGTGGACAGATCCTGCAAGGGTGCTGAGTTCCCTCTGTGCAGAGCTGGTTTCTCTTTCTCTTTGACCTGTAGGGAAATTATTCTCTTTGCCCTCCTTCACTCTGAAACTGGTGTGTGATTTCATACATCTCTGCTTCTGCAATCACTGGCCCCTCCTCCATTTCTTACCCTTTTTTTTTTTTTGTGCTTTCCTTCCCTGTCATTATTTTTGTCCAACAGCTATTTGTTCAGTAATCTCCCCCAAGAGATTAGCACACTAATAGGCAGTCAACAAAACAAGAAAGAAAGAAAGACACAGTACTTAAAGGATGAATACTTGGGAGAGAGCATCAGTCTTTTGATGTCCTGATTCCAGTCGGGTTTATTTGCTATATATATGTCTATAATAACTATACATCTTCGTACAGCTGTCCTACTGCTGAAATGGAGATTTCTGACTGCCTGGCAAACCTTATGCCTCTCCTTCACTTGCAGAGAGGAGGAAAACGACGGCATTCCCAGTACCCAAAGGGGTACCCTGGCACAGAGCAACTCACGTATTTAGGGCAGCAGGGCGGCTTAGCTGCAGAGCCAGTGCAGCCATCACACACCATTTCCTGCCCTCTGTAGCAGCAGCCCATGTCCTGAAAACATCTCCACACCTTTCACTTTAACCCCATGGTTGTTCCTGTTCCCATTTGAGGAGTCTGTGCCTCCTGATGGAGCAGAACCAGGGTTCCATCTCCAAATGCAGACTCTGGATTCCACTCAGTCGTGGCTGACTAGAAGAATATCGCCCAATCTTTCGTGACCCTGCTATGCTGAGTGGGTAACAGCCAGGCTTTAATACAGACATGGAAAAAGGCAGGGGCACTCAGGAGGGAAAAGATGGCTGCAACTGCGTCACATTCTGCAGCATGCTCTGACAAAAGCTGCAAGCACACTTTTCAAAGAAAGTTTGGTTTCTCAGGCATGCTCCATCTTTGGTAGTTGCTCTTGCTTTGTTTTTCCTCAGACAAATTCTTCTTTTAAACTGGCAGTGAAGACTTACTTAGGACTGCATTAGGGGCTCTTGAAAGCACCCTGGAAATTGATACCACACACTTGGGCGATTTTATTTTTTTTAACAGATTGGTAGGCATTCTTTTAATTTCCCCCTTGTGATTTTATACAGAACACTTTTTCAGGCAGATCTTTTTGCACCCCTCCAAAGCAGTCAATGAAACCATTTGCATGCATACAATTAAGCACAAGGGAGGGGGGGAAAGCAGGAAGAAGCTACAGCTACAACAGCCTAATAATTTCATCTGAAAAAATCCTCCAGACATCTAATATTGTAAAGCAACAAGTCCTTTTGAGCAGAATTTAAAAAATTCATGCATGCCTCTAACAATCATTTTGCATACCAACAAATCTGGGAACATATGAAAGCTAATAATTTTAAAGCTAGAGTAATATCATACATTCTGCCCCCAATTTGCCCCTGATCCTGCACAGCTGAGGATGGTAGGAGCTTTATTATTGACTTTGCTGAGAATATGATGAAGCAGGTGATGTGGTGCAGCCTCCCTCAAGTCAAATGGACTGCGCAGGTGTAGCAGAATTTGCCCCCACATTTCTGACAATGCGTAACATAAAACCCCCCACTTAACACAATCCAATACCCAGAAATCAGAGAGAGACAACAGGGGGACCTGTGTCTGGGGAGTGACAGTGTAAGAAGTTGGATCAGCAGGAGTAAATCTCAAATCTTCAAAGTAATATGAGTATCTTAGGTATCCAACAATCCTAGGCCTCCTCCCAAAAGATCAGAGCAGCACAGTAATACCCTGTGATTCCCAGTGTACACAGAAGAGGGAGTTGCTATTAGAGTTTGGAAGGCCACGAAGTTGCTACTTTTGGTTTCAAAGAAAACAATTTGAAGTTTTAAGGTTAATAGGGCTTTATTTTCAGGTCATTCAGAAAAAATGGAAGAGATCATCCAAAATTATAATGCTGGACTGAAAATCTCCAGACAAAATACATTCAATCATTTTAGCTCAAAACAGTGGATTCTGAGGTTCGTAACTGTTGTTTTGCAGTATTTCGATCTATAAGATTCAGATTTTCTCAGTTAACACACAGGCTGAAAAATGTACATTAAAAAAAAAAAAAAAAGTTGAGATTCTCATATATTCTCACACATTCTGGAGCTGGTTGTGAGGAAGCAGAGCAAAGCACACCAGACTTGGAGGAACTAGAAGAGAGAGCAAAACCAAAAAAAGAACAGGAATATTTTTCTTTGAGTATGCACATGGTGCATTTAGTTATTTTCAGGGTCAGATCTCAAAATTATCCTTTAAATTTTGCTTTGCTTGCTATTCGTTCCCATTCATCTTCTCCTGGAGTCCAGCGAACACAGATATCACATTTATAAACAAAGTTGACACCTTTGAGGGTTGCTTAGAAAACATTTTCAGCATTAAGGACACAATGGGAAAAAAGAAATAAAAAAGAAAAGAAAGACATTTCTTCCTTAAGAATATAAGTACAGCCCCCTGACTCAGACATATGGAGCACACAGAGCCATTCTGCCACCAGCAGGGGCCACAGACACAAGCCCAGAGAAAACGAAGAGCAGGGCAAGTGTGTGCAACACCTCCCTCAGACATTCTCCCAGGCTCTCACCATTTTCAGCCCAAGGGATTTCCAAAGCCTGATGCTGCTCAGTTCTTTCTGTAGTGAACCATAATGAGCTATTTCATCATCGTGCAGCTCCAACCCACAAGTCTTGAAGGCCTTGTACCACAGGTGCATGATATATTCCATCTATATCCAGGCATCTGGTCAGTAGAGAGGAGAAAAGTAATTCAGAGGGCACAATAAAACCTAGAGCAGAGTCTTCTGGAAGCACCCGAGAGGAAATACCAGTCCAGAAACCTGCCTGGAGTGGACAAGGTTTGCCTTTTAGGACTGGAATTTTAGGAATACATACCACTAATACAAGAAAAAGAGCGATCACATAATTCCTTGGAGAAGCAGTATGTCTGGAACCAGATCAAATGTCTGCAATAAAAGCTGAATACATGTAAAATTCACTCCCATTTAATGTTTCACTCCAAGCTTCAGGGTCAGCTAGATTAGAATTAAAGTCCATCCAATCTTTCAGATGAGACTGAAGTTTGAGAGAAACAGGAAGGACTTTTGTTTTTGCAACAGTAACCTGTAGATGAACCACTGGTGAGCTTTTCACTTGGAACCAACTATCAGTGCTTAAAAAAACGTGAAAAAGTATGACTTGAGAGAACAGAAAAGGATATATTCTGTTCATATTTTTATCATGCCTTTACAACATTTCCCAAATGAAAGGTTAGGGTATTAAAAGTAGTGACCAAATTTACCAGCATTTCTGTAACAAAACCTTTAGTCCATCCAACATCCTGCAATGAAAAATTAATTTCTATCATCACCTTACACAAAACGCTGGTTTAAAGGTTTACTTCCCACTTTGTGCCTCTAAACAATACAATAACATCCTCTTGCTTTTTGTGTTTTCTGGCCCAGGCCAACATCAAAGTCAGCAGTACAAAATTAAGGAGTGCTTTGGATTTTTATTCAAATCACTCTGTATTCCAAACCCAAGCCTTGGCCTCCCCTCATCCCAGGTAGACATTTGCATCCTTTAAATGATCTTGTTTATTCTCTGTGTTGGAATACAGTTATCTGAATATTAATTATGGTTTTAGTGAAGTTCATCGGTTGAGTGCAGGAATTGAGAATTCTTCCTTCAGTTGCAGCCACCTGCTTAGATTTCTGTGTTTATCTGCTTCACTGAGTTTAAATCAGTTTCTGTAAGTGAAAGTCTGTTGCTTTGAGCAGATGTTAATGCTCAGAAATAGTGTACAGTCTGCCATTAGCATATGTAGCATAACGCTAATAAATAGAGGCATGTACCACCCTTGAAGGTGATTCTGATTTCAATAGAGAAATCTTCCCCCCCATCCTGCCAGCCTCTTTCCTTAGGGAAGCCTCCGGCATATACAGCTGTTAAAAGTGAGGCATCTTCCTCCCACCCCTGGAAAGACCTTAGCAAATGGTCCATTCTGTTTATGCTACATTTGGATGATTAATGATATTGTATAGTGTAACTAAATTGTACTGCTATTATCATCAGGTCACTGCTGACAATTAGATATATCATCTCTGGGGTTCACATACAGATAACAATTTTAACTATGTGGATAAGTAAAGGTTTGATGGTGTCCTAATGTTAATGCAAATATTACCACATATTGGAAATCAGTAATGTACCGCGTACGGGGATCGCGTTACACAGCAGGGGCCGTCGGGTAGCTGGAGCTGGTGAGATGGTTGCAGCAGTGGTTTTCTCCTTTATCCTCCTTGTTAATTTTTGTCCCTTCCCTAAGGATTCGGAACAATCCATCTGTAAAACATGACAACCGTTTAGGCTCTAAGGGACCCAGCAGCTTTCAAACAAAGCTGTAATCAAACTGATTTGGGACGTCTTGGGTTTTGGGAGGGGGGAGGTTCAGTTACCTCGGTGCTCTCCTAGCTCCCTGCGCAGTGCAGGGCTTAGAGCTCCAGTGCTAAAGCAGAGTCACTGGAAGAAAAGTTGTTGTTTGAGCATGGACAGCTTAGCCGTGAGAATGAGAAAATCTGAGAAAATCAGGTCCTGAAAGTATCTTCGTGCTTTGTCTCGAGAACAGATCAGTGCTCCTAATCCTGACAGCTGCAAGTAACCATTCGAGAGAGAGGTCATATTAAGTCAAGATGAAAAATTTGAGAAAGGACTTATTGCAGAAATGCAACATTACAGCTCCTGGCTAAAGTTGAAAGTATATTGGAAAGGTTTGGAGGAGCAAGAATTCAAATTGAGCAAAGCCTCTGCCCCTTTTACTATTCATCCATCAATAACTGGCACATGTCATGTTAGGGCACAGACTAGAAATTAATTTTCTCGCTAATATTAAGAAACTTTATTGCACCAACCCTTATCTTCATAAATCCTGATATATACCAAGAGCAAAGAACACGGAAGTCACTGCAATAATATCAGCAGAAAACTGGAGCATGATAAAAATCAGCTTTACAGGCCTTGCATTTCCATGAGTCTAATTCCCATTTCATAGGGAGGAAAACATAGCAATCTGCACTCAAAAAGAGAAGAGAATCACTGGATCAGAGCCCCCAACTGATTTATACTCACAATTTCCTTCTGCGATAGCAGCAGCGGATGTGAAAAGCAAAGACTACCAATAATTCTGTTCTCCTCCCGGCATGAGAAGGGAAAGATTTTCCTAAACTCAAGAAATTACTGGAGTCAGATTCATTGGACAGTGGTTATTCTTAAGTGGTTTGAGCTACCCATTTCCATAATTTCAGGTGGGTGATATATCCCATTTTCCACAGAGAAAGACATTAAAAAGGAAAAAGTTTTTGCACAGAAATAAAGATACAGGCTGAGTTCACACTTCAGTGATTATTGGACACCTTGTCTGCTAATTAAATAATGGGGTTAAAATTAAAAAAATAAAATAAAAGCAAAATACAAAACCAAAGAAGAAACAATTAAAAATGCAAGACAATGGTTGGTCATCTTCTTAGAGAGCTGAGTTCGTGCTGCAGGAGCATATCTCCTGTTGGTAAACTTTTGCAGACACTCAGAAATTGACAAAACAGAAAAAAAAAAAAAAACCAAACCCAAACAAAGAAGATCCCAGAGCACCCAGGGTTGTGCAATCGGAAAAGAGAGACGGTGGCAAGTGCATATTAACTCCCTACTAATCACAGATCAGAGCATCATTTCACTTGACATCCTGCACCTCTTGGGCAAGGGATTCATCTTGAAAATAGTGTTTGGGTCTCTGGGCAGAGGTATCCAATTTCTGTGGGCCTCAGAGCAAAAAAGAAAACTGCTCCCTCTGCTCCAAGCACATCTCTGCTGTAAAATCAGTCTGCTCAACAATTTAAGAGAGAGAAAATAAGGAATGAATGGTATAAATTCATTTTTATTCCATTGATGTTCCTTTGCCCACTGTTTGCGCTTATTGATCTGCAACTAAGGGAGAGGGCCAGAAACAGTAAAGGATAAAGGTAAGCCCAAAAAGTGCTGCTGTTCTAGAAGCTGGAGGGCAGAGGAGAGACAAGGAAGAAGAGCAGCAAGAGAATGGGAGAACAGAGAAAGGAAGAGAGAATTAGAGACAGAGCAAACAAGATTAAGTTTCATCTGACTTATTGGATGTACACTTGGAAAGCAAAAGGCAGAGAGAGTAAGGGCAGGGGGAGAGAACATGAACCACAGCAAGTTCTGTCCTGAGGCTCCATGCAATGGTTTTGTTAGAGACTCTCTGAGGCTGGTGCCACTTCGCATGATGTGTAGCTTTAATGAAACAAGGAGGGGGGCAGGCAGGAGGGAGGGGGAAAAGAAAAAGTGACTGAGACTCTCTGTCTCTTGCTCGGTCTCTGTTCCAGAGACCTATTGGCCATAACTCTTGCAGGGCAAATAACAAGCGTTCCCCATCCAAATGTAAGCACATTGGCACTTAATCCTATTTTATAAAGGTTATAGTTTTACACAAATCACTTGCTGTAAATGCACTTTAGTCATCCTCCTCATGTTAAGTTTCCCTTTAAGCCTAACTAGGCAAGGAGGATTTCTCCCACTGGCCCTCTGGACATGACGCCACCAAGATTGAACTATGCTCCCCATCTTTAATATCCCTGGAGGGATTCATCTATAATGATGTCAGGGGCTAAGCATATTCCCTTGCCAGGGTGGGGGAATTAAATCTGTCCTTCCTCTGTCTCACTCTGGTCCAGTACAGCTGAAAACAAGTTGTTTGGAGAGCACAGAAAACTGGTGATGTTTCACTTTTGATGCCTTGCTCTCCATGCAGGTTCCCTAATGTCTACTAAAGGGTGAGCTTAGTAGCCTTTTCTTCAGTGATTTCACTATCAGTCGTCCCATTAATGAAGTTTATAACAGTCACTGAGACCTCTCCTCTCTATCATATCATGCTGAATTTTCCCAGTGATTTTCAGGGTTACACTGGAAGGACAGACTGAAAGACAGAGCCAGCCCTAGGTAGGCAGACAGCAGAGTGCTCAAAAAAACCCACATTTCACTAAGAAATCAGCTTAAAAGTACCACTGACATAATTGCTGCCAGTCATCTTTTACGTGTTCTCACACAGACGAATCCCTGATGAGGAAGGCACACTCCAGCTCCTGCACATTTTCCTAATGAGTTCTGGGTTTGTTTCATAGCAGGCTACACAGACTGTTGAATCATCAAGCACTCAAGGAAACTTCATGGGCCTGGACCAAGTTAGGTACAATGATTTTAGCCACCTCAGAGCAGAATTACACTACTTCAGCTGCTGCCTTTACTTTTTTTTAGTAAAAAGTTAGTTAGTCCAGCAGGATGAAGTGTCCTGCCACGGACACAGAGCTTAATGTGGCCAAAATAGAACGTGAGTTTTTTTCAGCTAGCATAGTTGAGCTGTCTCTGTGGTCTCTCACTGAGGTACCTTTAATTTAAATCTCTCCTCTCTACTCAGATACCCATTTTCATAGCAATTCTTCCAGTTGAGTCACTTAGATTTTTGACCTAGTCAAGTTTTCTGAGGTTGACTAGATTTTCAGAAATCATTGGAGTGAAGTAGAGGAGAGTCAGAGACAGTAACTGCACCATCAGTAGCCTTGTCTTTTGAAAACTAATCTAAAAATACACCATCTTTCCAAGGAGAGAAGGTAGGTAAGTAACATTAGCTGGCAGGAAGGTTGCCCCTCAAGCTGTCTTGATCCCTCTCCACAGATGACTTCCTGGTAATCTGCAAGGATACCCTGAATTTCTTGTGAGCAGTACAGAAACCTTTTTCAGTTTTCCACCAGCACAGACTTTATCTAGCCTTTGTGTTTAAGAAATGATTCATGAGGTCCAGGTTTAAATGAGTGTCTCTGTCTAGCATTAGAAAAGAAGCTGATGCAACAGGAAGCAGGTCTTTTGTTCTTTCTGGCCTTACATCAGGCAAGAGACAGTTTATGTGACTTCCAGTCAACCGATGCAAAGCCACGAGTCATTGAATTAAATTCCCAGTGTCTGATTCAGAACACGACTGTAAATAGATGACGCTCCACTGAAATCATTGTTGTTTAACTCTCCCCACCAACTCTTTGACACTTCACAGCAACTCTGATTCTAGCTCCAAGTTAACATTAACAGCACATAATCCGTCTTAACAGAAAACTAAGGACAGATAGGAGATGAAAAGCTTGAATTCCTCTGCAGAGAGCAATCTCACACCTATGAAATCCTTAAGCCGTCTATGTCAGCCTCAGCCTTAAATGACTGTATAAGCCTAAACAGGAATGAATTTCACCCACAAACAACACGAAGAAAAATTCTGCTTGCCAGTCAGTGACGATTCATGCATTAGCAAATTCACGGGAAGTTCAAAGCTGCCTAGTTCTGTCACCAGCTTTGCACAGCTGGGAGAAACTCCATTTCCTTGCAATAGTAATGACATTCTACTACAAGAGTAAGAATAAATTTGTTTTCTATCAGACAACCAACAGAAATAATTCATAAGTTTGCCTTATGCAATATGGTTGCGTTTGGAAAGCTCAGCTGCAATCAGTGCCCCACAGTGCAAGGTGCTGTTCATTCTTTAACAAAAACTCAAGCCAAAAGAAACAGAAGAGAGGAAGTCATACACCCAAGGCCGCACAGCAACTCAGCAGCCAAGGGAAAAAATGAACTTAAGTTTTTTGACCACCAGCCCAGTGTTCCTTATGCTGCACCATTCTCTGTGCCATCAGTGAGGTCAGAGAGAGTTTTATATTTACGCACTTTACACCATCATCATGCAAGATCCCCTTACAGCCTATATCCTTATTTTGCCCCTAGAAGGTAAAAGCTGCTTCTGTTCCCAGTTACATAAGAGAAATTGAGATATAGGAAAAGGCTGGAGCTACAGCCATAAATAAATAAATAAATAAATAAACACGTCTAGACCATAATTTGTGGTGCTTATGTCCCAACCTCAAAGGCCCTGCTCAGTTTCTACTCAACCCCAAAAGCACCTATTCCATCAGCATAAATACTGCTTCTCTAACGAATCCATACCTTGGAACAGGGCCCAGATCTGAGGTCTCCTCTGAGTCGCATAAATGCCCTTACCAGAGCATCATTTTCTCAAATCTCTGGTCCAGAATTAAGACACAAGAAGCAGCAAAACATTTTTATCTCTTCCTATTGCAGCATCCAAAGCACCACCTTGATTCTTTTCAGTGCACGCTGTTTGTTTTGGGAACAGTAGTAGCTGTCACATCAAATCACTGCCATGTACTTGGTGGGGCACTCACTCACCTGCACTGGTCCAGAGAGCCACCTCCAGCTCCAGCATCCCCCAGCTGTGCTCAGCACACCCAGATCAGCTGCCTGAGATCCCCAACCAAAACCTCTCCCTCTCCACACAAATGTACAACACAAATATTTATCTGAAATGTTTAGGGCACTGGGTTTTCTGAGGATTTTCTGTTAAAATCTCCTTGGCACGAAAAACCAGGCTAGGTCACAGAAACACAAAGCTTCTAGTTTCTCTAACAGATGACAGAGAAAAAAAAAACAACATTGCTTTTTTGCAGAGGAAAACAGGCTGGGTCCAAGGACAAAGAATCAAGTTGCTGTTTTCTAAAACATTGATTTGAACCTGCCTTACACTTAAAGAAAAACAGAAAGACAATAAATCCTAAGAAAGAATCAGCAAAAAACCCACAAGATATCAAAACTTGCGGAATTCTATAGTAAATCTAAACTGCTCACATTAAAGTCTTCCTGCTGAAACATCCTAGGAGGACTTTTCTCCTCAAGGGGATGCCAGAGTCACCAAGGTTAGCTTAACCCCCTCCTGCAAACATCTTTGGAAAGTATCACAGCTGGAAGGCTGACGTAGATTTGAGACAGACACACACACTGGACTGCTCATGCAAGAGACCCCACGCAGTTACAGTGACAGTCACACCTGCTCCAGCTTTGCATATGCAAGTCCCAGACTGCATCTGAACCATGTGGAATTGCTTCCATTTTCTGCTCCCCCTGTTTGGCTGCACAGAGCCACAAGGCAGGGCAGAGCAGCACACATGCTCTTTGGAAAACAAACCAACAAACACACAATGTCATCAGGGAAAAACAGGAGATTCTTTAGCACTACTGAAAGGTGAGTGACAAGAGAGTCTTCTTCTTTTTTAGAAAGCACCACGACAACGCTGGTTCTCCCAGCTGCCAGCACAGCAACCTGTGAACAGGGGATATCAATTTTATAAAGTCACAGAATAAACACCAGGTTTAGAAGACACTGTCCACATGCTGTCAACAGATATTTCATGTCTGTGCTCCTCAACACCTTCATAGGCCTTTCCATTACATAATTTCTCTAGTGCAGGTGTACCCAAACCTTTGTGTCAACAGTTTTCTTTTTTGAGCGCTTGCTTGCTTTCTTTTTTTGTTTTTTACTCTCTTCCTGTTTCTTATTCTCCTGGCAACCCCACTGCATTTCTGGGAAAGTATCAGACAGGCAATTGATGTCTTAGCCCTTTCTATTGTTTCCCCTAAAGCCCACCAAATTAGTTCCTGAAAATTGCTCTTCTTCCTTTTAGGTTTACCTAGAGAAGGTGCAACAATTCAGGATTAGGACAAAAAGGGGTTGTTTTGCATAGTTTGGAGAGGGGATACACTTTTTTTTTTGCTCAGAAAGGAAGATGGACTTTGGCAAGCTCCTCTGCAAAGCTCTGCTCCTGTTCCTGACAGCTCTCCAGGCTGAAGTGATTTCACATGGAGGCAGGAGCTCCTTGTAAGATCAGACCTGGTTCCCACTCACTGCATTTGTCATGCAGGTTCCCAGCTGGTACAAACTCACATTACTTTGCCAAAGTCAATAAAGTGACAGCTCAAGTGTTGGATGTAAAGCCATTTTCTGGTTTCTTTAACTTTTTCCTTTTTAGAGCTATTCTGTGTGAATTAATGGTCCATCTACAGCAAGGGTGATGTAGAGCTGCATCTAAAATATTTACGTAGCAGACTTGTTGTTGAAATCCCTGTGAAGGTATACACCTGACTCTGGTTTTGAATTGAGCTCTTCCAAATACTTCCTTGTTTCTTCATTTATGAACACAAGTTCATATGCTGCCCACCTAGGATGTGGTAGTCTAACTCTTTTCTTTCAGGACGGATAGGAATGGAACTTGGTGAGTCGAAGCTATAGGGTGGTAACTCCTTAACTGCTAAGGAATGTATAAGCTCTGAAATGCACTTTCAACAGAAGCAAACACCACATCAGAGAAGTTAGGAAGTGGGAAAAGTATTTGCTATTCTACAGGCAGTTGCATTTAAAAAAGCTCAGCTCCTGAGGTGTCCCCTTCCTGCCCACAACCCTTTACATAACCCTTTACATTTCTGTCTACATAAGAAGTTAGGAGAGGTTTTATAGAACTGTACCAAAAAAAATTTTGCAGCAAGCCCTCCTTATAAGCTTAACTGACTTGCTTGCCCTTTGAGTCTTTCTTAGTTTTGCCACTATTGAAATATCTATTTGTACTTCATGGGGGGAATTATCAAAGCCCAATTAGGAAAAAAACCAAAATGAAACAAAACCAGAAGAAACATCAAAACTTTTCCATTCAGTTATTTTATTAAAAATAATAACAATCATAGCAAATGCTCCTGAGAACACTTAAAAATAGTCTTTCCAATACTTCTTAGTTGTTTGTATTTAATTTCCCCTGAAGACACTTGGAAAAGCAATTTACTCAAAAAGTAGGAGGATACAAGCTCAAGGCTGCACCAGAAGCATCACATAGTAACATCTAAACAAGTCCCAATGTCCTCTCTTTTTATCATTTCCTTTCCACAAGCTGTATCTTGTCAAGGTTTCCCTTCTATGAGAGCACTTTCCAGCCTACCTTTCGGAGAGATGACTTCTTAACACAAGGGGTAGAAGCATTGCAAAGGCCCCAAAGAGTCTATTTTGCAGTAGGTAGCAGACCGCTAAATGTTTCAGATTGGGAGCATCCTTAGTTTGCAAGCTTTGAGTCGGACCGTGTGCTCTCAAACAAACCTAGTTATGCCTTCCCCCCCACTTAAAGTCTAGTATTTCTGTTTTTCTTTCCTAGATGATTATTGTTCTCCTGAAAATTGTTCCAGCCTGCCTCCCTAAAAAATCATCTCTAAGAAGACTTCAAACATGGAGGGTTTTTTTTTGTTGTTGTTGTTGTTTTCTGAAAGCTATGGATAGACCCACTCTTGCACAGTTCCTTGGAAGTAATTCTCATTAATACAATATGTTAAATCCCAGTCTCCAGAAGACTTTGATGTGTAGGCTTAGGAGACGCTCAGGATGGGATCTGTCCATTAAGAAGGGCTTGCCTGGGACAATGAGTTGGTGCATTAGGGCCTAGAGCTGCTAGTTTAAACACAAGTAATAAGATGAGGCTATTCCTGGATGTAAGGCTAAATATAGCACCACCTTTGCCGGCTTATGCTTTTGCCTGTGCAACTGTCTTGCTCCTAAATCCCTATGCCACATTCCTGCACAGTTCTGGGACGCTGTTTTATCCCTCTAGGATGTTAATAAGCCTCACTGGCAAGGAAGAGAGCATTAGTCTTTGATGGGTAGGTAGATTAAATATGCACGCATAATAGTAAATATTTATTTAGGTACCTGAGCTATTCTGATTAATGGCTGCATTTTTCTTTTAAACGATTTGAGTACTTTTTAATGGCAATTAATTAGTATTTATGGCATGATTATTTAATTTATTTCACTCTTCTGCTGCTAGTACTGTCAGGGAAGCTGGAAACTCCAGGTTTTTACAGTTTTTTCAGGTTGGTAAATATTAGAGTTTGCTTCTGTCTTCTGTGTGCCTGGGGATGCACAAACCAGCATGTCTCTGCTCTATTTCCTGGCACTTATTTACCAGCAGCAGAACTACCATCCAGGGAAATAGGACTCTGATCCTGCAAGCACTTCATGAAGTTTTTTAACTTTAAGTACACAAATAAACTTGTTGTGGTCAGCAGTGGCACAAGGATTACATGCATAAGTTTCCAGAATTGGGACCTCTAGGTCTCTCTAGTGACCTGCTTAGCTTGCAGTAATAACAGGGCAGCTCTCAGGGGACTATGCACAGAGATACCCGGTGCCATAATCTGGCTTTGTAGGTCCGATGTAAGTAGTGGCAATATGATTTATTTTTGGCCCTGATTGCTGAAGTGCAAGGAAAATAAATGAGGGTTTCAAGAAAAAGGACGCAAAACCCTTTCTGTATCAGGGGTGTCCACTGCAGAAGCTATGAGCAAAGAGGGTACAGCAATACGTATCTCCTTTCTTTGGGCTGTTAGGTGAGCTGCGAGGACTGCAGGTATCCATCTCTTGCTCCTGTCATCATTGTACAGGGACCTTGTCTTGACTGAGCCTGAGAAGAATCTCCAGTGTTAACCTCACAAAAAACTGCTGACTTCAAAAAACATTATAATTTCTTCTTTGGGTGAAGTCCGAGAAGTTGTATGGGCTTTGCTGTTGGTCGCTTAAACAGTTTGAGTTCCCCCTTGGTTTGGAAGTTGGAATTTTTTTTTTTTTCCGAGGCATGTGGGTTTGTAAATGAGACCAATACTGTATTAAGTCAAAACTCTGGAGTGCCCAGTTCCATTCCAGATTTTTCTGAGACAGTTTCAGAGACGTAGGGCTTCTGAGATGATCTGGGTACAGAAACTGCTGGCAGCCTTGAGAAACTCCTTACAAAGAGTAAGGAGAGGATCAGCACCTTGCCTGGATCAGGCAGAGTTGGAGGCTACCAACAGGGGATAAGTTGGTGGGAGAGGTCCTAATGAAGCAGAGGGTGAGACAATTAGTGCCAAGGGATAAATCTTACACAGACGGTTCTCTTATTCGCTCATCCCCTACACTCTCCTCCCTCGACAGCCCTGAGTCAAGGCAAAGCAAACAGATGGGGAAAAATACAATTAGTTGCAGAGCCACCAGAAATCCAAACAATATTCCATCACAGGTTCTAGGCCAGCACACTAATTTATCGAGTGCGCAGTGCTATTGCAAGTGGCCCGGTGTGCTAACTCGGCAATAGATCATGATAAAAAATGTAAGTGATCCGTTATCGCCAGGTTAATGCGCTTTACTATGCAGTTCTGCTAGCTCGACAGAAACATCGTTACATAATGATAATGATGCTCTGCAAACAGAAGCTGGAGGAGGGGGAGGAGGGAACGAGACTTCAGGCTCCAGGATTTTGCAGAAATTCCTGGGCAAAAAGGGCTGGATTTCCAATTCATTTAAAAATAAATATAGGAAACTGAAGAGAGTCAAGTCTCAAAAAGCAAAGATGTTAAGGAATCATTAGTTCAAAGTAATGAATGCTTTTTTTTTTACAATTCATCTGCCTGATTAGGAGTGTTGATAACCATGAAATTCACCAGATATTTGCTATTGTTTCATTTCTCAAGAGCTGACAGGGCTGTTCAGATCTGGATGCACTTTGCTGATAATGTGGATGAATCAAAAAACTGTCTTCCCACCTGGCACATGGGCTTTTGCAAGCTTGAAAGGGAGACTGGAGGGAGGAGGCAGGAGGAAGGGAGAGGAAGAGCCAGTGACACTCAGTGCCTGGGATGTGGATGCAGAGAGAGTGGGACAAGTGGGAGAGGCTGAGCTGGGCAGGGTGAAAGGAATGGGGAGAAAGGCAAAAAAAATGCACAGCAGCGTGGTACTGGTGGAGTGTGTGTGAAGCGAGGTGAGGGAGCACATACAGGCAGTGCCCTGGGTGAGGAGTGCCCTGAGAGTGAGCAGAAATACGTGTGTGATGGAAAGAGAGCACTCTGCCTGCTCTGAAGGCGTGGTGTAGCGAGTGACACGGGTGACACTCGTGACACAGCCATGATTTCAGGAGATGGGAGTATGAGAAATCGCTGCATGAGCAGGGGCCAAGAGGGAAATTCTCCTGCCTTTGATGCCTCACTGTGTCCTGGGTGCAGGACAGAGACCTGGTCTCTCACCAGCTGCACTGCTTTACCCCTGTCTTGCTCTGCATCTTCTGGGTGTGACATGTTTGTCTCTGGTGCTGTGGAAAGCTCTTGCAGTTGGTGTGCTTGCCTGAGTATTTTTAGCAGGTGCTTTGCATTATAAATCCTGCTGGCTTTAACATTGCTGGGTAGACTTGGTATAATTTACCTTTGGTTTAGCAAGAAATAGGAGCTGACTCAGGGATTAAGGTGTGTCAAGTCAACACAAATAAAAAATAATGCAGGGGAGGATTAGTCAGAGATGAATGCAACACGGGAGCTGAGTGTTAATTGTGGGAAGAGTACAGGGAAAGAAGAAATAAAACCTCCTTTATTTACCCCCTACTTCTCTGCAGACACAGCCTGTCTTGGGGTCAGTATTGACAACACATCCTGTTGACACGACTCTCTGTAGTTTGCAGAGGTTGCATCCTTTCCTGTGGAACTCGTTGTCTTTGTAGCCCAGGTTTTGGAGTTGCACCTCTTAGAGTAGGAAGTTCCTGCTTGGCCTCCTACACAGCAGGCAGGGTGGCAGCCCTCAGCCACATCTCGTGGCTTGCAGCTGCTGTGTGATGTGGCTGTGAGCAGAGGCTGGCTGCTGACAGGATGAATTGGGAGATGCCTGCTTTGACACAGATTTCATTCTCTGGCAGAAGGATTTCCCTTGCAGGCTCCAAACAACTTAACCATACTGGGAAGTGGAAATTTCTGAAGCATTAAAACTCTTCATGCAAACCTGCTGTGGGAGGGAGGATGCTGTTGAGTAAAGCTAGCTGCTATTAAATACAGGGTCCTGTGACTTTGATGAAAGGCGAGGGGTGACTTGGCAACATTGAAAAGCCTGTGGAAGAAGGGGCTGGTCTTCCCTGGCCACTCCCTATTTCTTTTTTGAAAATAAAAGACCCTGAAGGTTTCAGCACCTGAACAAATTATAAAACTTCTGTCTTCCCTGAGGGTCAGGGGTCCTATTCTGTTCAAACTGTTGGGGTTCATGCTTTTGCCATATGGTAATGGCTCAGCATTGAATCCTTCTCTGACTGTAGGGTAAACTACCTTCCATTAATATTCCCATTCAGCACAACTGTCCATACACACATATGGGCTCTACAGTGAAGCCTCTATCACGGAATTCTGGCTTATCTGTTGCCCTGCTCATATTCCACATTTCATGGCCAGCATCAGGCTGTGACCAGAAGACAAAAGAAGTAAAAATGGCTCAGTGTTCTTTGATCTTTTTGTTCCTGTTCTACCTGTGCCCTGCCCTTGACAGAAATAAATGGTTATAACAGACCTTGAAACAATAAATTTCATAGCCTTGGGTTGGTTTCTTATGAATTATTGTCCTCATTGAAAATCTCCTTATATTTCCTCTCAATTCTTTTTCTAAAAGAATATGCAAGGACTGATTTGGAAGGAGAGGATGAGATCTGTTGCATGTGTACATGGACATGTACACACTCTCTCTAAAGGTAGTGCAAAATTTGTGATTAGTTGTTTAGATTAGTTATGCTTCAAACTCCCAATCAAAATTAGATGGGTTTTTTGCTAGTCACAGCAATTCAACAACACCCACCCCTCTTCCCCCAACATTCCTGACACTCTTGTGTGGCAGCAGCCTCTGATAAGGATTGATGGAGGTAGGAGAAGGCTGAGGGCTCCAAAATGCATAAAAGTCAGCATAGGACAGCTGGTTTGGATCTCTTTCCCTGCCAGTGCTGTGGCCCAGGAGTGACACGGCTTCACACTGCATGTGCAGAGTCCCACCAAGCAGCAGGCTGAAAACTCAGGTCCTGCTGCCAGCCTTCCATGCTCCTGCGGATACAGGAGCACGAGGCGCGTGTACCCGGTGATACGATGGAGCGCGTATCCGTGGGTTGGGGTTGTGTGAATATTGGGCTGGAACAGGCAGGGTACTACTCCAAAATACTGTCTTCATCAGGTCTGGGGTTCTAAATCCTCTGTGGGAGTGGGGTGGCACTGCACAGTCTGAGGTAGACTCACAGGGTTAAGGACAGCCAGCATCCTGTCTATTAAGTCATTTAATCCTTCTCCTGGGCTAAATACAACCTTCCTGTGTTGAATCATCACCTTCCTGGTAGTATCTGTGAGCCTAAGGGAAGACATTTCTAAGATGCCTTAAGAGAGTACATTTTTTAAATTCATTTTCTGTAAGGAGTGCAGAGAAATAGTAGAAACACTTGAAATTTTTCCCCACCACGGTGTCATGAAGAGGAGACAGGAAGGAAGGATAATGCTGGTGCCAATGGTATATGAAGCCTCTATCATTGTACTTGAGGACCAAACCAATGAAAATCTCAGCTATACAAAATGCTTTATATCTGATCTTTCACTGTAAATGTCATATAAAGAAAGGATCTCTCTGATATTTCAAGGAGCAGCAAAGTCTGTGATGACATGCTGGTATCAAGATTTGCATATTTATTATAGATAAGCTGTCAAAATGTATGTTGTCAATTTCACCTTATACTCAGAATTTAATGATGCACATAAAGGACAGAAAATCTTTAATATTAATATTAATATGATTTTAGATTATAAGACTTCATTGTGGATATCAATCACCTAACCCTTAAGGACATGCCACTCAAGTTGATAGAGTTTATAGAAAATTAATGTGATCCATTCTGTATGATCTATTGCAGGGTGGGGGGCTCAGGGGGTGGCAGGGGGAGTAGGCAGGGGGATGGCCATTCTGAGGTTGCATTACTTGCTTGGGTATGTTCAGCCCTTTGAGTAGATTAACTCTGCCTGACCTAGGACTCGATTGCTGTCTTTCATGCAGCTGTTGAGGAGCTGTGCAACCTGTAACCTGAGGGAGAGTTTGCAGCTCTGCTGATGGCCCCGTGTTGGGCCAGTGCCTGCATAAGGAGGTTGTATTTCATCTGCAAGAGGTGCTCTTGGAGAAATATTTCACTTCCACTCTCTACTTAATAGCTTTAAAGGGGATGGGTATTACAGCTTCCAAGAATCTAAAGGGGAAGGGAACACAGGAAAGGAGTCGAGAAGGCAAGCTACTCCAATGATTGATGTCCCTGGATGGGAGCTATAAGAAGAGTGTTGAGGTTGACAGGTTTCTTAAACTTGATTGTACCGATATCCTGGTAAAATCACCCTGATGTTTAGAGAAAGGCTTTGAAAAGCAGTTACAAGCCTTCTTGAGGTTATTTTTGGTATCTTCTTCCTCGTGTTAGAAAAGATTTGTTCATTTAAGGCATTACTAAATCAACATTTTTGCACCTTCGTTTCATGGGCAGTAGCTTCCAGATAGAATTCAGTGAGGAATTTGGAGATTTTGATCTTTTACTGCAGTATCTGCTGCTGCAGTTCATTACCTACTGCAGCTCCAGTCGCTCTCACATGCAGGACACTTAAGAGAAGACAAAACTTGGACCAGGCTGCAACAACTAAACCTGTTTGCTTTGAGGAACGGAGAGTGAGTAAGACCATTGCCAGCTCTCCCTTGCAACTCTTGTAAGACAAGAAGAAATATTTTGTGGGTGAACAGAATTAGGATCAATTTCAAGCTCAGTTACAGGTGGGGAAAAATCTAAATACCCTAACGATGGTGATCCTCCTTGTGTGCAGCTCTGCTGTCCTGTCCTTCCTTTGCAAGCCTTGTGTTCAGACTGCAGCTGTGCTGGTTCAGGGCTTTCATCACAAGTACACTCAGCACATGGGTGTAGCCACACAATCTTATTTTAAATTGCTAGTGATGCTGTAGCATGTCTGATTATCTCCCCAACCCTCATCTCCCTTGACATTGGTTCCCAGGGAGGAGAGTGTTAAGATTGCTGATGAAACCATGCCTTCAGCTTGCTGTGGTGTTTCTGTGTCAATTTTCCTATGGGCCAAGAAGAAGTCATCCAGCTTTAGAAATCATCTGTTTTGTTTCAGTCCCTGTTTCGAATTAAGTAGCTGACACTAGTTGTATTTGGGACTTTAGGAAGCAAAGCACCTGATACTCACCTTTTGTGTTATCTCCTAAGCTGTGAGTTCTGAGAGACTCTTAAATTTGTAGGGAGCACCTGGGCTCTGACACCATGGTGGGATGGGGGAGAAGGAACTGGAAACTATCATGCTAATAATATTCCCACCAGCAGAGAATCATAATGTGAAAGTTCGAGCATGAAATGAAGACAACATGAACGTGTTTCCTTTATCCACTTCATAATACCTGCAGAAAACAGGTAGGGGAGCTCTTCTATTTAGCACCTGAAAGTACCATGAAGTGCTGGCAACATGGACTGGATCGATGTAGTTAGTCACTGCTGGGGTTTATATACATACGTGCTCCTCTTGTCTCTGAAAAAGACACTATGCACAGGCTCAATAAATCAAAAAAAAAAAAAAAAAAAGGCAGGTGGGAATGAGAAAGGGGGCAAAAAAGGCCTGAAATATCTGTAGCAGCTTTTAGAACACCTTCCTTTCATCATGGTTTTTAATGGAGCTGAGTTCCTACAGATCTTGCGTTAGCAACTTGGTTTCTGTCCCATATTCTGGTGGGGAAGGAGAGATTGCATTGCATCTTGATTGTATAAATTAATGGGTGAACACCCTGCACATGTTTTCTTCTCTTAAATAGTACCGAAGATTCACTAGTACAACTTTCTCTGCATGCTGGCAAAATGCTGAATTGGGAGATCTTTCTCAACATGTTTATGCCTCTAGAGCAACTGTGAAAATGATAAATTCCAAAATCTGTCCTATTTTGACTGCTTTTTATCTCTTTTTTTTTTTTCTTCTTCTTCTTCTTCTTCCCCCCTTACCCCCCTCCCCAACTGTCTTCTTCTGCTTGCATATTTAGGACACTTACTCATCTATGTAACTGTCTCATCTATTTCCTGTAGGCCTCCTGCATAGTAGTATAAGCAATGAAATAACCTAATCAGCCAAACACATGTGCTCTTTCTTGCCTTGTGCATTTTCTCCTGGTTGTATCTGTTTATCTCCGTGTCTCCAATATCTGCTTTTATCTATTAGTATGTCTTCTTTCCCATGTTTTATCCATTAATACCTCTTGTTCAGCTGAGGATAAACTCAGTAATAATTGCACTATAAAATGAAGAGTACACTACATGTCTCGTATTGCTCAGGGGTCTGTTAATTGGAATTTATAAAGTTCAATAAACAGTAATCCAATAAGACCTTAAACTCTTATTCATTTATCTTAGAGGTAATATCCAGGCTGCCAGCAGCAAGCTGGAAGTGGCTGAGCCACAAGCTTTGGTCACATGTGCAGAATGGATTTGTCTTTTTACCTCTTTGTAGCAGGTACCTGCAACTGTGAGTGTCCCAGCATCGGTGTCACTCCCAACAGTGGGAGATATTTTCCCCCTGTATGGGAGACTTTGAAGGAATGTGGCAATAAGCAAATCAGAAGGTAATATATTTTTTCCCTTATGTCATGGCCTGTCTAGCAGATCCAGCTAGAGGTAGTCAAGTCCTGTGACTCTGGGCTTTTTCCTTTTTATTTTCAGCTGGGCCCTGCTAATTTAGAGCTAATTTAAAACACTGTTCCTCCCCCACACCCCTTTGAATTCTGCCTTTTGAACTTTAGCCCTGTACCAGAGGTGTCTGCTCTGCTCTCCTCCTTCACTCTGCCCTAAAGCACTGCTTATGAACCACACTGGACACCACTGGCTCATTTTCTTCTCAGCCTATGTTTTAATGGAGGGCGAGAGCAGGAAGCAGCTCTGTGATAATTTCCAGCACGGTGCAGAGAGCTCTGTGTGTACAAGAACCACGTTTTCTGCAGTCCACTGCAGTGGCAACCAGCAGTGGAGTCCAGAAGACACAGATCAGGTCCTGTCCCCACAGCAGTCTGGGAAAGCAACGCAGGTATGGGGTGAGAGAGGGTCATGTTTTGAGGTCTCTTGTTGACTAGCACAGGGTAGATTGAATAGCCCTGCATTTGGCTATGCAAACAATTAAGGGTTCTGTAATACAATCTCTGTAGATGTTGTACCAAATATATCTCGGTGATAATGCAACTTAAATAGCAATGTATTGACTGGACAGACTAAACAGATAACATGATACCTGATTACTGGATCAGTTTGGGAGCAAAAAGCAGTAGGACCTGAAAGCGATTTACACGCCTTTTGAAGAGTGGTACAACTGTGTGTATGCTGCTAGCTTAAAAAAAAGACTGCGTAAAAAATGTGTCAAACAATAGACTTTCAGTCTATTTTCAGTTTTCTTTTTTTTTTAACCCCATAATAAATTTGAGGCTTTGAACTGAGTTTGCTAAAGCTAAAATATTGATTAGAAACCATCTTTGAAAATAGCATTTCAGTATCTCAGTGTTTCCCAGGAAGCCCAACAGAAACCTCTCTAGCATGCAGCAGTGGCTTTGCTGCTGTTAAGTAGTTGCTGTAGATCTGAGAGGAGATGCCTGGACTGGGGATTACACAGCTGAGCTGAGGGTCTCACTGTTTTCTAACTCTTTTGCACCTTGAAGCAAGACACCCTGTCAGCCCCTCACAAGAAAAACACGATGAATACTGTTGGCTCCTCTTATCAGAACTGCCCACAGTGCTTCTGCATTTTACTTCGATGCTCAAAAAGTAGTTTGATCTTGGCTCTGTGGCCTTTTTACCTCTGCTTCCAGAGGCTGGAATGTCCCTGGAGGTTTTTTACTGATACCTACTCATATCCTGCCATCTGATATGAGCACCCTGCTAAGATTTTGAAGCAATGATATTATGGCAGTGGTTTCTACATCATTGCCTATGCACTGGTTTCTACATCACTGCCTATCTTTGCAGCATGATGTAGCTGGAAGAAGTTTCCCATCTCAGAGTGACTAGGCAAATGTTCAGATAACTCCACTCGAGTGTTTTGCTTTTTTTTTTTTTAATCTAAGGTTGCTGCTTTGGAGTCAGCAAATCTTTGAGATGCAGATAGCAGAGGTTAAGAGAGTATACTAGGAAGAGAGCATACATATTTGTCGTGTTCTTGTGCTTTTTCACTTAATAGCCATTACTGACCACTGCCAGAGACGAGGTACTGGGATAAATAGGTATTGGGCCTGACCCAGCACGCTGTGGTTACAAACAGCCCTCCTGAGACCCTTCTCTCTGCATTCACTGGCTGCATAAATAACTTTGACCATCACAGTCTGTTCTGAGAGCCTCAGCCATGTATCTAAAGTGAAGTGGAAGGAATCTCTGTCTCCAGGTCTACTCTTGTTGAGTAAAAACTAAAACCATAATTGTGAATGACAAATGCTCTCCAAACCCCAGAAGTGATGTTGGGCAAGGCAGTATATTTGCTTTGCCCCCTTTCAGTGATGAAAAACTGTTTACTGAAGAAAACTGAACGTATACAAACCCTTAGTTCATCAGTGGGGCAACTGCAACAATATATTTGATCCTTTCATACTTCACTGTTGTAGCAGCTTAATATTAGGGTTTAGAACAACATATGTCTCTGTTTTGAGAGTATTCACTTTTTTTAGAACTGTAGAAAAAAACACAAGCTCTGTAGTAAGGAGAGTAAAGGGACCTCAATTTTAGCAGCTTTAGTACAGAAATAGACAAAAATCCTACCCTTGATTCAAAGCTTCAAAGGTGTAAAGTGAAGGCTCGTTATGACCTGTTCTGTCAAATGAAGTACAGTGGTTGTTCAGAGGTAATATCCTCATATATTATCATGCTTAAAAACAGGCAATGTCATAAACTTTTTGAAGCACCTAACATACTACAGAAGCTGTGCAGGCTGGTAAAGTCACTAGTTAACATCTCTAAATCACATAAAGCTGGAAGTGCCATATTCTTTCCTGATGTGTTCAAGGTGACCTGCCATTCTCACTATAAACTGGATTTTTAATTTATTTTTTAATTTAAGAAGGGAAATGCATCCACTCTGGGGTGGTGCATAACAGCTTTTTAACCATGCTGGGGCACTGTTCCTTAGGTAGCAGCTAAAGACATATGGCCTCACCACAATAAAGAAGTGAAGACTTTGCTGGTGACCATGATCCCAATATTGACATATTTCTCAGTAACAGAGGCAGGTGCCTTCATTTTCTCACTCCTTCATAACCATGATGCATTTGTTTAGCCCAAACCATGGCAAGCCCATGGTGCCTTCCTACAGTCTTTGCAGGTGCAGCAACAGAATGTTACTCTTTTGAGGGGGGCAATAGGATTTGTAAAGACAGTGAAAGTGCTGGCCCCCTGTGGGTTCCAAATCTTTTCTCAAAGGAGGGAATAGGCGTTCAAATCTCTGTAGCTTATTTTTAAATATGTTCTGAAAGTTAGACTTACAGTGCTCTATGTAGGAACAAAAGTGTGCAGCCTGGCTTTCAGAGATACCAAACACACAGAAGATCCCACCAAAATCAGTGGTGGTGGTATCTTTGTGCTCAGAAGCTCTGAAATAACACCATGATGGTTTCTGAGGGAGTGCTGGTTTCTTCCTCCCATAATATGTCATGGCAACATATACCTAGACCAGGATCATATGGAGCTCAGTGTTTTGGATGGGAGCTTCTGTCTTGTTTGATTTACTCTCGCCATGCTGTGGTTTGCGCCAGTCCATCCCTCAAACCCTCCTCCCTCTCTAAATCGCAGTACTGCTTCACTGACCATGTCAAAGGTTCACTTTGCTCCTGTAGAAGTCTTTTCCAGCCTGGTTAATGTCACTTAACGTTTAGCTGCAGTGTTTGTTTTGAATCAGATTAATTAGGTTTCCCATGACTGGTGTGTTAAGAGCTTCTTGATTCATGTGTTCTGAATATTGTCTATGGACGTGTTTTGTGGACAGTCTTTAGAAATGTTTGTGCTGTGGTGATGTTTGTTGCTAATTGCTGTGATTTGTTGAGACATGGAACAGTTGACCGATATCACTGTTAGCAAGGGCAGGCAGAAAAATAGTAGATTTTATTCTGAGGTCAGAAAAAAGTAGGAAACAAATTCATTGCAAGTTCTAATGAAATTGTCTCTGTGTAGCAAATAATCACTTTGAAAAGCATCTAAACAAAATGAACGTTTTGAAAACCAAACAAAAATCTGTTATGTTTTAGAAATAATAAACAAACTTACCAAAGGAACACATCTGTTCCCTGCAGCTATGTTAATGGTGAAAGGTGCCTTTAAGCACCTGCTAAAACAGGGGTGTCCAGTACTTGACAATGTTATTGTTTTTCAAGCTCCCTTCGTAAAAATGTATTGTCAGCAGGTTTAAGTACAACATCCTTTCTAAAAATTCCAGTGACTCCTAATGACTTCTAAAACTGTGTTGCTAAAGATGTAGATTGTGGCTGCCATCTCTCCTAAACTTAAATGAACCTGCAAGAAGTTGCCTGTTGCCTTTCCTTCTAGGAATGCCTTCCCTTAAGGATCCTGAGTGGTTTTAATAGCAACTTTCCCTTGTACTGATCAGATTGTCAAAACTGTGTCCAAAGCTGAGGTTTATCTCCAAAAATATGTTCATCAGTGAGAGGAATCTGGTTCTCTGGCATGTTTTCTCTCCATGGATCAGTGGTCTCCTTAATATCTAAAAGCCAGTGGCTTCTGACTGAAGGTTTGGGATATAATCTCGATTATAGCAAGACAATGTGGTGGGAAAAGTGGTGTTTATGGAGCACTGGGATAAAGAGTGGGGCTGTCTTCCAAACACCAAGGAAAACAAACCTATTATATTCCAGCTGCTGATAGCCACAGAGAATATGTTCATAATATAACAGATACAGACATGGAGTTGGATATCCAAAGAGTCCAGAATTTCAATTTGGAAGATTGCTATGTATTAGTAGCGTTTTAATTTTGGTCATATTGTTGTCTCCTTGATGTATGTAAATTTGATAGTGTGCATCTTTCACACTCTCTGCTAGCTCATGGCTGCTGCCAGGGCCGTCAGGGTGACAGACTGCCATGATGTTCTAGGATAGATGCTATTGTGGAATTAGTGCTTTTCTAACCCGTCAGCAATTCTTGGGGTTCTGGTCTTGGCACCTTGCCTAAGTTCCGTCTTTTTTACTGTAAAAATATCAACTTTGTTCAGAGATGTGTGCATACACCAGCCATTGTCTGGAGACTGTTTTGTCAGAGCTGTGTTGTTTGAGTGCTGCTCAGTTTTGAGCAAGCCTGAACTGTTTTATAGGTGTCCATTGTCATAATATGAAAGAGGCTTTTCTCCTCCCTTTGGTTGGAAGAACATAAAATGTTTAATGTTTCGGCACTTTCATACCAGATACAGAGAAAGAGAAGGAATCACAGAATTACAGAATATTTTGAGTTGGGAGGAACATTTAAAGTTCATCTATTCTAGTAGCTCTGCAATGAGCAGAGACTTCTCCAACCTGATCAGTTTGCTCAGAGCCCTGTCCAACCCCATCTTGTATGTCTGCAGGGAGGAGGGATCCTCCACCTCTTTGGACAACCTATTCTAATGTTTCAAAAAACGTTTTCAAAAACTTTTTCCTTATGCCTCATCTAAATCTTCCTTCCTTTAGTTTAAAACCATGACCCCTTGCCCTACCGCAATAGACCCTACTAAGCAGTTTATCCCCATCTTTCTTATAGGCCCCCTCCAAGTACTGCAAGGCCACAATAAAGTCTGGAAAGACACGATCCTGCCCTTTCCTTGAATATTTTTTGTTGACATACTCTAAAAATTAGGCTAGCTTGACAATTTACCATAACTGTTCTTCCTCCTCCTCCTCTTCTACACGTTCCCTATAATGTCATCAGGTACATATGGCCACTGCTCAGATAAGGGCTGTTACACTGGAACCCAGTGCTTTGTGGTTTTGGTGTTTTTTCCTCTCTGGAAGAAATTCCACTGGCAGGATTTGCAAATGTGCTGGGAATATAGGGCCGGCCCCCTTTCCCTTGCCTTTACTACGCACCTGCATGAAACTTACCCTACCAGAACCCAGATAATCTGCAACTCAAATATCTTCTGTGTATCTGAAACAAATTGTGCTGGCTGTTTGCCATGCAGTGAAATCACACAGCTTTTCATTACACTCTCAGAAGCCTTAATTAGTGAATAAGGCAGCTGTATGCTCTCAAAAATACATCTATCAGTACAAACTGCTGCCTGATGGTCCAAAATAAAACATGCCAACATTTCTTTCCTGCTTTCTCTTCTCTTAGAGCTAATGGGCAGGTAATTGGGGGGAGAGGGACCACTGACAATTTTGTTACCTTTGTTATTTATGTTCATCCCCAATTAAGAAGAAAAGACAAAATGCATCTTTAAATTCTGTCTGATTAAAATTATCTGTCTCTGTATGGAATTACATTCCTTTCTGTCTCGTCTAGGTGTTCAACTGGTTCCTCATAACTCCTGATTTTGTGGGCCCTGCATGCTTAGAGGAAAAGTTCTCTGATCTTCACCCATTAGTTCCACATTGCTGTTTGTCAGCACAGAGAAAAAAGAATGCTTGTCTTGACAGACCTTAAAGAGAGAAAGGCTCTTACCCGTCTTAGAGAATGACCAGAATGTACTGTTTTTCTAAAAAGGGACAAGAATTTTATTTAAAAAAATTGGCATGTGTCTCTTCAAATGGCTCTAGGTATTTTTGTCGAATAAATTGGCCCTGGGAACATGCATAGGTGAAGTTTCTTTGCCTGTACCTTTTGCTGGGATTTCTTCTTCATTTTTACAGAAAACTTCGAAATGAGCTTGGGGAGATTTTTTTTTACTAGCATGGCAGGTAAATAGCTCCCATCACCCAGTTCCAGAGTATTTCTAATAGAAGGTTTCCACCAGCTTTGAGTTGGAGCTGCTGAAGCATCATTAGGGTTCTACCCTCTCGAGTGCCCAGCAGGGCAGTGAAATGAAATGCTTGTTTTACAGAGGGGAGAGGAAAACCCACCTGCCACCTAGAAAGATTTTGGTGAAGACGGGGGTTGAACCCACACCTTTCACATCAGCAGGCACCTGGCATTGATGTCTTGAATGATTGGCACAACTTCAAGGAGGAAGAGGGTTAGTTTAGGGTGGCATCAAGGGGGTGCAAATTCACATTGATTCCTCTCATCTCCCTGAGCCAGGAAACTGCCTAAGGTTGCAAACTTTCAGAAAGTGGCAGAAAGCCCAAGGGAAAGGTGTGGAAATGGTACAACTATTTCAAAATTCTATATAAAGAACAGGAAGAGTGGTGAGACACCAGTCCCATTGTGAGTATTTTGTCTTGTTTGTACTGTTTTCCATAGTGAAACACCCTGCTTGAGAGGCAGGGGGAAAAAGCTCTTTTTTCTGAGTCAGGGGTTCATGTGTGGGGGAACAATGGAGTCTGATCTTTCTGCCTGTCTGCATATAACATGTACTTGTCCACTGCCTTTCTTTCTCCCACTTGAACTCTCAGAAGATGCAAGTACCTCTGCTTCATTTCTCATCCAGATCACTTCTGATCCTTCTTCAACAAAATTCTAGTACAAGTCTTGGTCTCCTGTGTCTGTCTCAATACCAGAGTCAAGTGTGAGTCAGAGATCCATCTGGACAGTCTCCGGGTCTTCTGCAGAAGACTCAAGGATTGACATATGAGTCTCACTAGTCTCAGCTGGTGGAATGTCTCTTAGCTAGCTTAGGTCTCAGGTTTTCTGCTCCTTTGGGAGATTGGTAGTTGGAAAAATGTTCACTGAAAGAGTGCTTGTAAGAAAAGAAAGATCAGCCTTTTTAATTTCTTAACCAGTATTAAGCGTCTACCCCTAGCAACTTCTGACTCACAGTTGCAGATCCTGGGAAATCTAACATTTTTTGCAGTACAGTGCAGATAGAAAGATAACAAGTGACTTCGAGTGAACAAAACATATCAAACCAGACGAGATTTAGACTTAATTTCTCCTCCCTCACCCCCTTAATTTTTCATATTTCTGCTTTTTGGACTGTATTGTGAGGTTATAACTGTGGTTATGATGGGAACAAAGAGCTTTGGTAGTCAACAGGACTCATAAATAGAGGACACTGCTAATTGTAAAGCTCTTACCATCAAATTAAATAGTGAAACAAATTCTTCCCATCTGAACTTCCCAAAAGAGACAATATTTAACCTTTGCATCAAAAAACACAATTTCCCATAAAATCATAGTCCAAGCTGAATTTTATCCTTCAGCAAACAGTTGGAAGACAAACAAGCAAAAGTTGCTTCCCAAAAAAAATGAAAGTGAAAGAAATACAGCCTTCTGTCCCTCAGCAGACTGGTAACATCTCCCAGATGATATGTTCTTACTCAGACGTCTTCAGTGGCACTGGGAGGAGATATGCAAGTAGACTTTTCAGACTTCTATTTTGCCTGCACATTTGATCCTCCTCGTGCCTGAAAAAGAGGTAATATATAAAATCAGGGTTATTCATGATGGCAGTAATACCATTAACTGCTGCCTTAATAGCCTGCAGGAAATGAGTGGGAGTACGTCTCTTACTATTTATGGTGAGCAGAGGGACACCATGAAGAAGCCTTTGACAGCTCCAGCAGTTTCTGCGGTTCATGTCGTCCCATGGTGTGTTTATCTGACCTCAAAATGCACTTTGGCCGGGGCAAGAGATGAAGGTAATGTGTTGCCTTCTGCAAAGGAGAGGTTGGGGAGGGGGGCAGCTGGACAGGGAGCTGACCCTGAGGAAGGTGGATTTCTTACGCAGCTTTGTTACCCCTCTCCTGGTTAAGTTTGGCCAAGTCACTTCATATTTCTCCAACTATCTGTCTTCTCGTTAGCAAATAGAATAAAGACGCTGACCTTATGTGCTTTGAGACCTACTCAGGTAAGATAATTTCTAAGACCATGGTGGGAATAACATGGTAGGTTGAGAGCTTTACCCTTTTCTGGGTAAATAGGATGCAATTCTCTCAGGCTGTCAATCCAGTAGCTGTCACTTGTCAGAAGCACTAAATTCAGATGCAAAATGTATAATTACAGACAAAGTTAAATGTACCAGGGTCAAAAGAAGGGGGTGGTGGGAAAATGAGATAAGTTGTTTATGTGGAGAGGGAAGGGATGTGTGTGGGGGAAAGTGTTTGGTGAACTTCATAGACCACATCTTCTGAAGGATGGAATCGCGTTGCGTGAAGGTTCCAACTGCTAGTTTCTAGCAAAAAAGCATTAGCTGCAGGAGAAGCAAAACCATACATCATGGAGCAGCACTTTCTGTAATTTTTTTTGAGGCACACATTTGTAAACACATCTAAAATTAGAGTTCAGCATCAGAACAATGAGTACTAGCTCTTCATATTCTTTGCTCTCAAATTTTGATGGTTTTTTCCCCTCTCCAGATCATAATATAAGTAGCGCATGTGTATATAATTTATTTATATTTTTAAAAGGAACTTTCTATATTTCCATCTGTTCCAATTAGACTGAATGGAACAGCTTTTGTAAGTAAATGGAGAGAGGGGGAGGAAGAGAAGGGAGTAAAAAGAACAAAAAGGCTTAAAACACAAACCCTGAATGGAAGAAGATAAAACATTTGTTGCTTAGCACCAAGATGAAAAATATCTTCGCTCTACAAAAATCAGGAAGCAAAATTCTTATTCCTCCCCCTCCATCTTCCTTTCTCCCTTAAAGAACTTCCAGCCACTCGCAAGGAATATGGATTAAGAGACTTGAGGACACAGGGTCACAGAGGACCTGGACATAGCACTGCTCCTGTGGCAAATGGAATTTCCTAAACAGAGAATGTCTTTAGAGTCAGAACAGACCCTACATCACCTCTCCAGGTTTTGAGTGAATTTATACAATCCAAGCAGAGGGAAGATCTTGGTCATCTTGGACAACAAGATCTCCAGAATCCCCTCCCAGTATCAGTAATTCTATGACTCAAGATGGTCATCAACGTGCACACTTCCTTGGTTTCGAGAGGGTGTCATTTTGATTTCTGTTCTGGTGACTTGGCCTGTGGAAATTCCCTGCCAGAAACTCTAATTTCATGGTAAAGCATTTAAAAATCAGTTAGTCTGCTTGGCTTGTTAAACAATGATGAGAACAGGCCAAAAGTACTCTGAAAGGATGTTTTGCTACCTTTTCCTCCTGCTTGGTTTTGTTTTTATGTAGTTTTTATATGTTTGGTTGGTTGGTTGGTCTGGTTTTTGTTTTTTGTTTAGTTTTTTTTTTTCTCTAAATTGAATGCTTTTCAGTTCTTCTGATTAAAAACTTGTACTTATTTGTCTCCAGGCTTTTTGGCTACTTTGTACCTCCACTTCTGGCTGAACTGAGGTTTCTAGAGCTGGTAGAATCTTCTCTGAATTTGTCCTTCTTCAACATTTGTTTGAGGGTCTCAGCAGAAAGCTGAGATATGAGCAAAGGGTGGAAGCTGTTTCTCTCCTGGGAACCTGCTTTGAAGTGTGGCACTTGGAAGGTCCATCCCTGCTAGATCCTTCTTTCAACCAAGTGGGAAACCCAACCAGGCTGCCTAAGTCCTTTCCACTCCAGAAGAGTGAACAGGCCTTTTTTAATGGCTGGAAGTCATATGGAGAAGGGAACCCATGCAGTTTTTTGGTTCATAACCCCCTCCTTCCTCTTCCCTCTCTTCCCATGTCAGTGTTTTGTTGCCATGGAGACAGTGATTACTCCAGGAGGTTTCTAGACTCTACTGAAGCTCCCATCAGTCTCGCCTCCCACCTGGGGAGCTTCTGACATTGAGTTAAAGGTCAAGTCCTCATGTAAATGTTTTCCTTTCCAAAATGAAATATTTTACCTATTTTGGGTGACTGTGGCAGCAGCACAGAAAACAGTTTGTCAAATCACTTACAAAGCCAGAGCTGGGACACTTAAATTCTATTCCCACCAGGTACCTGGGAGTATGGGTGGAAATCAACAGCCTCATAAGTCATATTTTAGTCCAAGTTGAATGCTTGATTTTTCCTTACCTAATATTGCACATGTGCTTTGCCATTCCCTTCCATCCCCCTCCTTCCAGCTTTTCTGAGCTTCTTGTTCTCATTAATTTGTTGTTTGCTCTCCTGCCTACACGTAAAAGCTGGGATGAAATCATTTTTATTGACGTTAGTCATAGGCTGACACAGTCCTAGAAAGGATCCCCTGGGTCACTGAGTCTGCCCCGCTGCTATTGCAGCAGGCAACCACGTAATTTAATTCCTTTCATAAACTACCTGTTAAAAGCCAGAATAATCCCTTTTTAAGTGACTGTGAGGGAGCTGGGGGAGGGAAAAAGCCCTTATCCCGTGATGTTTCTTGCAAAGAGGGCAAAGAAATGGAGATGTGTTGTTAGAGCACTTAGAATAAGAAGCACGAAGATGTGGCTCTCTTGGTTTCTTTTCCCCAATTAACCCATGCAGTCATCTGCTTGGAGGTGTTACCTGTGTGTGTCAGGCCAGACAGGATCAGTGAAATGATGGTCCAGATACACCGGTCCTCTCTGAAGTGAAGGACAGTGTAGCAGTTTCAGATGCTGCACTGAGATTCATGTGACCGAGTTCTGCTTCTGTCTTTGTCCTGGAGTCTTCCTAAGCAACCCCAGACAAACAATTTCCTTGACAAGGTCTTCACTCTCAGTCCACCCATGCTGCAGATCACTTGCAGCTTTCCAGAGAGGCCAAGGCAGGAAGAAGTGTGTTTGTGATGGCTCCTCCAGAAGGAATAGCTCTGCTGAGCTCCATCCAAGCTGTGCCTGTGCTCTGCGCCGCTGGCACGAGTGACACGGAGGTCAACTGTGCTCTTGTCAGAGGCAGACTGGAAAGCAGCAAGTGTAATTTATGGAGGCTTGGCATGCAGTTAAGTGTAAAGTGATGGAAAGTGTGGTGGATCACTGCACTGGTGCACTTGACTTGCGCATCAGGCACATATCTATGCAAGTTCACGTTCAGTTCAAAGACAGTCCTGAAAGCATAAAAAATGGCAGCACTCCCAGCTACAGCATTGTCAGTGTCAGAGGATGCCATGAGGTTTTGCTCTTGATACCTTTCTGAGCTTCTCAGCAAAGCACACAGCTGTAATTAGTTGACAAGCAGGCTGTGAGGAAACTCTGGGCTTTTATAATATCCTTGTGTTTCACTGACACCTTTGATCCTGAAGTGCTTTACAAAACTCTGCATACGCACAGAGGAGACCTTTAGCCTTGGAACTGACATTCAGCCACTGCTGGGGTGATTTGCAGCAGGTGGGTAAACAAACAGCAGCTGCAGCTGCAGTGGGTGCTGGAGAAAGAAGCAGTAATGCACTGAAGTGGTTGAGGAGTTTTGGGTAGGCAACTTGGGTGAGGTTGAGAACAGGCCTCAGTGAATGCCATTAGCTCAGAAAAAACATTGAAGGAGCTTTCAAAGTATGTTAGTGCATTGTTTCTAAACCAATGTGTTGAGCTAGGAAGCTTGCAATGGGGGAAAGTAATTCTGGAGGATCAAGTGTACTTGGCAATTTTCTTTGAGAGAGGGACTCAAAGAACAGAGGGCTTTTTTTAACAGCTAAAACTCAGGATACAGGTTAAGCTCAGCCAGTGAAGTAGAGCTGATGGAGAAAACATCATTCTGCAGGCAGATCAAAGCTGGACTGTATAGACAGCAACTTTAGCATTGGTTGAGTATAAAATGTACAGGACTGGACCCCCAAAAGGATATCTGTTTAAGCAGACTGTTTTTTTCAGTGAGATAAGTGCCAGATTTGCAGTCTGTTTTAGCCTTCTTATTGTGGGACTATTTACCCCTGAACACAGGGGCTTTCAGAATGGTTGTGAGCAGTTCAGACCCCTGTCCACATCTGCAAATCCACACGTTGTATCTATTTGTTCTGGTCACAAGTAGATGGTGCAAAACAATGTGAAAGACAATGCAAATGTCTGTCTTAAAGTGATAATGTGGTCTGGCCTACTGGTAACCTGCTATTGAGTTTTGTTGCCTACGGTCAGAGCTTGCTGGTCCAGTCAAGCAGGTGTCATGCTTAGGGACAAACGCTGACCTCGGGCTGTCTGTCTTTCTCCCTGGTTCTTGAAGACCTTTGATCTGTCAAGGCAGGACATGGGTGCAGTAACTATTGATTCATATGCCCACAACCTCAACCACTTGTGTGATTTTCAGTGAGTTTTCAGTCACCACCATACCTCGGTTTCCACATTTAGCAAGCGAAACGCTTGCACCAGCAAGCACAGAGCACCAGCATGCTCTGAGAAAAGGAAAAGGACCTTAGATACGTTTCCACTGACTTGTATTACTGGTGGAGAGCATCCTTTAGTTCAGTTGAGGAGGCAGGAAGATGAATTTAACCCCTGGAGTTTCAGCCACAGCGTTAGTTAAAAGGCCTGAGCAGTGCTACTGTGGAGTAATGCTGCATCTTGGTACGTGAATCTAACACTTTGGAGCAGTGGGCATTGAGGTAGATTGCAACTTGCCCAGATCCAGAGGACGTAATCAGCAGCATTTCCGGCTTAGAGACTTTTGGGTTCCCAGAGCTGCTCTCTGAAACCTTGGTCTCTCCCAAACCACAGTGTAAAGTCATTGGACTGGACACAATATTAAACTTTCCTGCTTCACAAACCGTGATCTTCTCTGCGGTGTGTAGCCACAGTGCAGCACAGCAGCAGGCTGCTGTGTAGTAAATTCATTGTGTATTGTGCAAGGGACCATTAGTTAGCTTATTATTAATACATGTGTGGGCTTTAATATACTGGTACTGTATCTGTCAGCATCTCTACCAGGTTTGCTTTTGTCCTTTGTGTTTTCCCAAAACAAGCTTATACAATTAGTTTCTTCTTGTTTCCTAAATTATTTTTGCTGTTCCTAATTATTTCACACTCCATATAAAAGAATTATTGGGGTGGGTAATGGGAGGCAAGGGATCACCTCGCCATTGCACTGCAGGCAATGTGACGTTAAGGCAATTTGGATTTGTTTTTGTACTTGTTTATGTTTGGCCGCTTAAGAAATAAGGGGGTACTTGGGATCTGACTTTGGAGGTTAGGGTGTGACTTTCCTGTAGAGAAAAAGAGATCTATCAGATTGGCCTTTATGCCCAAGTAGAATGTTTGCTGAAATAGGTTTAGACTAAATCACTGTCAATTCATTCGCAGAATAATGTTCTTGCCTGAACATGTGGAGTTCTTGGTTATTTCCCTGATTTCTATTCCTTTATAGGCAATCCTTCTTTCCTTCCATCTTTAGATACATGTAAGTAGCAGCTCCAAACATCCATAAGTATTTACACCATGGGCAGAAGACAGGATTCTGTTGAAGATTGTCTTCTCAGTCTCATGCAGATAGTGGAGAAGAAATGTGTGAGAAGGGTGTGAGTAGAATGAAGTTTACAGCTGGGCAGTTAAAACACATTTACATTTCTGATTGCTGAGAAAGCAGACAGCTCCTTAAATACTGGTTGACTGAGTGTGTATAGGCCAAATACCACTTATTTCTTAAAAATCAATTAAACAGCTATCTCAGTTAGGATTAGAATGCAGACCAGCAATGGAGAGAGCCTGGAGAGACTGTGCACAGAGTGTGCCGCTGACTTGGAGACAGTGCCTCTTGCCCATCCAGGACAGTGATCCATGTCCCTCACAAAGCATACCTGTGCTTGAAAGTTTCGACCAGAACTGGAGTAGCAGCTGCGCTGTCCAAAGCTCTAGGGTAAACAGGGCCTCGAGTGTGCTCACTGCCAAGTCATGCTTGGATTGCGGTGGTTAAATGCTCAAACACCATCTGCTTATATACTTTTGCTGCCTTCCACAGAGCAACACCCCTGCTAACGTTTGCTTTCTGGTAGAGATGAAGCATGTTTGCCTGTTCTTCCCAGGTTGAACTAGAGCAAACATGTCCATTTATTTTCCAACACAAAGTTCCCTGCCTAAAATTTGAGGTGTTCTTTCCTCAATGGACCCTTCCCTTCCATTTATCACATCCTGCCTTCCTCCAGCCTAACCTAATGCAGCAAGACCTTTGAAAAAATGTAGTTAAATGGGAGGTGGGTTCTGAACTGGGGCTCATGAAGAGACGGGGATGAAACTAAACAGCAGGAAACACTGTGGGGAACATTACAGAGGTCAGGGAGAACATATTAATTAAATCTGATAAATATGTTTCTCTTGGGGGAAAGAAAAAAAGCATGGCAGTTTGTTGGTTGGGGATTTTTTGTTATTGTCATTGGTTGGTTTTTATTTGTTATTGGGGTTTGTTTGTTGGCTTGGTTTGTTTTTTTTCTTTTTGTATGGTGAGTGAGGAGGTCTTTAAAATGGGAAGTGTCGTTTACCTAATTATTTATTCCACAACTGAAGGCTATGGACAGCAGTTGTCCATTAGCAGGGAGTGGTCTGGGTTGGGTGGCAGGGCCCTTCTACAGCAAATATCACTAAAATTTTCAAATCCTCAATGTGAATGAGTCCTTGCTATGGGGGAAGGGAATGCCACAAGAAAAACAAGGGCATAAGCAGCCAAAACCTCTCTAAATGGAATATTTGTTAGTTTTCCGTGAGGCACTAGTGGGTTTTTAAGCTCTTCCAAGCTCTGAACAAATTAAGACTGAGTGTAAAGTGTAGATATATTGATATTTGTTCCATCTCTTTTGGGTAAGTTGAGGATCTAGAGGAAGACTCATCAATTCAATGCATGTTCCATTAGAAAGTTCTTGGGATTAGATCAGGTTAATGAAAGGAATAAATAGGGCTTTGACATGTTGTTTGGTTTTACAGGACTGTATTGTTTTATGATGTTTTATGAGAAGCACTTATACTACTCTTCAGGCGAGAGATTATTGTGCCTTTTATAAAAAGTAAAAGAAAACCCACTTCTCTTTCTTTTTCTCTCTGTTGCTAAGTAGATGCTATGTTTGTTTGCAGTCGTCATTTCCCAGTAGAAATGCTGTGTTCTGGAGCACTGCCTAGAAATGGCTTCAGAGCACAGATTTCACAAGCAAAAGTGGTGGTGCGGTGGGAGGTTCCCAAATCATGAATACCCAAAAAAATCTTGGAGTAAGTAAGTTGTCTTGGAGAGAAGTTGAATGAGCACAGTCCCAGACGAGTACACCCAAAGTCCACAAAAGCCCACTTGGGCTCCATTCTGAAATATCGATCTTGTAACATTTTCTATTTCTTTAGGAGTCTAATATCTCAACAAACAATTGAAAACATTATTCTGACACCAAACCTCTGGCTGCGCAGAGAACATCTGAGGTGATGTCAGTGTTCAATTTGAATAGGTTAAGCTCAAGCTCTGAAAGTTTCTAACGCCTACATTCAGAGCTGGTCCTTTAGTCTTTCAGCATCCTGGTTAAAATGGGACAGTTGATCTTTTGATTTGCTTTAAGGGTTTGGAGATTGTCATGCCGAATCAACAGGGAGTACTTGTTAAGCTGCTTTGTCTCTGACTTCACACCATTCTGTTATCGTTTTAATCTTTTCTGTAGGATTTTAAACAAAAACACAGTAAAAGTGCAAAATTGCATCCTAAGCTCCATCCGCTCTTGCTGCTTTACTCTCCAGCTCAGCTGCTACATCCCAGTTTTCCTATAGAGTGACATCATTATTCCAGATAGTGTCATTTCCACTTTTAATATCCTCTCCCTTCCCCTATGATGACAATCCCTAAGCACTTGGTTCAACTTTCTAACCTTTCCAGCACTATGGAGATGCACAGCAGTTACTACCCTCTTTCAGATGGGAGGCAGAGCTAAAGAAACAAAGCAGTGTGCTCAGATCCACACACAGCTTGGGGGATGCACAGACTTTAACAGGGTCCTCTTGTAACCTTGGCTTTGTAGGAGGCTCTAGGTTGTACTTGCAGACCGTCACTGGTTTTGTGATATGGACAAATGTCTGTTAGACCAGTGTGACCCACTTATGCATGTAACCTAATGAAGCTTTGAGTACAGACCTTTCCTCAGAGGCATAAGGCCAATGCACTCGCCTATGAAGTCTCTTCTCATTCACCTTTAATATTTTGGTGTTAATGGATCATGCTAAAAAGGATTAGCCATTTCAATTTACATTCTGCTGCTTTCTGCATTTAACATTCTAGCTGTAAGTGATGAATTATTGACTATTTAAATGTGACTACAAACAGTCTGAAAGAGAAGGTCTGCTTTACCATTCGTAATGCTGAATTCATACGGCACAGGTGAAGGTGTTCCTTTCTCTTTTTAGTTACCCATTGGTGGCCTGCCTTCCTGGCTTTCACCTGCTGTCCCAGTACCCCAGGCTGGTGTACTGCCTGGTGTTTAACAGCCCAAGAAGAGGCCCCAGGGTTAAATATTGTTAAGCATGTGAAATTTAACCTATATTATTGATATTGGGTTCAGACCAAAGTGTCTGCAAAGTGGCTTAAAAGGAAGAGTTCATTATAGAATAAAGCACTTTGGCAGAAAACCAAATCCACATGCCCTTAAAATTGCTCTTGATTCCCCCCTTCATATTTAAATGTACATAATTACAGAATCGGCCACTGTTCAGAAACCAAGATCTGTCCTTTGAAAACAAGTCAGAAGAGATCTAGGAGCAAGATGGGGTACCATTACTTAAGACTTGAAGCACAGTCTCCTGATCAGCAGTAGCAATACAGCCAGGCTGAGGGATCAGTGTTTTTCTGGGCCTGAAATAGTTTTATTGAGGCACAGAGCATACCTATGAAAGCAACAGTGAGTGCAGAGGCTTTGGGGAACAGTTTTTACAGACCACAGTGAGGCTTCAGATTTCCCCACGAGAAATGAAAGATTCATCCTTACCTTGCTCCCTGCAAATCTCCTGCACGTCAGCTGTCTCCTGCAAGTCAGCTGTCCTTGGCCACCTCAAAGCTTAGAAGTGAATCATGCAGCTCCAAGGTGGAAACAAGATACTTGTTTTTACCCTTGCATGTTGGATTTTTTTGGGGTGGGAAGGTAATCAAGAGACTCGGCATTGGTTTCTAGGTTACTCGTTCCAGGGAAAAGTAGAACTTCCTGATAAATGTCCAGTTCTTGCTTGTAGATGGTAATGGTGGAAGAACTTGGAAGTCTTCTCTTCTGGTGGATATGTATTGTGTCTAACAGGTGATAGACAGTTTTTGTAACTTTGACGTCGGTAGTAGGTCTGTGGCAAATTTCTTCAGCTAGAGATGGGCAGAGAAGAGGGACAACCTTTCAAGCAATCAGACTGAGAAAGCTCTGAGCTCTTTTCTACCAAGACACTTTAATTTTTTTTTCCCTTTCTCAGTTCTACTTCCACAATTGCTCTGTAGGCTCTGCATCATGAAGGACTGTCCATATCTGGAAAGCAGCCCCCAAGGGGAAACCAATGAAACTTCAACTCACATGTGAAAACGGAAGCGCTTCTATAAACTAGGCTGTAGAAACCCCCAGATAAAAGTGAGAGGCAGGCATGTGTTGATGGTGTAGGCAAGATTTTACCCTTGAATGTATCTAGCCACTTGAAAATAAAACAACTTTCCCAGAGCAGTTAGTCAGAAGAGTACAAATTGGGTAGGTAACTGGTGAACTCCAAACAAACTCAGCCTTGTCTGGTCTCTTCTTCACATGTGTGTATGAGAAACACAAACTCCTGGTTAGAGGAGAAGGTGGCATCAACACAACCACACCCCATCAGACGGCTGAGTATGACCTGGCAGTCGGCACCGAGCATGGAACTTCTGGCTCCTCTTTCTGTCATAATTATGATCCGAATCTTCCATCAGCTATGGAAAGTTTTTAATTTTTTTTTTTTTTTATTAAAAGGCACTACTTTAGTGCTAAGTTTTGCTGGTTTGGTACAATATTGTGTATCCTTGTTTCTCCATGAATTTCTGTGCCTGGAGTGTCTTGCATATAAATACACAGGCATGCAATATTACATGGTACTGTCAATAATATTTATGCAGATTTGTTCAGGGCCTTTTGTAAAGGAGAACAATACACTTAGAGCTTCTCTCATGTGCTTAAAAACCTGACATAGGAAGTTAGAAAAGTGTTGACAGAGTTTTGAAACAACTCTATTCCATCTCTGGAAAGGTTTCTTTTAAGTTAAAGGAATCATCTCCAGTGGAGGCTAATAATGTTTCTTGAAACTCACTGCAATCAAGTGTTCTATACACAACAAAATACAGGGGAGTATTTGAGAAAATGCATTTTTATGTTCTGATTTCATTAACACTTTATCATTCTGAACTGGTGGTGGACCACCTGAAATGAGTGGACCTATTGTACTAGTTACTAAACAAAATTAATTCTGAAATATTGGTAAACGGAAGAGACAGAGAAGAACTAGTCAGAGACATTGCTCAAAGTGTAAAGTGATGCAAGAGTGCTTATTGACAGATAAATAGCAGAAACTGCTCCCATTGCTGCATGGTTGTGTTTAGTCCCAACTGTAACAAGCAGCAGCTAAAAATGAAGGTGAGAATTATCTACATGAATGCACATTTTTCCAAGAAGAGGAATTGGATCTTCTGGAGGAGGGACATTATTAATTTCAAGAGACATGCTGAAAGAAATGACTCAGTTGTGCAAATCTCCCTTTATCTTCTTGGGTTTTTTTTTTTTTAAACATACGTTCTTTTGGTAATCAAGGTCTTGTTTAAAGAATTTTTACAGCTATGAGAAAGGAGAAATGACAGACCTTCAAATTGTTTTGGGCCTTTCAGACTATGAAGCATGATTTCTTAGCATATGGCTAGAGGAAGAGGGTCTGAATGTGCTCTGGAAAATAATTTTCCACAAGCAATTGCCAACTCTGCAAAAGAATTTCCTGAACAGAGACTGAAAAGACGCTTCTGATTCCACTCAGGGTGTTCTCTTTAATGGAAATGTCTAACTTGCTGCAGTAAACCTTGAAGTCCCCATGAAAAATTCATGGAGGAGAGAAAAAAAGCTGAAGGACTTGCGTAGTGCTGCAGGAAGAGGCTGGCACTGAGGCTAGGTGACATGAGAAGTCCTGCGGCTCTGCCAGGTGGTGCCCTGGAAATAGCAAGGAGTCCAGCTCCCGTCATGCTCATGAGCACTGCTGAGCTGGGAGAGAAGTACTGCAGATGAACCCAACCACATCTTGTAATTTAACTGCCTTCCCTCTCTTTTAGTCTTGCTTTCTGTCTTGGGGAAGTCCAGCCGTGAGTAGAACTCTGGCAGTGGATGTGAATAGCTTCTTCTCCCCTCGGAAGGAGTATGTACCAAAGTAGTTCCTAGCCTCCAAACACACACAGTCCTTGTGCCTGGGAAAGAAAACTGTCTTGCTTCTCTTCTGGGCAAAATCTCTGTTCTGGATTCAGTTCAGTTCGTTCAGCATGAACTTAGCGTGAATTGAATTCCATTCATTCAGTGTGAATCCAATTCAGATGATTTCACTCTTGGTGTAAGTGAATGGAAGAGAGACCTTTCTAGTGTGGAACATGACAGGCAGTCGTTGAATTTGGCTGTTCTTGTCCTTATGAGGAGTGACTATAACTTGTTCTTTTCCTGAGAGATGGAGACTTGAAAGCAAACTAATGATGCTTCAAGGCCCACTGGGTAATGGCAGGCAAACGGCAATAAGGCAGTAAAATCGCTGGAGTAGCAATTTGAGCAGTGTGACCCTTGCGATAAAGAATTTGCCTACAAAATTAAACCGAAATAAAAGAAACATAATTGTCAGAGGAGGCGTGGAATGAGATTTGAAAATAAGTTTAAAATAAGTAAAATATTTGCATTCCATCTTCATTTATAGGCAGTTGTGGGGGTTGTGTAGGGCTTGTTTGGCAACAACATGTTTGGCGTGGACAATGACATCCAGAAGCAGAAGGAGAAAAGTTTCCTATGTGGTGTTACGGCACACAAGAAGTTAAGGATATCCCAGAGGTCCGGTGATTGACATCATCAAATGCACTTACTGTTCCAAAGCTCTTGTCTGTCTCAGGCCTGTTTGGCATCAGAGGCAAAGGTCAGAGAGAAATTAATCTACTGTAAATGAAACTAAATGGATTTCAGGGTGCTGTTTGTGACAAGAGTAAGTGGTGGAAGACTTCTGCACGCAAAAGGCTGCAATTTAGACCTTGCTGGTGAACTGGGTCATTCATCTTTCCCATGTAAAATGAGGTGAACCTAATCTTTCCAACAAAATAAGGATAACAAACAAGACGGGTGTTTTTAGCGGTTTAACCCCAGGGCAGCTACTATCTAAATAACTAACTATTAATGTGCCTCTCCTGCCCCCTATCAAAAGGAATAAAAAGAATAATGCTCATATGAAAACAGAAAAGAGTTAACTGTAGTTATTCTAGATATCTCAGCTCTAACTGAACCCCTGGTAATATGTTCTTTGTTCTCTAAAATTACTGATGCTTGAGTGGCAATTATATCTGGCAGGTACTCTGGACCAGTTCTGGGTGACAAAATATTCTGATCCTGCTCCCGCATGGGTGATTTTGGGTGAGAAAATGTTTCTGCCATAGCTTTATGGGACTTGGTGCAGGGATCCCTCAACTCTTTGGCCACTGACTGAGGTCATACCCTGCCTGATTCAATCCTCCTGGAGATCTGAGTGCTTCTTATTCACTCTCTCCCTCTTCAGTATTTTATTTAGTCCTCTGAAAAGCAATCAAGACACACTAATTTAACAAAAAGCTTTGTGTTCAACCTATCTGAATGTGGTCCCATGTATGCATGTGCCTCTTAACACGAAGGAAGTACTGATTGTGGTTGAGATTTCTGGGTATTAGAAGGTATAAATACTGTCCTCTTGAGATGAAGTGAAATAAATGGGTGTACGTGTAGGGGAGCTAGCTTTCTCTTGAGAAATGTATAATGATCCCAGCTTCTGAGGCGCCTAAGCCAAAATGTGTGTGTATATAAATGAATGCATATCTCAGTGCTTAGGTCCTCGAGTGATGGATGCTTTGGGAGAAGATAAAGCAGCCAGAGAGGTATGAATAAATGTCTCACCAGTGCCTATCAATAGGCAGCGACTGCTGCTGACACGCTGTGTCTCAGTGGGCAAACTGTAAGGGCTTTAAGTAAAAACAATTATTGAATGTATGATGTCTAAGTCTATTAGTTGTATACTATTATTGACTGACGTTAGATTAAAAAGCATGTCCTTATTACTCCCTCCTGTCATTAACTTGCCAGAAAAGGTCAGTCAAGAAGTATATTATTACTAAATTGTAGACTCACACATTTGTAGCTGCAACAGGAATAAAGCCATGGAGGACTAGAGCCAAACTTTGGTCAGGCCCAGAGCCTAGTTTTGTTCTCACTCCCCACACTCTATAACAAGGCCAACTGCTCCCCATCCAGATAATCTGTCGCTTTGTCTATATTCTGTGCTGAAAACAAGCGGATTTGTCTTACTGTAGCTTTTCCCCAAATGCCTCAGGGTACCTCTGCACCGTGTAAGGAACCTGGATCTACGCCTGCATTCGAGTTCCAGCCTGCTGGCCATCAACGCAAGGCATGTGCAATCCCACGGTGTGCTTGATCTAAGGGACAGAGGGAAAAGAGAGGGAATAAAGGCTTTGTGCTCAAAGTGTATACTTATCTGTGTCACGGAGGGACCAGTCTGCCGTGTTCAGCCTCTCTTTCTGTTATTTAATGTTTCCTGCAGCCATGGTGGTTGATCCACACCAAATAGCGGAGAAGATGCTGCCAAATCCTTCCTGAAAGAGCCCGACATCTGCTGCTGCAAAGCAGATGGGATCTGTAAGCAACCTGTCCTAAATCAACTCTCTGTCAGCAGACATCAGGAATCAAAGCCTCAAGCCAGAACATGGAAGGGTGGAGAGTGGGCAGGAAAGGAATTGGCCATCAACCTTTTTGCTGACCTAAGCATTATAAAGGCAAATACATAGTTTTGGTGGCAGTGCATCCTTGCATCTCCTCTGATTTCAGCAGTAGTTAGTCTGAAATGCCTGAACTTAAGTGCATGAACTCCTTTCTCAGAAATAGTACTGACCTAAATAGAATGCCACTTTGCAGTGACTTCAATATTTTGGAAGTCTTTACTTGGTGTTTTGTGTCATTGACATAAAATTGCAAGATTGGGGGTGGATTAGACTCCACTTATTCCTTTCCTAGAGATTTCTTAGAATGGTCCTTCAGCTGCTCAAAACTTGACACTAAGATTTCAGAACAAATCAAGTTCAGCAGTGAAAATGGAAATTATTCTTTGTCCCCAATGCAGACTTACAGATGCAGCAGTAGGTTACTGATACAGACAGACAAACAACTTGCACAAAAATGAAGCTTTGTTTTGAGATTTTTTGATGCCTTTGCCTCCTTCCTTGCCAGAAAGATTCATCACAGTCTTTTGATTCAGAACAAAGCTCCTTACAAACATCAAATTTGTGACTTTTCTTTCAGGAATAATGCCATTGTTTTGACCCTGCACCTTCTTCCCTCTCTTTCCCTATTCCCAAGTAACCTTCTTGAAATCATCTACGTTAGTGTATGTTTTTATTCTTGGACTCTTGTATGCTTAAGGGAATTGAGTCACAAATGGCTTGTGTTCACAAAATTGGTGGAATAAAGCCCAAGCTTTAAAGATGCAGCTTGGCAGCTTTTAAAAGGGCATAAGTAAAGGCATAAAACATTGGGTGAAGTTTCCAGAGTGATTGGAGAAAGCGATTCCTAAGTGAGTTTAGAGAATTTGAAGAAGATTCTGACATTCATTTTTTGTCTCATAAAGATACAGAATGATGAGCCATTACACATACATTTAAACATCTTTAAGAGTACTTCAGAATATATGTTATTCTGTTCCTGCAAGAATGGGGAGGGTGTGTGTGTGATTCCAGAACAGCCTCATCTTTAAAGTAAAACTCGGGAATGTCATGTGGCAGAAGTAAGAGGGAGTTAGGAAAAGAGTTTGACATTGTAGTGGGAGGGAAGGAAGGAGCTGTTTGCTCTTTGTGGAGGAGTTCAAAGGTTCGAGAACTGTTTAGGCATTTGAAAATATCAGTCCTGTTCCACAGACCAAAATCAGGGAGACGTGGTTAATCTGTTGACTGAGAGCTGGTCGTGCACACTGAAAGTGAGCTGGAGGACAGGTTTTACAGAGGAACCTATTTCTGTTTCTTAACACGTAAAACCCAAGAAAGAGGGACAAGGTGTGCAGACATTAATGTTTGCCACAGGATCATTCTGACTCCTTTACAACCATCCTACTCTCCGCACTTCTCTCCAACATATCTGTATCTCTTTAGGTCTCAAATCTTCTCTTCCTGGCAACTTCGGAAAAAGTTAAGTTTTTGAAGCTAATCTTAAGGATTTTTGTCTCTTTTAAATATCCTATCTCTAGTCTTTCTGTTTCAGAAGTGTCACACCAAATCCTGAAGCGAAGAGTGAGAACACCAAGCTCTGCATAATGCAGGTGCCCAGGAGAGCAGTAGGCAGGCTGGTTGCTATAACAGCTTGTAGCTGTAGAACATCTTCCATTTCAGAAAAGATCCCAAATCTCTTTATGGACTCAGTTGAGAGAAGGTAAAACGCACTATGGACAAGTTGGGAAAAGCTGAAAGAGGCAAAATACTGGGTTTAACTTGGTATCTAGGATAAACAGTCCTGACCTACTAAGTACTCTGTATGCATAGATTAGAAAGGTAGTCAGAGTTCTTCTGCTGTTTTCCGGACATTCTTCCAACATCTGTGAAATAGGGATAGCAATTTCTCTCTTTTCAGTGGCACTGGTGCAGAAGAGGAATCATGCAACATGGCTAGAAAACCCTACATCTTAGGAAGTTTAATACACTGTACTCATCAGCTGTTGTGTTTCTGTATAGAGTACAGTTTCATTAGGTGAAGGCTGAGATGAGACCTGACACCCCAGACTGTGTGTCTGTGCAGCCTGTTTTTCTTTTAGAAATGGTAGACATGGGGAGGTTTTTCCCTATGGATTTAATAGCCACAACTGAAGTGATCTGATTTGAGAAACATGGATGGGAAACGTTGTTGGAGTGGTCAGCCATAAACCCACCATGAATTGTGTGGTGAGTCTATGACACCCTTAAGATCTCTCAAGACCCCAGAGGTACTTGCTCTATATTCTTATCAGAAAATAATTTCCCTTGCAGTGTGAAACTGCTTTGCATATCAAGACTGATCTTTCCTGAGAACTTTATCAGTTATCTTAAGGAAAAAATAATGGCTAATATCAAGACTGCTGTTGGGGTAATCCTGGGACAGCTTTAACTTTCAAGAAATGTAGCATAAGGCTTCTTTATTGAAAAAGGAGGAGTACTTATATTCTAAATCTTCTTCACCTGCCACCCTAATATTTAATAGGATTCAGACTGAGGCAATTTATATTGCACTATGATTCCAAAATGTAGATTCCTTTTTTTTCTGGAGGTTTCTAGGAAAGGATTGGACAAAAAATGTTAGATGCTTTACGTATGCCATGCATTTTGGTAGCTGGTTGGATGAGCTGGCCTCGCAGGCTCCATTTCACAGTAATTGGTGTGAACTGACAGTTCTGTGATTCACCTGAAACTGCTAGGTAGCCAAGAGTGCTGCTCTCAGTTTTCAGAGTTGAACAGAAAATATGGTTTGCATGACTAATATGCTTATCTAGATGTGTCACCTTTTGCAACAAAACTTACAAATGCACAGACTGATGTTTATTAAATATCAAAATGGTTTCCTGTGTATATGTTTACTTATCAAAATAATGGAGTACTTTGCCCAAGCTTCCAATAGAAATAATCTTTCCTTTCTTACCCCCACCTTTATTTCAATGACAAATGTCTAAGTTCCTAATTTCCCACCACCTACAAAGATTTCTAGGGGCTTTTTTCTTCTTCTTTCTTTCTCTCCTCTTTTTTCCTTGCATTTTCAGTAGTAGATGTTCTCTTTCAATGTAAGTTGAAATGTATGATCTTTGGAAAAAAGGACGCCAGTCCTGTTTTAGAATCGGGTGGTCTCTGAGATGCCTGGTAAATCATTGCACTGCAGAGGAGGATTTAGGTTGACAGGATGCAGCCCGGAACACAGGACTGAGGGGAAATCCTGGCTCATCAGGATCCGTTCCCTGCTACTGCAGACAACCACATCACATAATCCCTTTCATAAGTTTATCGAGCCTCATCTTTAAACTAATTAGGTCGTTTGCTCTCACTATCCTTGTTGGAAAGCAGTTCCAGAGCATCGCTCCTCTGATGGTTAGAAACCTTTTTCTAATTCCCAAATCAAATTTATTCATGGTCAATTTATACTTATTTGTCCTTGTGCAACATTGTCCTTTATTTTAAATGCTTCTTTTCTCCTTGATATTTACTGTGGGGATGTAGCTAGCAATCCTATCTATGTGGAGTTTTTTTTTCCATTTTTCCAGCCAGACAGAGCAAGCTCTCATTTCTTGCATAATACAGGAATTTGCTAATATGTCTCTGGCTCCAGGTTTTGTATTTCACCTCTTGGAATACCGGTGTGGGGAATGGTACCCCCTCTTCATGCTGAGCCTTCCCAACAGCCTTGTTAATGGCAATGGTACCCTTTTCCCTGATTTTTGAACATCCTTCTTGACACATGCCTTGTTTTTTACTACTGGAAACAGCATTAGAGCAACACACTGAGATTAAGACACTGTCATTTCCTTTTTGGACCTGAAGAAAGGGACGTAACCATACCTTAAGCAAACAGTTTGGAACAGGGACACCCCTGGATGTGCATTTCAAAGTGTCACACCATGTCCTGTCACACGAGGCTCACTAGATGACAACCACCTTTCCAAGCGGTCTCCGAATTTGCGAAGACCTGCATATGAATCTTGAATGCTGATCAAAAGCAGGACAAACAGTAGCTGCAAGCGGCTCTGTCTTTGCCCTTCCGTTCGCAAAGTGATACACAGTACAAAACCATGTGTAAGGGGAAAGTCCGGTGTCATGTAGTCCTTCCTGGTGTGGGACGTGAGCTGCAAGTAAAGCCTTCACGAGTGGAGTTCTTCTGGGGACACAAAGTTCCATGAGTTTGCAGGAATCATAGCCAAAGGGGCAGTGATATGGCTGCAGGGCATCTGCTCAAAAACTGTGAAAGTCTTAGACATGGAAATGCAGAGCGGATGAAAGACTTTGTGGATACCTGGCTGTACTCCACGGAGGGCAAAGACAAGAGGTAGAGTAACACAGCCATTAGCTAGTCCAGCGTGTCAGCAGGTTGTCACTGAGGAGGGATTTTCAGCAGTTGGACAGACCTGACCATGAGTCATCAAATGTTGTGTTAACACACTGCGACGTTAAATCGCGTGAGCTGTTGATGCTAAATTTTATCTGTTTAGCTCTTAAGCTTAGTAAGGCAACTTCAAGCTGCAGCATGCATCTAGAAAACATGTCCTCATCATCTTTAGGCATGGAATTCTTACAGCATGAATCCTGGTGAGAAGCAATTACGAAATCTTTTTGTAGAGAGACGAGAGGGAAAAAAGGACTGAACATTTAGAGTCTGAGTGGTGTGAGGAAGGGTTGTATGCCTCTCAGGGGCTGGGAGGAAGATGTGGGCCTCTCAGAGATATCCAGCACCTGGGATACATAATAATAGCTGGATAAAAAGTTTCTGGTTTTGCCTCTTTTGTCCCTTTCCCAAGGTAAGAATTCCTGCTGCCTTAGCTATAACATAACATTCTGCATATCCTGATAAACCTAATCTGTTGCAATTAAATCATATGGTGATGGTATCACACGTTTCAATTCTGATGGAGAATTACTCCAGTTATATTGGAGAAAGTGGCTGCATGGATTTATTTTGATGAGGATGCCGATCTGCTGGGATCCGTACAAGAGTGGAACAAAGACAGTCCAGTGAGAGAAGCTAAAGTACAAGGAAAGGAAAAATAGCGTACAATCATATAGCTGACATCTTCTATAAAGCATACACATATTTACATAGTTTTGCTATAGACACAATTTAAATTCTGCTGTTTCCTGGCTTCTAATTTCCATTTTTAAAAATTACCTCAAAATCTTGTATTTTCACTTTTGAAAATGTAAGGACCTTGCAGCGATTTTATAGTCCTTGGCCAAGGGAGGGTGGGGATGGGGTGAAAGGAGTGTATGTAAGCTTTCTTTTTTTCTGGGGGTCGGAGAAATTCGAATAGCATTCTTGTGGGTATTATCCTATTATCATGCAGAAAGTATTATCATGAGAAATTTGGTTTATCAGCAGAGGTAGATTAGAGAAGAAATTCTGTGATAAATTAGTTCCCTATTGAGCAATGTTGTTTTACAGAAACCAAAATATTTGAGAAACGCTTCTCCTCAAAGTTTCTGCCAGCTGATGTACTTGGGTCTTGAATACTTGGGTCTGTAAAGGGGTTGGTAAGATACTGGGAGCCCTGAGCCCTGTAGGACACTTCTCAACTTATAACCTCTTGATTCACCTTTTGGACTGCTCAATGAAACCAGATTATTGGTGGTTCTGGAAGTAGGCTCTTATAATGAATGTTTTTAAGATGGAAGGTTACTAGGAGGGGGTCTACTAGTTTTCCTGGAAAACTGATGCATCATAAGTCATAAGAAAACCCGCAAAACAAACAAGCAAGCACCCTTAAATCTGTTTACAGTGAAAAAAAACCCCAAAAACTCACAAATGGAAATACTAAAACGCAGCAAATGGCTGTGGAAAATGAGAGACTCGGTTTCATCAAGTGATTACTGAATATGCAGAGATCACATTTGGACCAGAAGTCCCTGAGCCACAAGGCTGAAATCTGAGAAGAATACCCAGAGGACACGTGATGCACATCCTCTGCCTATAATCTCTTCAGGGTATCTGCCCCTGGCCACCATTGGAGAGAGGATATTGAATGAGATGGACTTTGTCTGATCTAGAACCATCATCCTTATATAATGTTCTAGTACACTACTTTTGAAGGCAAAAGTAGTTGTTGTTTGGGATTTTAAAACTCATTAAACTCTACTCTCCTACTTTCTGACATCAGCAGGGATTCTCCAGTGAGTTTTAGCCTCCCAGAGATGCTCAGCAGCTGGCTCACTATTTTTAGCTTTCCTGATAGAAAAAAAAATAGTAAAATGTAACCACGTCTTTGATGTGTGTCTGCTTTCAGGCATCCACTATCCACTGATTCATTGACTGGTAACAGGGAAAGTTTTGGCAGGTCACTGTATTCATGAGGTAGCCTAGAAAGTTTCTTTCATCCATCTTTTAATGTCTTGGTCAAAATGGCTTCCAACAGTCTCTTTTGAGGAGACTGCTCTGCAGTCTGAGTACTTCCCCACTGTGAACTATTTGCTGGTACTGTGTTGGTACAGACATGCCTTTCTGTTCATTTCTGGCTTAGAACTTCTCAATCTATATTAAATCGGTGGCTAAATAAATACCAAGCAAGATGTCATATTAAACTTTTATTAAAAAAAAAATCTAGTAAAATTATAAAAGCTTTTGTGTGTGTGTGTATGAGAGAGAGATTGATTCTGAGTTTTTTCCCTCATTATACCACTCAGAATAACTTGGTGACCGGCTGGCTTCTCAGCTCTGTCCAACCCCTTGAAAATTGCTGGCAATTGCCCAGCTGACCATGGATGGAATTGTGTTTTAATGCAAATTTTATCACAGTCAGTTGACATTCTTTTTTCTTTTAACCAAGAAAGGCTATTGAAACTGTTTTCTTAAAAAATGGGCTTTTTCTTGGGATAGAAAATGTGTTAAACTTCTGGATAGAATCATTAAAGTTAGAAATAGGGAGAAGGGGGAAAATCAAGGCTCTCTGAATGCATTTGCTCTTGGATCAGTATTAGCTTTTGTTTATGGTTTCAAGTCACTTAAGTAATAAAAGTTCCATGAAGGACTGATTTGCTCTAATGGCTGGGAGAGACAGTTAGTAATGTTTACTTTTACCTTCTGTAGGGTCATAAACTTCCATCGTATAGCTTGCAATTGTCCTAAATGGCATAAGAATCTGTAGTTGTGATTCTGTTCCAGGGATGCAAGAATTTCTCTCTCTTTATGCCTCTTAGCAGATTAAGGAGACAAAAACCTTACAGAACAGTCAGATGGAACAGTGACAAAGAAAGGTGTTGGAAAATTACTGAGTTAAATGTTTGCATTGAGAAGCACCCTCTGCCCTTCCATGTTTATTTAACTCTTCTGCTTTTTGCCTTCCTGTCTTTTCTTCATCCCTGCCTCCAACACACACAGACATAGACACTTTTCAATCACGTTTAAGAGATTATTCTACTATTTCCCTTGAACTTGTATTATCTGGAAAACCTTAGGTTATGTGGTCATGCACTAAACTCATGCAAATAAATGCCAAAAAAATTAAATTAAATATATTTCCGACTAACAAATTGTTTATGCGCAAAAGCCACTCTGAGGCTATGCGGGAGAAACAAACACCAATACTCTGAACAGTTCAGAAGCATTCCTAAAGCTCAGGCTAAATGTTCTGATGTTGAATTTCCTGTTGTTACTACCAGTTACTGCTCCCTGGTATCATCATGAACAACTTTTCTCCAATCTTTGTGCTTATACCTTCAAGACTTGCAGCCAGTTATGACCTATCCCCCCTGAGTCATCATTTGCCCAAGTTATACACATTTAGTTAATCTTCTCTCGTAAGTCAGTCCTCCCAGTCCATCACAAATTTCTATAACTCACCTCTGAAATTCATCTCTTCTGAGTTGTTTTTTTTTTTTTTCCTTCCATGTGTTTCTGAACACTTTTAGGTGATTAGAGCTGACAGGATTATTTTAGATGTGGGTTTTCTATTGACATCAAAGGAAAGAGGTGTCTTTGTTCCGGAGGAGGCATACACACTATTGTATGTGATATTGTCCACTGTCATCTGAAAACATCTTTTGGCATTACTGCCTTTCAGCTTCATTTGTCCTGTTGAGCACTTGCCTCTGTGGCTATTCTTTACCTGCATTTCCAGAGCTGAACCATGCAAGGTTCTAGGCATGGCTAATCCTCCCCAGCAGGGATTCAGGTGACTGACCACACGATTAAGGGGCTCAGCACCATCTAGAATCTGTTGCAACTTATTCTCCATTCCTCTTGATGTGTGAAATCTTCTTTGCTGTGCTCTTTAAATTTAATATCAGAACTTCTGCTTTCCTAGATAGTTCTTCTACAACTGACATTTATCATGCACGTTCCTCCTGCCAGCCCTCAGTGTTTTGTGGTCTACACTGTTCATCATCTAATATGAGTTCAGTTCTCAAAGCAAAAAAAAATCTGCTGTAAGCTGTTTCAAATGTTTGACTGAAACAATTTACTATATACTCAGCATTCACTAATTTTTAAGTTGATCAACAGAAAATGTGATCAAAACATGTCTCTGGTAGTTGATTACTACACACTTTTCCTTCTGTTCTCTACATGTCAGGAAATTGTACCTCCTTTACTTCAGCCTGACAAGAGCCCTTTTAAAACCCAGTGCACTGAAGCTTTGTAAATTGCACAGATCTTGTTTTAATTAAATTCACTGTTTCTTTTTCACTTCAAAGATTACATCCTTACACCTTTTGTAAGAATCTGAAGTTTTAGGCTTAAATTCACACAGTTTGTTTTAAACTTGTTACCCAGGGACTTAGTCCCACAGTAGAGGATGGGAAAATGCACCTGGATACAAGGGACAATTATGTTTTACCAGTTTGCTGTACTGGCGATGTAATGTATTTGTGAGTCTGCACAGGAATGTGTCCATGTTCAAGGAAAACAGACTGATAGGCCTTCATAGCTCTAGGTAGAGTCTTGGGAGGTTTTTTGTTCAAGTTTGGCCTTTACTACAAACTCTTTGCGTGGCTTTGAACAGGTGGTTAAATCTTCTTTCAGTCTCTGCTTGCCTTGTCTAGCTCCTAAGTACCTTATGCATGAGCCAGGCTCTTAAAGGAAGATTGTACCATGCAGTGACGGCTTAACTTAGAGCTTTTTGCCCGAGGGGCAGTGGAGGCCCTTGCCCTTGGGACAAACCTCACTTCCTTTGTGTTATAACTGATTGATAAGGCCTTTGAGAAGCCCTTTCCATCTTTCTCCTGCCATGCTCCCAGAGCACCTCATTTCACCTTCCTTTCTCTCTCATGCACACACACAGAGTATGCCTCGTGGTTCTCAGCCCTCAGTAGACAGAGGTCTGTTGATTAAGAAGATTACTTCATCCCTGGCATCTTGCAGAAGAACTTGATCCTACTTCATACCATTCCGCTACCTATACTTAAAGAACAAGCTAAATTGATAAAGAAGGATAAGGAGAAAGATATAGGTGATAAGAGACAATACTTATTTGCTCCCAACATCTCTTAGAGGATAGAAGAAGCTATTCAAAGTCAAAACATATGGAAAACAGCATCTGGTTATGGGAGCTTGGATGTTAATTGTTCTGACAGCTGAAATTTGTCTCCAGAAATCTCATGAAGCCAGCTGGTATTGTAGAGTTTTCTCTGGCTCATATTGTGACTCTTACAAGTTTCTGGAGACTTCTAGTCTCAGGGTGATCATCTTGTAGGAGCAGCTGCTGCTTAAAGATTTTCATTTCTATATCAGCTGGAATCAGGAAATACATTCTTTGTGGGTTTGGATTTGCTTTTGTAACATAAAAAACCTAAGGTGGATTTGGATGCACTTCCCTGAATTCCAGCTTAACAAAACCTTGTGGAACTTAGCAAAGAGGTTCTAATGTTGTCCTGTTTACAGTTCTTGTTTATGTGGTGTGGAGAAAAATTCAGTAACTGTGAGTAGTACGGCTGCTTTTGAGAGATGTTCTGAGGTTCCATTTTGAATCTGAATTTCCTGAATCAAAAAAATGTGGGCTGGAAAACTCAGTAAGAGAAATAACTCTAGAGAGATAATTACAAGAGTTTGTTTCTGAATGGGCTAGGAGTTGTCTAATAATAGCTCTTTTCTGCAGTTGTTTTAGTGCCTTTTGCTTTCAACCTTGAGCTGGAAATGTCAGAAATCTATATTGACACTTGTGCCCTGTCAGAGAGAATAAAGAATATGAGGTTGTTTAGAGAGCATACGAGTCTGTATTTAGAACAAGCTACTTACATGTTTCTGAGACAAAAGCATAAATAACTAATCATTTGATGATGCTATCAACAAGATGTTTTCTGCATGGCCCTGACATTTTTTTAAGGGTGAAAATACCAACTTTTCTTATGCAAAAGTACAAACACATTTCCCGCACATAGACTTGATGTTATTTTCCAAGAAATGTCTGTTCCTCACCCTTGTGAAATATAATGAGCAGTAAAAGAAAAAAAAAGAAAAGAAGAGAACAACCCAAACTCACTCTATATAGATGCAGAAAAGAAAGGCTTGGGCAAAGCTGTAAGTAGCAGAGCAGTCTAATTAGTTTGGAGATGGTTTTGCTTTAGCTTTATTTTGCTAAGATTCAAGGTATTCAAAGTGATTGTTGTTTAACAGTAGCATAACCTCTGGAGACTAGTTGAGCATTCTTGAAGAAGTCTCCCCAAAAGAAGTGAATCCAAAAATCAAAACAAAATGAAAAAGAGGAAAAGTTTCTGAAACAGGGAACGTTTTACAAAATCCACTGAGTTATTCATATGCTGCTAACAATAGAAAGAACTCAAAAGGCAGGACCCAGAACAGCAGGTACAGAGTCTAATTAATGCATGTACTCTAAGGAGGTTTAACCCATAACCTTCTGAATGTGAGTGGTACTGTTTCCACAGCAGGATTGTTTCCAGCTATATACCTGACTTTCACTAGTGAATCACAAGATAAAAAAAACCCCAACTTCTATATTTTTTCTTGCAAACAAGAAATCTTGAAGATTTGAAGCTATTTTTTTTCCTGAGGCTGCAACGTAAAATGGGTAACATAATTATGTTGGATTTTTCTTTGAAGTAATAGGTAGGTTGAAGTGAGTCAAGCTTAGAGATGATCACGATTTTAACTCAAACTTGATGTATCCTTATGGAGTAGAAGCTAGAACCTACTTATTCTCATTCTCACTTGAGTGATCTCTAGAGTTTGTTCATGATTTTCTCATCAGTTACAGAGTTCTGAAACACTGAGAACACTTGCTTGGTCCAGAAAACCACTTGATTATTATTTTCACTTTAATGTTTGTCTTTTTATGTTTTAAAATCAAAAGTGCGCCCTAATTGTTTGATGAATAGGGCCTGAAGGCGTACACCTCTCCTTACAACATGAAGTCCACAAGTATTAGACAACGAATGAGAAATTGAAGGGAGGCTGATCTGTTTAAATGTAAGTTTTCTACTGTAACTCAAAGCATTAAATATTTGCAGGCCTTATTAGGCACACCAGCACTCTCTGTGGCATACAACTATCTTAACCAGTAATCTAAATTCTGATTTCTTTAATGGGGAGTCTATTCATTGGCCATTTCTTGTGTGTATGGAAATTAGACACCTGTTCTGGGGAGAAAATGCTCTGGATAGTTAGAATTGCAGAAACTTGAGCAGTGAGTCTTCTGTTGACTTGGACTGGGATGATCAAAATTATCTCAGAAGTTTCAGGATGAAATTTAAAGCTGAAACATTGGCAGTTGTGAGACAACAAGATCTGGTACATGCTATGTCAAATTAATGGTTCATTCTGCACCTTATTTTGAGTGTACCAGTCAGCAAAGGATTGTTCAAAGCAACTTTGCGGGAAACTTTCAGGACCCAAGGAAAAAAAACCATCTATGTGTGAATCAGAGCCAGAAACTGTTCCCCCATCCTGAGGAAGAAATTTTGACAGATCAAAAGCTTTCCAGTTTTGCAGTGGTGTGGAGCGAGGTAACTGTGGTGTTACTCAAAAAATAGACGTGAAGCCTTGGGGGTTTGCCAGTGACAGTGTGCTCTCCTGTGTCAAAACTCTGCACTCAAGACCCTGTTTGCCTGATCTAGATTAGAGCTCAGACTACTGGCTGTCCGAGAATAAATGACTCTTGCTGTAGGCTCTTGTCAGAAATGGTGAGAAACTTGATGAACTATTTTGTTAAAAATTTCTGTGAGAAATTCTGACTTTTAAAAACTTATGCCCTCATTAAAAAGCCACTAGTTATCAAAAATCAGGATGAAACCATTGTCTGTGTTGTTGAAACGCTTACATATACCAACAGATGCTCAAGTCTCTGCTGTCTGCCTGGACACTGCTAAATACAATTAAACACTGCTTAGGCTGAGGACTGACTCTGTTTTGGACTCTGTATATCAATGTCTCATTTTGAACTATCATAAATGCATTTTAAGCAAGCTAATATTCTGTAAATATGGTTAACTTCTGCATTTGAATATTTGGCCTCTTAATTTATTTTTTAGTATTGGTCCATGTGTGCATATGAGTGGGTCTTCTGTATGCTTTTAACACAGAGAACCCTATCAAGTTATCTATAGCAGGAATATTACAGCATCATAATAGTTAATGGAAAATAGCATAAGAGGAAAAAGAAAATTAGCATTCCACACAGCAGGGCATTTCGGATGTTAATCTGCCTTGCAATATAATTGACAGGGAAGCTGATATCTGGGAAGATTTTTATTCCTATCTTTTTCTCTAAACAGTTAGTGTTCAGTTGTTGTGCAGCAGGGGAGATGGAGAAAAAGAAAGTTCTAGCCAAGTGAATGTTCTTTACCAGCAAAGATGTTAACTTTTGTCAGAAGGTACTTAATCACTGAGAGAGAAACAGATGAAGAAATTGGATAAAACATTTCCAGTTCCAAAAGTCTTTATTGATTGTGTCTCCCTCAAGAAAATTCAGCTCAATCTCTGAAACCCTCAAGTGATTAAACCTTGGGCAGTCCACTGTAGACAGAGCAAATGAGAATTGTTTCAAAACCAGACATGTAGAGCTAGGATACTTAAAGCGAAAAAAGATTTCTTTTTCACTTTGAAATCCTAGCTGGGAGACGTAACCTGAGATGTTGATTTTAAGGGAAGAGTTTTCTTAAGTACCATGATCTTTCTCTATATAACAGATCTCAGAATTTTGAAGCAATGAACTTTTTTATTTCCAGAGAAGTCGCTCTCTTAAAACAGAAACCTAGAGTCTGGAAAATGGGGCACAGATCTCTGGTCCACCACAGATAACTCATATATCTTGGTCTAATTTTTTCAAAGGTAATTAGGGCACAGAGAAACTGAGACATCACTAAATGTGATGCTTAGACCTGTGACCAGTTGAGAGATCCTATTTTTTTCCCGGTGATGTGAGCTTTTTGCTCTCAAACCAGCTCCTCTAGAAGACGGTGGCTCTTCTTAAGTTGGAGCATGACCACTGGCCTATGACTCAAGGTATGCAGCATTACTAGAGCCTCCTCCATTTTCAGTATACAGCATGAAGCTCTTGTAGAGCTGTGCTTGGATTGCAGTTTACTTGCTGAAAGTTCATAGTAGTCTGCTGGAGTAAAGCCCTTGGTTTCTCTGCTTTGGGGTTTTAGGGTGTGAGGTACGCTAAAGATGGTAGTGGAAAAGGTCCCACGGTAGTAGACACTGTGAGCTGATCCGTGTTCTTTCTTCTGTTACAGAAGACCATCTTGTTCACTAGTTCATCTGCTGTGCAGAATTCTAACATAAAACAGCACAGGAAGGCCAGTTAAGGAAATCCTTACTGTTAGCTCATATATTTGTAACCAAAAGCAAGAAGGTATTTGACTCAAAGAAGAAAAACCAACAAAAACCTGACAGCCTTGTGAAAGTTTTATCTTTTTTTGGGCAATGATTCTGATTTTAGTTACACTCACAAGTATTGGAAGGGCTGTAGTTTCAGAAGTTATCACCTGTCAGCTGAGCTGTGATAACTCGTTGAGTGCATACATTACAGTCACAAAAGTTTGTGAATCAAAAATTGGCTTAGATCACTCTAGCCAGCCTTCTCAATGCCTAGGGTTATCCCAACTGTTCTGGATTGTTGTGGCTGAGATGAGCATCTGAGCCAAGGATTCTTCCAAGAGAGGCAACAGATTATGGTTAAAATCATCAATGTAATTTCACCACTTTGTTCCAACCCCCCTGCCATGGACAGGGACACCTTCTGCCAGACCAAGGCGCCAAGTCTCGTCCAACCTGGCCTTGAATATTTCCAAAGATAAGGCATCAACAACTTCTTTGGGCAACCTGTTACAGTGCCTTATCACCTTCACAGTAAAAAATTTCTTCCGAATATCTGATCCAAATCTACCCTCTTCAAGTTTTAAGCTATCTTCCCCCTTGTTCTGTCATTTCATGGCCATGTAAAAAGTCCCTCTCCAACCCTCTTGCAGCTCCTTAGGTTAGATGTCCCCAGAGCTATCTTTTCTCCAAGTTGGACAAGCTCAACTCTCTCAACTTGTCTCCACAAGAGAGGTGCCCCAGGCCCTCTAATCATCTTTATGGACTCCAACAGCTCCCTATCCTTCTTAGATTCATGACTCCAGAGATGAAAGCAGTAGTCTAAGTGGGCTCTCACAAGAGTGGTCTAGAGGGGAAAATCACCTCTCTCAACCTGCTGGCCACAGTCCTTTTTCTGCAGGTTGGCTTTCTGGGCTGTCAGTGTGCATTGCTGACATCAAACAACATTCCCAAGTCCTTCTCGGCAGGGCTTCTCTCAATGCATTTTCTGCCCAGTCTGTATTTGTGCTTAGGTTTGTCCCAAAATGGATAAAACACTTTGCACTTGGTCTGGTTGGACTTCACAAGTTTTGCACAGGGCCACCTCTCAGCGTGTCAAGATCCCTCTGGATGTCATCCCTTCCCTCCAGAATGTCGACTGCACCACAAACCAAGTTTCTTGTTGGTAAACCTGTTGAAGGTGCACTCAAACCCAGTATCTATGTTGCCAGCAAAGGTGTTTAACAGCAACAGTCCAAATACCAGATCCTGAGGAAAACGAGCACCACTTGCCATTGTTCTCCGCCTGGACATTGAGCCATTGGCAGCAACCCTTTGAGTGTGGCCATCCAGCCAATTCCACTGGCCCATCCCTGAAATCCATTTTAGAGAAAAAGACGTTGTGTGAGACAGTGCCAAACGCTTTGCACAAATTCAGGTAGATGGTGTCAGTTGCTTTTTCCTTTTCCACCAGTGCTGCAACCCTGTTGTAGAAGGCCACAGGTTTGTCAGGCACCATTTGCCATTTGTGAAGCTGTGTTGACTGTCACCAAGCACATCCTGATTTTCCATGTAGCATGTTGTCCAGGAAGGTCTGCTCCACGGTCTCGCCCAACATGGCCTGCAGTTCCCTGAGGCTTTCTGTTTTTAAAATTGGGACTTTTTCCTCTTTTCCAAACAGTAGGTACTTTGCTGGTCTCTCAATCTCAAATGTAATGGACAGCGGCTCAACCACTTCACCTGCCAGTTCCCTCTGGACCCATGGATTCATCTCATCAGGTTCCATGGACCTGTGCATCTTCAGGTTCCTTAGATGGTCTCAAACCTGGTCTTCTGCTAAAGTGGGTTGTTCTTCATTCTGCCAGTCCCTGTCTTTTCCTTCTTCAGCTCAGGCTGTGTGACTGGCTCTCAGTTTTCAGAATTATTCTGTTTAGTTCACAGTGTGTCTCCGGATAGTTTTGCCTCCTAAGCTTGTGCAAAATCTTCTGGAGACTTACTGTGAAGCTGAAGTTGTCGTAAGCATGATCATTATCCATCTGTATCTCATAAAATTATTATTTACACTATTGAATTCTCTGGAGATAAAATTAAAATAGACCTTTTGTAATTTTTTTCCAGCTCAAGCTTTTGTTTTTGTTTCCCACCATCTCTTTAACAATCCTGTTTCCCAGGAGACTTTATATGTCCTTATGCTTCCAAGAGACTGTAATTCAATAGGTTAGAGTTAATTGGCAGGTGGGAGTTTCCAGATGTTTACGTGCTTGCCCAAAAAGCTGTCCACTGGTAGCAAATGAACATCTGGAAAGACGCAATCCAAACAAAGCATCTTTTAGCTGATTGACATATGTCTGGAATGCATAGCATATTTGAGAGAAATGGAATTGAAATTAGGAACAGTTTGGAGTGAGTCCCTCATTATCAATAATTAGTCAATTAGAATTTTTGTTCAAATTCAGATATAACTCACAAGCACTGTACTGACTCAGTCATTACGACCTGGAGAAGTGCAGGACAGAAATAATGCATTGCCCTCACACTATCTTTACTTAAGAGATGTGTTGAGAAATGTTCATTACACTGCTGAGCATGGGCAATTAAAAGGGGATGGATGGTGCAAATGATTTGTAATGGAATATGCAGCCTTTCACCCAGAAATCCTGCTCACACCTGGACCAAACAGTCGATGGCAAGTGAGCAGTTAAGTGGAGCTACTTAAGAGTTTGCTATGAATTTTTTTTTTTTTTCCCAGTGAAATAAGTAGTTCTGTACACAATCATCAGGTTCAGCAGGGAAAATTGATTGCTCTGAAATTGAGTTCCATCTAGCAAATCAAAATGAAAAAAATAAAAAAACCCAAACCAAACCAAAACACAATTTTATTTGCCATTTTCTTTTCTCTACAAAAAAACCAACATAGCTAATCCATATGACATTATTTCAAGATTCAGTGGTTTAGAGTGCTGTACTCCATTGTGTTAACCTGTGTCCAATGCTGTGTCCTCCAGGAAGGAAGAGCCCTTTGGAGGGGTCATATGGAGGCACATTGAAAGAGGTAGCCTAGGAAAAGTAACGCCTGAAAGAGGTTTTGCAGTTTTCATCCATTAAACACCACAGTACAAAGCAGAGATCAATTTTGATGTTTCAGGGAGGTGGGCGTGGTGGTGCAAGAAAGAGTACTGCCTTTTATCCTAATGCACAAGGAGATGAAATATAGAAATTCTTGCAGGATGGAATAATAGATACACATTGTTTTATAAGAGGCCACATATTTTTGAAAAATACTGTTTTAGCTGATGGCTAATGCTGCATGTGTGCCTTACAGAGCAATCTTGTGGTAAGGAAAGGGAAGACAAGAAAACCCCTGAACTGTCCTTTTCAAGTTCAGGTTTGAGGCCTGCTATGAACAGTAACCTCTACTTTATTCCATTTGGCCACCGCTGGGATGGAACTTCTTAATGTCTCTAAGCAACCAGGTCTTACTTAAAATAAATGAGATATTATTTTTCATGAAGATATTACCTTTTGCCCAACGCGTGTGGGCTAGATTGTAATTCATGTGCATGATATATAAATGAAAACGGAAAAAAAAAACACTTCCACAGAGTATTTTTTGTTGTCCCTGGAAAATAGGAGGGTTTTTTTGTCTGATCATATGAGAAGGTAGCTTTATTTCACTTCAAAATCTTTTTGTCTGTAACACTGTGTTTGGTATATCAGTGATAATTGGATGCATCCTAAGTACTGTTTTGGGGAGTTTGGCACTTCTACCACTTTTTACAACAGGTTTGGAGAGGACTTAATGGAGGTTTCTCCCTGGTGAGAACTAGCCTCCACACACACACTTAGTGTGGATCTTGGACAGAAAATTTGCACCTTCAGTGAAGAGTCATCTTCTGCTTACTCAGTCTGAATTACAGTCATGGTACAGTAGGAGCTGCAGGACATTGTTACCCTGAACTGTCATCATGGCAATCACAATGAGGAGAAAAATATAGCTATCATTATGAGAGCTTTACACTGCATAGTTTATCTCTATAACAGTGTGCTATGATGTGCCTAATTAGACTGTATCAGCTGCTCCACGTCTGCTACTAAAGGGAGGCTTTCTTATTGTGTCTAGTAAACAGAGAGCTCTCAGCCTGTGATTTAGCACTGAAATTAAATTTAAGCATAGTTTCTCATTTGATTATCAGGCTATGGGTGACTTTTAAGGATCCTTTTCAATCCATTACTTCTGCTAGCTGTAAACTCTCTGCCACGATCTCTTCCTCTTCTTTGGTAGAAACAGGCTAACTGAAAACTCATCCATTCAAAGTTAGAGGGGAACAAAGCAAAATAATTCCAAGTACGCAAACTTTTGATGATGTTCAGTCTCCTTTTTTGATTGTCACCTTCTGTTTCTGAGTCTCAATTATGGAGACATAATAAATTGGCTTGAATAAACTGAAAGTAACAAGACCTCCAGAAAGTAATACAGGATAAGAGACAGTGAAAAAATTGCTCTTTTTTTTTCTTTTTCATGCCATATCATAGTTTCATTGTGAGAGAAGTAAGGTGACTTTCACAAGAAAATCTTTGAGAAAAAATATGTATGTTTATAGAAAAAAAAATCTATTTTCTTGTATATATTAATCTATTAAAAGCATGTTAAAATAAAAGTGTGTATTTTTTCTGTAGTATTATCTAAGGAAATAATTTGGAAAAAACAGTGAACATTGCACGGACAGAATGCTCTCAGTGGCAATCAAAGCTGAAAAGATGTTTACTGTCTACTGTTTACTCACCTATTACGTACTTTATGTATGCTCGGGGAGAGGGTGGGTGGGTCAAGATGAGGTTATGGGACATGTTTTTTTCTTTGGTAGTCTCTCTGTACTTGTGCTGCTCTTGAAAGACACTCTCAGTTGGAGGCACATGCTGCCTGAACCTTGAAAGGTATGATACCTCCATTTCAAGGAGCTGGAGACACTCTGTAGTAATTTCAGGGAAAATGTCTTCTGCACAACAAGCACCTTTTTTTTTTTTGCTGCAGGAACTGGCAGGTTTTCAGTATACTGCAGTAAGAAGAAATAATTTGATGACATCAGACACACAACTGGAGTAAAATATTGCAACATCAACCAGTTTTAGCAGAAGGGAAGCATGGAGGCGGGGAAAGAAGGAAAAACAGGGTTCTACCTTGACAGGGCTTTAGCCTTTGTAGTTGATAAGACAACTTTTTGGAAGAATCAAGGATACAACCCACTGGTGTATCCCTGAAGTTCAAATGATCTGTGCATCAGGGATGTTTTGGAGTGATTGTTTGGGCTTTGGCATGATTGTGTGGCATGACATATGCCTGGAAGCCAGTGAGTCCTTGCAGCAGCCAGTGCAGGGTGGTGACTTTCTGGTGTGATGCAAAAAGAGCAACGAGTTTTTGGTGCAGGTCAGGCTAAACAATAGAAATATTCCTCTGCAGTGGGAAGTTCCAAGTCCTTGTATGCCCTTTTCTTAAAGTACTTGATACAAAAGAAAGGCATGAGACCTTTCAGCATATGGCAGCACTTGCTCCCAGTGCTGCTGCTGGAGCAAGACTGGGATCTCATGCCCCACCTTGCCATCATGTGGAACCTTTGAGATCCTTAATCCTGTGCAGCCTTCTGTATCTGACACTTAAGCATGTGTTGAAGGAAAAATAAGCACTCACAGGTACACTGTTGCTCACTTTCCACCAGGGCTCAGAGGAAGCTGCGATAGCTTCATTTCTTGACTCTTTTCTAGTGACATACTAAGGAGAGAATTTTATAATTGATTTACTGGGAATGGGATGGTGACAGGAAAGTGGTTTGTTCTACGTCTCAATTTCAGGAGGATCTTCTCTGAAATACTGCTGTTACCGAGGTTTTTCTTTTTCTTTGCAGGCTGTGCCTTCCTAACATACTGCGAAAGGGAGTCTGCTCTAAAGGCCCAGAGCGCACTGCATGAACAGAAGACACTGCCGGGGGTGAGTCCAGACTGATAACTTTTTTTTTTTTTTTTTAAAAATCCAAAATGGGTTACATATGGTGTTCTCATCTCAGATTTGGAAGCATAAAGTCTCCGTTTGTTTGGATGATTCACTATTTGCATTGTGCTAGTAAAATCAAGATACCACCAACCCACCCAAACGGTTTCCATGCACAAAACTAAAAGCTTTTTGCCCTTATTGGAAGCCAGGAAAACAGAAATCAGCCAGTAATGGACTGGGTTCTACCAGCCTTACTCAGCTGAGGATGTGCTTTAGGATTCTGACCACTACAGTGAAATGTTAGAAGTCCTCATCAGGTGCTTCCTCTCACTGTTTTTCTTCTCTGAAGCAAGGTTTGGCAGCAAGAAATCAAGAAACAGATCACATTATTGAGTTATCACAGAATGAAAACATATTCCTGATGACAAAGTGGTTTGACTCAGTTACTTTAGTATTCAAGCAGCTGTAGCAGATTGGAAAGGCGGTGAGACAAGGAGAAAAGAGAGAGAGGAAAGACGCACACGAGATAATGAGGAAAATTATTCACATGAGCAAGATCTAAGGTTCAGACAACACAAGCAGAGCTAAAAATAGAATCAGCATTATGTGGGGAAGACCTGCCCTGCTGGAATGGGTTTCTAGTTAAGCAGTTACCGGGAGGAGGGAGAGAGACTATTTAGATTCAGCCAGAGTACGTGGATTGGGAACAGCCAAGTGCTCCTGTAGCTGGAATGGGGCTAGTCTCACAATGACCCGGAGTCAGTGATCACGTAACTAAGAGTCGGCTTCTGAGGGTTCCAGGCTGCATCTAAACTCAGAGGAAATCTATCTAAAAATCAGTCTTTATTAGCTGGTGTTGAGTGATTGATTCCCGTGTTGCTTAACCTACCTTTCCACCAGATCTAAGACACATCCCTTGCTCTGTGTTCTGAAGAAAGTGTTGATTCTGCTCTGCTTGTTTCCATCATCCTGGGTCTATTTACCTATCTCTAAGCCACCTTGCCAGTATGGAGATGCCCACGCACTTGCTCATCTACATCTATCTTTGCTTAAAAGGCCATACCTTATGCAAATATATACATACTTCATTCCCTAAAAATATTTCTGTCAGCTGACAACTCCCTCTGAATTATTTTTTTTTTCTAGAAACTCCTTAGCAGCAGATTGAAAGTAACTTCAGTCTTGTGGGGGGTTTAAGTTTTTCTTCCCCCTCCCCTTCCAATGTTTTCTTTTTGCTTCTCTCTTTCCTGAATGATAAAACTGGATGTAAAAAAAAGGAGAATATGTTGAATAAGGATGTTTCAGGTAACATTTTAACTGAATTTTTCTGAAACATGCTAGAAAAAAAATATCTATTTATCAAAACTAGAGATGTGATGAATAGGGTGTTTTGTATTTAAAGAAGACTAATTGAAATTCCAGATTTTCCACTGAGACTGTTTGCTCTTCTCATTAGGAGCCAGACCATTCACTTGCACATGGAATTCTATCTTCTCTATGAGGTTAAAATCTCGTCCTGAAATTGTATGATGGTATTATCTTCAAGAAGACAGTGGGTCAGTGACATCTAGGACTCAGAGCTGGAGAGGGAGGGCAAGTGATGATTTAGGATTTTATTTTTTTTCCAAGTTCTTTCCAAGTCCACCCTTCTGAATCTTAATTTCTGTTTTAGAGACTTCAAATCACAAAAGTCTTAAAGTCAAAACTGTTTTCTTGGACAGTGGCAAAATTCAACCAGCTTTTGCTCTAGGATCAAGACTTCCTTCAAAGGCTGCACTGACTCATTCTAGACTACAGGGAAACAATTTCTTCCTCGCTTTGTGTAATTTCTGTTACATATAATTCATACTGGCCACACTGGCTCTAGAAGGTCTAGAAGGCTTTTTTTTTTTTTTTCTTTTATAATTTCAGGAGACACATCAGGATCTGATTGAACTGGGAACAGTGAAACCTCTTTCTAAAAGAGCAACCAGGTTTCTTAGAGTTCTGAACGCTGATTTTGCCATTCCTTTCCTTTCCTGTTCTACTTGTCTCAGGACAAAGGTTTACTTTCCACCAGCAAACCCTCTGCAGGCAGCTTTCTGCCAAGTTTCTGAACTCATCCTCTGAATGATGTCACTGTAGTTTATTTAAGGAAACCAGTCTTGTCTCTCGATAAACTATCATGCCTGGATACTGTTTTATGGTTCCTATCTGAGTAGAAGAGAATTATTTATGACTTACCTGACTGTTCTTGATAACATGCACCAAAAATATCAACCATAGTTCATCACCATAAAATAAGAAGCACTTTTAAGGTCAGGGGTCTAAGTCCTTATTCACAAAATTTCACAAATGACACATATATAACATCTTCTCTTGACACTCCACTGTCTGTGACACAAACAGCACGACTGAGGAGGTATCGAAAACAATTAACAGGCATGGTATAGGAAAAAATAAACAGTACTAGACTAAGTCATTCTTTCCCGTTCCCCAGTAAACTGCACATTTTCCTGCTCTTGCAATATTGCTGTTTATGTTCTTTTTTTTATAAAACACAGAACTGACTATTTTTTAATAATATGCACATGAATGTTAATGTATGGAAATGGTGAGGCATGAAGAGGTTTTGTCCAGATTCAGATGCCTTGCCTCTCAGCTATGTATCACTTTGTTTTTAGTGGAGTGGCTACATGCACATATTTTACAGTAATTACTTTCTGGATGTGCTTTGTAAGATGACAGAAATATGTTTCACATATTTCTATGTTATATGTAGGACATAAACTCATCTTGTGGAATAATCAAAAGACTTCCAAGCAGGTATGTGTTGATTAATAAAGTCTTTATGGCACTTTGTTTTTGGGTGGGAAGGAATCATGACAGATATTTTGAAGCAACTAGAATGGAATGTAAAACATAAAACTATCAGTTGGATCCTCCTCATCTGAATGAGTAAATTAGGTTCTTTTGGGGAGTTTGAAATTGTTTTGCCTGAAACAGAAGGTTAATGTAGCAGAGTGTATATGTATGTGTAAAGAGCACTTTGTGATTGTTGGACAATTCAAATTCTAGTGTTTACTTGTGATTGTTTATTTTACATATAATAGAGTGGCTGGATGATGAAGTAATTACATTAAAGGTCACATATCAAAGGTAATTTGGTTGAGCAGCTGTGATGGTTTCTCAGAAGCAATCAATATTGCTGTCCATGGCGCTGATTTCACCAAGGGGACTGCCAGATTAAAGGAGGCTTATTACCAGACAGACAGACACGGGGGAAATCAAGAACAGATTGGAGAGATGCACTATTCTTTTTCCTCACCTATAATTAACACTGTTCACCATAATCTGTGCTAACCCTTCATAGTGGGAAACCACCTTTTTTTTTTGCTTTTTTTTTTAACCTAGCATTATAAAAAGCAAATTAAGGCAAGGAAGGGTAATTTGGGGGAGCACGAGAGAGAAAGTAGAGAAAGTAAAAGTTGGTTCACCCCTGGGATACTTGATGCTGATATACCCCACAATGATAAAATGCAATATCAAAAAAACAGGCCATGATCCTGAAGAAAGCAGGGCAAGGGGGGAAAAGTGATCTAGACAATGACAGTGCAACATATGGGAGAATTATCTGCCTGTAGATTTTGTATAACATTACCTATTTGCCCCACAAAGCTCCACAGGAAAAGAAATCGGGAAAATGAAATTATGTTTTAAATGTAGTCATTTTGATTACAAATTATAGTGAAGCGAACTTTTTCTCCCCTTTCTTTTTTCTTTCTGAAGTGAATGGCAGAGGATAATGCTGAGAAATGTAATTACGCTATCAAGATCTACTTTTATTTATAGCACAAATAAACTGAGCTCTTGTATGATAAGCACAGCAGCATTTTTCTTCCCCTAGTTCTTTGTGGCTCTCTCAGGCAACGGGAGTGAGCAGCCCATGTATACTTGGTTGGAGGCACTGTCTCTTTGCATAATGTTAAAACCTTCCTGTAAGACTTGCAAAGAATAACTACGAAATTAAGTATGTACGAAACTGTTAACCTCAGCAATCTGCAGGGCTTGTTCAGTCTGGGAAATAGGCTTGATTTTCTTACTGTATCTATTCCTCCTGAAAGAGACAGTGGTACCACTGGTATGCTAGATTTCTCAGTGCATAACATAATTAGTTTTCTCCCTAACTGTTCTGATATTCTTTGTCTCTTCTTGCCATCTAGAAAAAATGCATTCTGTTTTATTCATCATATGCAAAAATATGCATCTTTAACATTAGAAGACAGGTGAGCTCATAAAACTCATATTAAGCCCATTTTTTAAAGAAACAAAAAACCCCTGTCTAACTACAGTTGCCCACAGTTTAAAAAAAAAAAAAAAAAAAAGTTTTTTCCAACATTAGTGGTCATACCTGACTTAAAGTCATATGTATATGTGAGGAAAGACATCTGAGCACAGGGGAGAGGAGGGAGGGTACCTTGCAAGGTCTGGCCACTCTTAAAACCTTGTAATAAGGCTTAAATGAGACATAAGTGTCATGTGGACTTCAGAAGTCCTGCACATATAGCATCGATTTCACTGTTTAAGCAGACCTTGAAATTTTACTGTCTTGTCTTTTTTTTTTTTTTTTGTGTTTCAAAGCTTTTTCCAAAAGCTTGTTAGAAAACCATTAAACCACATATCACCCTGCCTGCTGTCTTGTGCCAAAAATGGTATTATATTCCCACAATTTCCCATTTCAAAACTTTTTCTCTACTGATGTAAATTGCAATTTGGTCAGCAGTGGTAGGCTGGATGGGTTCCATTGATTAAAGTAGCCTGCTGAACACACAGCCTGCTCACCATGCCCTTTAGATTTTGAAAGAAAACACATTTAATTGTTCCCTTGGGAGAAACATGTCTGTTTTCTGAAGTTAAAAATGAAGATGAAAAAGAATAAAACCAGATTTGAGGTAAGAGACTTGGAAAAAAACAATAAAGGAAAACAAAAAAGAAAAAAACCTAGTCCTTCAGAAATTCTCCAGAAATTCTCCCTTTAAATCTTTGGATGTCAATGTCATGCTTAAAGGTTTTTGGGTTTTTTTTTTTTTACCCCTTGTTTCTTCCTTCAGAGTAACCAGCCAGTAAAAGGACTTTTGGATCCTGCTTTGGGTAAAGCAGGGGAGAGGAGAGGAAGAGGAAGCTGTATGCACTTTCCATTTGCTAAAATCCCCTGTAGTTTGACAGTGCTGTTCTGTTCACCAGATGAGATGAAGCACCTGGGTCCTATCTGCTTGGTAAACATTAAAGTTCCATTTCACTAGTTAAAGATTGGCTTCTGTATCCCTACAAGGGAGCCTCTAGAATACAAAGTAAACTCCCTCTCTGCTACCCAGTCCAAAGAGCTTTGCAGAGAAAGAACAGAGTGCCAGCATCCCGACAGAACCAGTGTGTTGGATGCATACTGTGATCTCAGCTGAGACTGGTGTATTCATCACCGTTGTGGTGGCTAACCAAGCTCAGCCTGGGATGCAAAATGGGAAAAAGGCTTCTCAGTAGCGCCTGAGATTTGGTGGCAATTGAAAAATGATGTGCAAAAAATTAAATTATAAAGGTAGAATTGTCTTGTCTTTTTAATTTGACACCTTCTGGATCTCAAAGGATGATTTCCAAGTTATTCAACAAAAGCTTTTGCTGGACCTTCATTTGCTTTATGTGTTATTCAATGACAACTTTTCTCTCTGACGTGTCTGCCATAGGAGGATCAATCTAATTTTATGTACAACTGTAAAGATGAATGATAAGTAGAAAGGATTCAGGCAAGTACAAGCTGAATAAATTATAAAGGGCAAATGATGACAGGACTGGGGGTCCCAAGAGACAGTGATATGATAACAGAAACTAAAGACGAATTTATGATGGATGTAGTTAGCATGTACTGAGGCTGTTAATTCTTCAGGGTAGTTTTACAACTCCTTGTGATTGGAGCAATCAAAGTATTTCATTTTAAAGAGACGTTGTATATTTTCACTTGTCTGTTCTGCATATTTGTATGTATGTGCTCATTTACATGCATAGCAGTAAACTCCCATAGGCTAGTCAAGCTTACCTCCCATCAAAGGACCCCTGTTCTCCAAACCGTAATGCCACCGTTTATGCATAAATAAATAGGTAATGTGTAATGATTTGAGGGCAAAGCTGGATATCAGGGAAAAAAAAAGTTTCCATTTTCATAGAACACAGAAATCAAATTTTTTTAGACCCTGCAAGTAGCTGAGCACCTCCAGCTACCTTCAAAGCCAAGCCTAGGGATTGAGTTAGCTCACAGAGCCCTGATGAAAAATTATATACAACAAGTTTCAGGTAGGTCAAATTTCGGGCTTAAGCTGCTTTAAGAGCAGCTGATGCAGCATCATAAAGTTAGAAGCAAATCTGATCTCAGAGCAGTTCTTGATTGCATTTCATTCATACTCTTATTTCTAACTCTTGTTCCTTATTATTAAGGATATTTGCATGAAAATGATCTTTTTTCCTTCCTCTGAAGGGTTGTCTCTTGTCTGTGAGTAATGCTTACTCTGGCCTACATTTGTGAATACCATGGGCTGGATTCTGACTTCATTTACACAAGTGTAAATCAGCAATGATCTGATTGAGGTCAAGGGATTTATATGGCGTAGGAAAGAGCAGACTCAGCTATATTTGTCACTGCTGAGATGATGTCATCGTGAAAAGTACCATAGCTCTAAATGGGGAAATATATTTTTACCAAGAATCTTTACATGCGAAGACGTGATCTCACAAAACACTGAGCATCCCTGACACCTGCTGGGCCATTCCACAGCTCCCATGGCCTTTTTGCTAGAGAGAGGTCCCAGCTCCAAACTGTAGGAATTAAAGATGGTTGGTGTCTTGGTATTTCAACAGTGTTAACTGTCCGGTACTGATCAATCCTAAGCATTTGGATTGCCAGTTGCATCACCCTACTGATTCGGCAGTGGTGGGATACGCCCAGGAATAATTTGCAAGCAATAAACCTTCATTCCTCATCCCATGTTCCCAGTCACAGAGAGACAGAGGAAGAGTACAGGCACCCTTTACCTTTTCATTTTTTCAGTCACATGGATGATAGTGCCAGACATTACGTAGCCCAAGAGTCATCGTTCATAGTCTAGCCTCTCCATAAACACCCATTTCCCATATTTGCACTACAAAATATGTGGTGGTTGTGATCTGCAAGGCCAGTGTAAGTTCCTAGTAAAGCACTTAGTAGAATATCCTGTATAGTTATGTGATTTGGATTTCTCCCTGGGGTGATATGCCCACCTATACTATAGCTTTACCAGCTGTACTGCCCATAGCCTACCCTGGTGCAAGCTGTCTGCCCAATGTTTTTCATGCTGTGTATTCATCCCTTAAAATCCTTCAGATGCTCAGAGACAATTAATTTTTTTTTTTTAATACAAAGCTTGAAGACCATACACAAGAGTGATGGATCAGATACATATGTCTGCCACCAAAATCATTATCTTTGAAACCCACAGACCTGTGTCTTGATCTAATTTAATTTAAATAGTCTATATAATAACAACAACGAAAACATGAAAACATGGACTTGGGTGCTGTGGAGCACCTGCATTCCATGCCTGTAATTCCTGGCGGGCAATTCTACAGTAAGGACTTGAATCTTGCCTGAAACATTATTTCTGGTAGCGCTACTTATGCTATGTAGGTTAAGAACATCTATGCTTGTTGAAAACATTTCAGGCGCAGAGTAGACAGGCTGCCAGCCTCACCATGTGAAATCCATCCACTGGCTGCAGATCTTTTAAGAAAAGCTGTGTTTCCTGCATTAAATAATCTAAGAGCACGATTCGTGCGTTAGACTTAAAACTGCTCTTTAAGTTAAGAACACCTTTTAAAGAACTATCTGAGCTGGAACGCTTTTGGGAGTGACAGAAACTGTCCCGTCTCTCCACTTAGGGATAACTTCTGATAGGACCTGACATGATGTAACCCATTTAGCTCCCGTGTTTCCCTTCCGCTGCACTCTGTCTCTGGCAGGGAGAAAGTGGTGGGGAGTGACTGACCATGAGATTGCACTATCAGTTGAGGCGAGCAGGTATCTGAAGTGACTTTGCTCTGTTGAGTAGCTGCAGTGAGAGACTTACAGTGGCACCGCATGTATGAGTTGCTGCACTTGGCAGGTTCCCAGCAATGTCAAATCTCTCTGATTAGTTTCTGTAAGTACAAGGACAAAATTAAGCCTAACCTATTTTTCAAAGAAGAAATGTGCATTTCCCATTTTTCTCTTTAATGGGAACTTCTTATATCTTGTGTCCCATACTTTTTCTCCCCTCCGCTTCCCACCATGTCACTCCTTCAAAAAGAAGAGCTTGTTAAAATACAATTTCTTGTAAAAACATGTGCCTTCAAATTTCTTGGATTTCTGCAACATTTTTGACCTTGATATGCATTCATTTTCAGCACCAAATGAATCCTATGTTGCTAGAATGAAGTTGTTCTCTTGCTGTCCCCTTAGGTACGGTAAACTACAATCCTAAAATCCTCTGCTACTTTCTAGTGCATATTTTCTTTGACATATTGCAAAAAATGAGTGTTTTGATCACTGGCTTTGTAGGCAGGTTTTGGCAGAGCAAGTTTTGTCCAGCTATAACTAATCCATTCCAAGCTCAGGTTGTTCCTTCAAACAGATGGAGAAAATTTATTTTTCTCTTGTTCTTAGAATGGCTCAGTAATTTCTATGCTACTATATTGACTTTGCACGGTAAATATGTAACTGATAAGACATGCTGGCGTGAGTTTCTGATTTCATTTACAGCTTTGATCAGTGGAAGAGCACTTTGTTTTCAAGGCGGTAAAACTGGAATCAGTTTTTCTTGGTCTTTTTATTTATGGCTAGCTTTCTGTCAAGATCTTCCTTGGTAAACATTTGAGATGCTGCTTCTGTCTTTTAGGTCATTTTGTAGTGTCCTTTCTCAATGAAGTCACGCTAATGTCTCCCGTCTGGCCGAGCATCATTTTCTCCTTTTCCCCTACATCCCATCTCATCCTGCACGTCTGTCCTTGCCATCTCTTATCTCCTTTGTAGATTTGCTGGAAACATTACCCTGTGTTCCCGTAATGCCTGCTTGGTGAAATGAGTTGAGATTACAGCTGCTGAGGAGGAACACCGTGCTTCCCAACTACTTCTGCCTGGGAGAGCACATATTTTCTCCAGACAAAAGGAGAGACGCAGCTTAGTGAACATTTCCACATTTTGTGACACCACACGTATATAGATTGCAGAGTTGGCTTGTCCTAAATCTGATGTCTCTTGAAATTATGAGGCTCAGTGTGTATGAGCTTTTCAGTGTATATTCATGTTGCCCAGGAGAAACAAGGCAGCCAGGAGATGGTTGTACATGCTGTGTTCTCTTGTCTGTTCTTCCTCAGAGCAACTGGGGAGTGCCTGGGGACTGATTTCTGTGTCTGTGCTTGTCCTGCACAGGGAAAGAGGGTAGGATGTACAGGGGGTGAACCTTTAGATCCTTTCAGGGTACCTGCTTTGTTGGTAGCAGCCTGCTGCTCCCACCTTGTTATTTTTTCTACCGCTGTATTTTCACTTTGCTTGACATGACTCACACTTTCACCTGGCACGGCAGAGGCTGAGACACTCCTGGGGAAGTTGGGCATGTGTTGCTAGCATTCAACAAGCACAGAACTTCTGAGAGGAGCCTGAGAAAATGCTGATATTTGAGGGCTTTGTATGGTTTTTTTTGGAAGTACAGGCTTTACAAATGTGGATACACTACAAAGAGTACAGATGTGACACCCTTCAAAGACAGCGTCTCATGTCCCAGTGGAGGTCCCAAATTTATGAATATTGATATGTGTTTCTCTTTCATTTTTAGTCTATTAAGCCTTAAACCTTTTCCACCAGTACTCTGAACCCAACCTGCCACAGCACAATGATAATGCCTCTAAAGTGAGCCTGTCTAAACTAATTTCATTGTCCTTGTTGAGGGAAGTGCAACAATTAAGCAGGCAGCACAAATGGGTCCAGATAAATCGAGTATTTACAATTATTTCAGTTTGGATAATCTAATGTGATATTCATTGTTCAGCTAAGAATTATGTTTCCAGTGAGGAGGGGCTGTCATCCAGTACTCCTGTTGGCTGGATGTAAATTCAGAGTAACTCCATGGGCTCTTGAAGAGTTTAAGCTTCTTTACATCAGTGCAGCTCAAATGAGAATCTCGTTCTCTTTCTTTACATGCCCTATAAAGCTGAGTCCCTTCAGCTGTGCTTGCACTTTAGAGATACAGCCAGGGGAGCTGGAAGGTCATTTTTTTTTCCTTTTTTTTTTTTTTCTTCCCCTGGGCTGGGGTTGTATTGTTGAACTCTCTCACTTTAGGGAATCCAGCTTTTTCTGAGTGTCTCTTCCCTCTCCAGCACTGAAATACTGACTGACAACTTGAGTTACCCTCCAGATCTGGCATTGCTGCTGACTTTCTGAATAGCACTGCAATCAGATCTCCTCATTACCAGTGCCTCTCTTCCTTGTATTAACACCTTGTGGCTGTGCCCTGCCTTTCCACTAATTCCAGCTGAAAACTCATAACAATCCCAGTTGAAAGGCAAGGGATTTATACCAGCATATCTACGCTAAAAGGCAGATTGCCGCTACTTTCTGCTTCATTTCTTTGCAGGATACATTGCTTCTCATTCCCTCCTCCCGGTCCCCCCCTCTGCTCAAGCAGAGCACACTGTGTTGCTGGGCAATTTTCACCAACTTAATCACATTTGGGCCCAGTGTTTTTCCTGCAGACCCTGGAGTGTGCAATGCTTAGGCCTTGGTTATTAGTTTACACAATAAATGAAGCCCATTAGAAGAGGATAATCAGGGCTTGGAGAAGGCCACCTCACTCGTTATCTGAGGAGGTTATGTTAAGCCTCTGTAGTTATTAATCATACTTTCCCATGCAGATAGCTGAAGATTAAGAGTCACATTTATCCTCTTTGCTCTTCATTCTTTCGCACTGATGTGCAAACGCTCTTTATAATCGTTGTTATCATGGTTATTCATAGCCCATCCAGTCAGCCAGGACTGCTCCTGAGATGTCGCTTGAAGTCTTGCACCTATCCGTGGTGGCCTGATGATACAGATCAGAGCCACTGGAGGTCTCTCCGTTTGAAACTCAGAAAACATCCTTGAGAGTCCTAGAAAGTCTCTGCTAGCTGTTATTGAATTGCAGTATCTTGTCCAGAGGCCAAGAGAATTCTGAACAGAAGCCGACACCATTATAAGAGCCAAGTTTAACAGCAACCCTCTTGATTTCACTTGCTTTGCTCTTTAATACCAGCTCTAACCTTGAACTTTGACTAGGATGATATGCTACCTTGTGGCTTTTTGAAATTTAGCCTAATGCCCTTTTAATCGAAGTGAATGATCCTTTTTCCCTACTTCATTTTTAAAGCACTTAAATCAACTCGGATAAAATCAGAGCTGTACCAAGTGGACTCAACAATGTTAAAAAAGAAAAAAAAAAGTTTAAAAATGAAAGCTATTACTCCATCACAGAATTTTTTTTTCCCCTAGAAATATGTTTAGGTTTTTATCACTCTCTTTCTGAAATCCTGTGTGCACATGCACACACACTCACATACACACACACAAAACAACTCCCCAGAAAAACTTGTTTAAAACCCAAGTGGTTGTAGCATTTCTCCAATGACTCTACTCATGGAGCATTTGCTTCAATAAAATTAAAGTTGAGACAATAGTTAACAACTAACACCACTCAGCATTTAGAGCCTGCACAGCCATCCAGACATAGATCACATCAACCTACAACTACTTCCACCTGCTTGCACACCTATTCCTTTCCTTGTGTCCCCTACCAGTTTTACAGAAGATGTCCTCCAATTTTTTTCTCTTGTTCCACTTAAAGAAAACTGTTTTTCTGTGAGTGGGCTTAGTTCCTGAAGCAGTAGCCATGTCAGTGACACACAGAAATCCTAAACCAGGGAGACCATAATATCAATCATGCAAATTTAAAATCACCCATTCGTCCAGTTGCTAAAACCTGGATTTGCTCTTTGAACCTGGAGTGTGAGCCACCATATATGTTTTTCCATCCTAAAATTATTTCTCAACCTGTGAGGAAAGGCAGATTTCCAGAATGAACACTTCGTAACATTTCTCCTTTGACTGAAGCAAATAAAACTCCAAACCCTGATTTCTCCTTAAGAACTCTATCTCCTCCCCAAATGCTGTGCTTATATACCAGTTCTGCATATCTATAGGAAATCAGCTCTGCTGTATTGACTTAGAGGTCCACTAGCCTCTATTGTTTCATGATCTGGCTTCTCCTTTTTTCCTCTTTTTTTTTTCTTCTTTTGTATTTTTGTCTTTGCCTAGATTGTGTGCTTGATAATGCATAAGACCCTTGCTAGGGCCTTATGATTTTTTTTCTGGTTGGCTTAGGGTTTAGGGGGAGGCTTGTTTGTTTGTGGGTTGGATTTTTTTTATTATTATATTATTATTTTTATTTTTTTTTTATTTTTAATGAAAGTATTTTCTCTAGAAAATGTCAATTCGAGACCTTTTCATTTGAGGGATCATAGTGGATTTGGTCATGCATTTATGTGAGACTGAGTTTTGGATCTGATAGAAAATTCTTGCTTAAATGAAAAGGCCAGAAAAGCAGAAATCAACCCAAACAGGCAGGCATGACATTTGCTTGACATACGTAGCTTCCCTGATACAAATCCCTGCATTACCTAATTCAAACTAAGAAGTGAACAGACTCTGGCTTTTCTCTGCCCTCCCCAGCTAAATTTCCTACTCACCTGATCCTTGGCTATTTGAAGATATTTGCATACGTGCTTCCTTTATTTTCTCCTCTTCGCCCTCTATTTTTACAGAAATTGCTAAGTAATTTTCTAGAAATGCTAAGGACGTTTTTGAGTGGATGAATATTTTGGTGACAGTCGTTGAGGCACGATACCAGACCTGGCTGATTTTAAGATGAATATATAGGATTTTGACTTGCAGTGATGAGAGGGGACCAGGCACACAGACGAGGTTTGCTGCACATGACTTCACGTTTCATTAAGATGCCAGCAGCTCCTCAGTTGTCTCTGGTCTCCTTTGTCCTCCATGAGGTGGGAAAGTGAGGCTGTGAGAAAGTGGAGAGAAAATACCTACGATAAAGAGAAGTTTTGAGGGCTGAACCAGAACCAGGGTTTCCAAACTCTACATTCAATACTTGCCTACGTAACAGAAGTGAACGAACCCACCTTTGCCTTGATATCCTGCCTACAAAATGGAGCTAATTAACCTTCCCCCAGTGTTATCTCTTTGATTAGTAGACACTTGGAGTCCTCCAAAGAAGGATTTTTCCTTTCATATGCATCTGTGTTTGCATACAGTGCTTAGCAGTGACAGCTCCTGCTTTTGACTACAGTGTCCTAGACACTCCTGTGATGCTGACAAAGGATGATAACTTTTGGGAGGGAAAAGCTTTCCTCCAATACAAGGTGATGGCTCAGGATGATTCTTGCCTTTCAGAAGGGGGTTGCCCTTCTCTTTCTCTTCCCTTTCTCATGATTGACCTGAAAATAAATACGGAAGGAATGACATTCTTACTATTGCTTTATTTTTATATTTTTTTTAAAGAAAGGAGAATTTCCCTTAGACTCATGCCGTACTTGTTCATACTGTATTTGACATCTGTAATAAAATTTGGGTCAGATACAGTTGTCGATAAAAAGAGGCATCCTACAAACAGCCCTGTGCTTGCATTAGGGTCATGTCAAGAATAATAGAGACTATTGTCACTGCAATGAACCTCTGGATCATGTTAAGTATTCCTCACTTCTCTCCTCTCTGCCTCTCTCCAAGACAGAATACCAGATGCCTATCATGTTCCACCACATCTCACCAAACGGCATGGAAAGGGGAGATGGCTAGCAGGGAGCAAAACTCCTCCAAGTTGCTCCAGCATCAACGAGCACAGGGAAAAGTGGAGTGTCCATTGTCTTGTTTGATCTTGTCTCCTCTCCACTTTTGTGGGTGAGAATTGCAGGGAGAAAGTGCTTTTGTCAAGGGGAAGTTCAGGTTCTTCTTGTTATTCTTAAGCAGAAGGTGTATGTTGGGTTGGTTTTTTTTGTGTGAATGAATAGTGTGCTGTGGACAGATGAGGGAATCAAATGTTGGCATATGAAAAAGATGATCCTAGGGAACGTCCTTTCAGTGTTTTTTGCTTGAGGTCTCCCATGCTGCTCACATGTGTACAAACTTCAGACACCTGTAAGTAAAAAATGTTCTTCCTGCTTTGTCTTAGCAATGAGATTTCTTGCTACAGCTCTACACTGTCCACCAACAACAGAAAAATTCATGTGCTATCACAGACCTGCACCCGCCTTTGACCTGTTCACATCCAGAGATGGCCCTTGGCTTTAATTGCCTCATACATCTTGCCCTAATAGTTCTGGATCAGCACCCACAGCAGTGTGGTGGCTCACATGGTATAACCATCTTTTTGTTTATCAGAACGTCTCTAGTGGTCAAGAATATTTTCAACACTGAGTCTCAGTCAAACCTCTTCCAATTCTGGTGACACAACGAGAAACAAGGAGGAGGGGAGACTGATTTCATTTCACTCATACCTCATCAAAGGCTTAGAAGACAAGTCATGTAGGTAAAGGAATTATTTACTCTGAATTTAATGCCCAAAGTTGCTCTGATGTGCTTTGGCTGGACCTTTTCTGTTCCTGAATAGTGTTTTCTGGATTAAACAGCGAAATCTAGTTTCCCCCAGAAGTGCAACACCCGTCTCTCCTCTGTACAAACCCACTTTCATTTGACCAATAATTCAATAATTCAGTGCCACCTGCTTTGGCACCTCACACCTGCACTTTCCCTCACTTTCTGTCTCTCCTTTACCTTCTTTTTCCAAAGCCTAGTGACATCCTTTGCTATATTTTAGGTGCTAGCATAGATCAAAGTCCTCTCAGGATCAAACAACATGCTGCATACAATCCTTACGGTTACAAACAAGGTCTTTCACTGACAGAAACATGTTTCTGTGCCGAATTTTCAGCAGCCTATCAGACTTGATTCAAGGGTAGCTTTTGATTTCACAAGGAAATCTCTCCTGCCCTTCCTCCCAGTTCTTCAGACAGAGGGGGAGGGCAGAAAAAACCCACTCAGTTTGCCTGGAAGAAAAGGGAGAAGGGCTGTCTTGAAACTTTGGAGAGAGATTTAATATTCCCATGCTGTATGCTTTATTTGTTGTATCAAGTAGCAGACAGAGACCTTTAACGAAGGATGAATGTATCTAATGTAAAAAGCAAGAAAGAGAGAGGACTGAGACACTTGCCTGAGTGTTTCTTACATCATTCTGATGGAATTTTTTAATATCCTGTTGTCCTTACTTCCCAATAAGGTTTTTCCTGTTCAAATATCCCTTCAATACAACCTTTGATGTTTGAAGGGACGGGTGGGTCCAGAGCATGTTTTGAGAGTTGGATAAATGGCTTCCAATACAGGATACTAGTTACTACGGGCAACTATTTCCTGTGGGTCCTGTCTTTGTACAGCTTCAAGAAAACCTTCAAAGGAGATGAAGTGAAAATGTAAGTATTAATGTACAGTTTTCTGACTAGCTTGTATCTTTTGTATTCTATCTCTTGGGGCTTCTGAAAAGCTTTCTGAGAATTTAAGTGACGTAGACGCTGTAAATTGAATGCAAATACTAATTTTGCAAATCTCATTTGCAGAGGTTCACTTTAGTCTCCAGTACTCTGAGAACACTCTTTGCTGCACAACTCAGGTTTTTGTTGTGTTTTGTTTTTCAGACCGTTTGATAAAAATCCCTTTTAAATTTTTTTCAAAAGACAATTTTGCTTGGACTTTGGAAAAAAATCCCAACAACCTAGTTTCTTTGCCACTTTCTATACAGTCAGAAAAATGGAAAAGTAAGGAATGTAAACAATAAGTAATACCCCTCTCCACATTAATGGAAGAAAAATCTATATTTTTGCTAGGGAAAATAATTGCTGATTAATATTTCTGAACAAATAGTCCTCATACTCCATAATTCACATTCTATTATTAAAAAATCAATCAGTATAAAGCTCTTTTTAATAATTAAGTTCAGGAATGTTACTGTTTACTCATAGTGTTACTGGGTTTGGAACTGTTCTGGTTCATCCTGAATCACAGAGATGGAAAAATGCACTTACTTATAAGTGGCATGATGAAACATATTGCCTTTAAGAAGAAAATTAGAAATCCTCCCTTGATGCCCACTTCATCAGGGTCTGTTTATTTGCCGAGAGAGTCTTAGTTTCATTCCTAGCTGATATTTCTTCTCTAATTTTGAACATCCACTCTTCTTAGGGTACAAGTAGCTGGCTCACAGGTCCTCAGAAGATGTGAAAAATGCAGATGATAGGCTCTGAAAAACTGTTTGTCAGGAAGCAAGAACACGAACCCACATCAGCTTGTGATTACCCATTATGGCATCACACACTCGCTGGCTTGCCTCAATGGCCTCTCTTCTGGAGTGCATGCAGGGTAAATAGCTGTTAATTTCCTTGCTACATAGAGAGCACTTTCTGTCTTGTCTGAAGAGAGGAGGTGCTGGTTTCCCCCTGAAGAGTTTCTTTGTTTATTGGTTTGGATGAGACAATCAGCAGAGAAAGTCCTCTATCACCACATATTCAAGTGAGATGCAGTGTGCCTTTCTCTCCCACTGTTAATTCCTTTAAATTCTTTCCTCACAAAGTAAAGTAATGTCCAAGTTTCTTTCCTAAGAAATACCCCTGTGTGGAAATAAGCTGAAGTGGTAACTCAGATGCAGGTGCAGCATCACAGAATTAAAAAAAAAAAAAAAAATCAGCAAAATAATTATGAGTTCACAAATTGGAGTGAAAGTTCAAACCTCCACATGGCATGAAATGGTTACACAAAACAAATCATAGTGTGTACATATGCACTTTAATATGAGGAAATGTGAGTAATACATGGGGGGCATAGAGAGAATTGATGTGGACTCCAACAAGTTCATTGAAAATCTAAAATATTTTCAAATCCATTCTAAGTGTGACTCTCCACCTCTGGATCATAATTTCACCTCCTTGCCTACCCTCAAAGAAATAAATTCAAAAGGAAACCTAGGAAAACAGTTTTATGGGAAATATGGTATGGTTAAATGGATTTAAAATTTTACTTTTTTTGAAAGGAATGCATTCATAGTTTTTCAGATTCTCTATGAAAATGAGCATTATAGAAACCTCCTTCAAAAGTACACTGAAGCAATTTAATGTAATGAAAACAGCTTCATTTAAATGAAAATACTGATGTAATTCTCATTAAGATTTAAATTTATGAAAAATAACCAAAAGAATGATCTTAAAGTGATTTAAAAGAAAAGAGAACCCTTGCTAAACTGGAAAACATCAAGAGGGGCCGGAACAACTCTCAGTGAGGAAGGAGAAGACATTAAAAGGAAGAGATTGGTAAAACCCTGTTACATTAAGCTCTCTAGATGATGACCCAGGCTGTGTGGATCAGCTCAGCACAGTCCTCAAAGGGCTAGAGCAGGAGGCGTTGACAACTTTTCTCTACACCCTTATTCATTACCACAGACAAGCCTTTCCAGGCCTAAACCTGCTCTGCACAACTGAGGCTGCTGAGGCATCTTTCTTACCAGTTGCCAATTTCCTTGCTGAAGCTGAGGGTACTGGGCTGGGTGAACTATTCTGTAATGCTTGGCTCTTTGGGCATTCAGCCAGGCCTTCAGGTGATCCAGGGCTACAACGCCTATGCCCACCTCGGGTACGAACACGCTGATCTGAGGGACCACTTCTCTCTGGGGTAGGCGGGGAGCAGCAGGAACGTGTTGGAGCCTGTGGGATCTACTACAGGAGGATGAGACATCCAGTAGCATATGGCCTGTGTGTGCACATCACATTCCTGCTCGCTGCTGACTCACCGGTGCCTCCGCAACCCGCGCTCACGTGTCCGCAAGAGGTTGCCTCTCCGTGTGGTGAAGCTCCACCGGTGTTTACTTGATGTCATCCTGGGAGTCCACAGTTTTAAGCAGTTGTGTGGAAAAACTAGAGGCTTTCTGAAGTTGGAATTAAAGCACTGTTTTACTAGTCCAAAGGGAAGACAATGAGGAGGCTCTTCAGGATCTGTCTGTTGCTGGTTTTGATCTCTCTCTGTGAATTAGTCAATTACAAATGACTCATTTCAGTGCAGAGAACCCAAGTTAGTACTGGGGGAAGGGATGAAGTCGATTGGATTTTCTGTCAGTATGTGGGTAGATTTTTCTTATATATGTGTTCAGTATCTGTTTTGTTCTGCTCTCAGTTGGAACCAGTGAAAAATCTTCATCTGGATTCCCAGAAAGTAGAGCTAAGTCAAGGACACGATAAACCCCTCTTTTCTTGTGAGCTATCCATTATGTCCATTCCCAGTATGTGTGGGAGGAGGTGGAACAGGGCTTAGTAAGCTGATGGTAGAGCTCTTTTATTTCCAAGGATGTTGTTTTTCTCATACTGGGAAGCTGGTGGGAGTTGTGCAGTGAGTAGGTGAATACAATTCTCAGAGGCTGGCTTGGTAGTGGCAGACGTGCAAGTTAAACTGGAAAATGCAATCATGTGATTTGACTTTCAGATTAAGCTAAAGTGGGAGCAATATTCTGGTATTGCAGTGTTTTTGTGTAAGTTCACTGATCTCAGCCTCTTTATCCAGATATTAACCCTTCCCTACCTCAAAAACTCTCTCCCTGGGATTTGGTATTTTAGGTTAGCTGCAGGCATCCTTACAGACATCCAAGGCCACCCTACAGTTTCCTAAGTGCATTCTTACTGTCTTTTTCTCGTGGTTCATTGACCTATTTATAATGTAGAGAGACCTGATGCACAATCCTACATGGTGTGGGCAGTTGTCCTCTAGGAAAGCAGAGTGGACAGGGTGAAGGAGATTATGGCCCATGTGCAGTCTCACCGGAATGTTCCCAAACTGTCTTTGCGCACAATCAGCTGGATGGTTAAAGTTAATTGAATTGCTGATTTGTACAAACCTGATTAATCTGAGCCTGGAACTAAGATTACTGCCCCCCTGTAGTGAAGAGAGATGCCCAGGTGACTGTGGCACTGCTCTCATGAGCTGGGTAGGGCTTTGTAGCTCAGATAAGCACATCTATAGGCAGTCTGGCCAGAAGCTGCTCACCTTAGGTACCATGTGTACCTGGACAGGCTTTCACTACTCTTTACATCTCCAGAGCAGTCATTAACACTTTGAACTCCAGTTCCCACACCTAATAGCTCACCTTGACAGATAACATGGTTTCTTTTGTCAGTGCTTGTCTGCAAGTCCCAGGTGGCCTTCTGCGGGGAGGGAAAAGCAGGGAGCAATGTGGATATAGTATTTATTTCAAGCACCTATACATAGGATGCTGTATATCTGGAAAGGAAAGATTCAAGCCAGACTTTCAGGAAAGCAGTCCATGGGAGATGGAAATAAAGCACTGGGACTTCATCATTGCTTCTTGTGCTTGGCAACATAAAGCTGACCGTTCTTGTTCTGAAGTAAATAGAAACAGAAAACCCACCCACTAATTTGGTTCCCAGTGATCCTGGGAGGAAATGCCAACCACAGGCTGGGACTTGAGGTTTCAAATTTGTTCCCAGGTTAACCATTAGAAATATAGATTATATTGGGCAAATCACTTTGCCTCTCTGAGACTTGGGCTTTCACCCATAAAATGAAGACAAAGCTTTTGAACCCTTTTGCAAAGTGGCATAAAAAGATCACGTATTTATTGCCCAGTCACCTGCTCCCCCTGCACAGGAGAAATCTCATTTTTTTCCTTAACCATTTCGCTATTGTCAGATGCTGGCAAGAACTGCTAAAACACCAACTGTTTTCCCACCTCTTGGCTTTTAAAAACTGTAAGCCCTTAAAATAAATTTGAAAAACACCAACCAAGCAAAAACCTGAATTTATCATCACCTGGTGGGTCTGGATAGGGCTATTCATGAGAACAATCCAAAGGCCTTCACCTTGACTTCCCAACATAGTTTGATGTGATTTTAATCTGATTATTAGACTCTCGATACATCTTGCAAGCTTGTAAAAGATTCATTGCTGGCAGAAACATTTTCGTTACTGAGGAAACTTTTTGTTGTTGTTGATGTATGTGTTGCCTGCCATAAATACTCATCCAAGAGCCAAAGGTCATTTGGTAGCTGCTTAGCGGCTTCACTTTCTGAAATGAAACTTGAGTGTGTTGGATCTGCAGCAGAAAGCTGGGGGTGTAAAATAGATGAGGGAAGAGCGGTTCTGTAGCATTGAAGCAGCCAGATTACTTTCCAGCTTTTTTGTTTGGCTTGGTTTGGTTTTCCGGTTTTTTTTTTTGTGCGTGGTTTTTTTGGGTTTTTTTGGGTTTTTTTTTAATTTTATTTTGATGTTGTGTTTTCTGGTTTTTTGCTTTGTTCTATATTATTCTTCTTAATGTTCAAGTTACAGTGCAAAATGCAAAAGAGATAGCCTTGCTACCCAAACCTTGTATTTACTTACAGGGTTTATTTGCAGGGCTTCAGAGTACAGCCCATGGCATTAAGGAATGCACTCCCAATGCCATGACCTTCTCCTGTGCTAGCCCAGGGGATTTACCTGCAGAGCAGCAGATGCAAATTTGGGCTTGTTTTCTAGGCTAACCAAAACAATTTGGTAACCAAGGGCAGTGGGTAATCAAGCCTTGAGTTAGAAATTTCATTATGTGTACAGAAACGAGACTGAAGAAAAAACTGAGAGTCTGGCTTATGCTTGGTGTGCAACCTAAATCCACCCTGAACAAAAAAAAAAAAATCAGTTTAGCCCCATGTCCATTCAGTTCTCAGTTTACTTCTGTAAAGTCTACTTGTGTAGGTACCAATTTCTGCTAGTGTTTGCAATATCTTTGAAAGACCTCTGTGACCCACATGACACAGCACATCAGATTAGGTGACACAGCAGCAAGTGCTCAGTCTAAACTTCTTAATTTATTTTGTTTGGGGCACCACCTTATATCTCTCTGGCTCTCTGAACTAGCCTCATGTAGGATCTTGTTTCTGAATCTTCAGCAGTCCTGATTTGGTGCCAATACTGAGGCAAAAAAATCGGCACTGTTGTAGCCAATAGACCTGTTTGTCCCTGGTTCTTGAATGGCATTCACTACAACTCTTTATATTATATATATAAATATATGTGTGTGTGTGTCTGTGTGTGTGTGTGTGTAAATGAAAACCAAAACCAAAAAAGCCTTAAAACTGTCACTGAGCGCAGGTTTTCCCCAAACATTTTTGAGAAGTTAGCAGTTTTGGTCATGAAAAACGGGTGCCATCCACAGCAGCGACAGAACTGCCAGAATAACAGCAGCTCCTGGCTGCAGGACCAACACCTATCATCTACCAGCACTGAGGAGCAACTGGCCTGTGATGAGGAGCTACCTGTGTGCAGGATCTGAAGTGGTCAAGTTCACTGTTAAAATATAGCCTGCATCCTTGCTTGTTTAAAACACAAGACACTGGCAAATTTAATGAGCAGAGAAGACAGAAAAATTAGAGGACAAAAGTTATTCTCCTGGAAAGCACTGAAATGTTTTCTGAAACAATATTGCTTTCAGCATGTTTCTCACTGGGATGGTATCTCAGATTCAGAACAGTAGTTTGACCAAGTTCCCTTTATCCTGTTTTGATGACATCTGGGGTTACAAACCAGTAAGTAAACCTGCCTGAAACTGGTAGAAAATTCTCCTCTAAAGTTGCACCTAATCACTGGATAAAATGCAGTGATATTTGTCTTCTTAAAATATCAGTTCTCTCTTCACAGGAGAGAAATAAGTTCTATAGCCTTGAAGTGTGCATCAAATGGAGTAATGTTTTTCTGGCCAGCCCTGGTGGAACTTTGTGATCATGGTTATATTTCACCCTTCCTAACTTTAGCCTAATGAAGGTAAAATATTTGGTTTTCTTCTTCCAGCCATTGCAGAGTAGTAGTTGAGTGTGGCCAGTCATCCCATCTTTTCTTTTGCCTTAATGGAGACTGACCCAAAGGCTAAGGCTGCTCAAGTGAAGTTAGGTGAAACTGCTCTGACAGCATGGTTGCTGAATTAATCCCCTGGTCCCAGGTAAATCAGTAGCCAGGTCTCCAAAATGAAGCTAGTCAGAAAGTAGGTTTTCATCCTATTAACCCACATGCTTAGAAGATTTAGCATTATGCAGCTTGTTATAAGCTCTTCACTGTCCTTATTAAACTATTTATCTGAGGTAACTTCATATTTTCTTTTAGGATAAACTGGAGATAATGCAATGTGCTTGTTTTAATTTGCAAGGTTAACTGATCTAATTATCTGTGTGTGTTTATTTAAATCCTTTTGAGCACTAGGCCCTTGCAGGTGGCTGCTTTGTTTTCCACCAACAGGAAATCTTTTAAAATTAGATGATATAGCTCAGTGGGTCTTCTTGTATAAAGGATTTTCTAATAATGTATGAATTTATTAAAGACAAATAGAGGGCTTATTTACATTAAACAAATTCACAAGGAACTAGTTTTTCCTTAACTGGAAAGAACAAACGACACCTACTTCTTTTCCTACATTAAAGGATTATACATTTTCTACAAAGATACTAGACATCAGTATTTTGAGTGAGGCCTTTTGACAGACATTTCCGTTCTCATATCAAGCAAGTTTTTCAGTATTTGTGAGTCAATGTGTTTGCAAAGTCTTTGAATCCTGAAGATTCGGAGACTTCAGTGGTGCAGAAAGCAGCACCACAGTTCTAAACTTCTGCTTCAGGTTGAATGAGTGTGACTTATATGCCCAGTAATTTAAAGAGAAGAAACATGCTCCTACAGATGTCTAGATAACATTTCGGCGAAATTGAAAGGAGGGGAATATTTTTTCCTCTTGCATTCCTTATGCTCATAGCCATATCCTCTTCTAGCCACATGGCCATCTGAAACCTAGATGTTCTACTCGCAAATGCTGATTTACTATTTGCTCTGTCTAGCTGATGGAGTCAAGCTACAAACAATGCCATCTGGGGAAGCTTGTCAGCAGACGTGCTGCATGAATGTGGCCAGACTGCCTCCAAACCAGAGAGGGCTCTGCCCTGGCATCCCCTAATCTTTCATCCCAGGGATTACCTTGAATAGAGTCAGCTTGTGCCAGCCTGCTCCTTATGTTGTACAGTCACCAAGGTCCCCAGGTTTTGCAGGACCAGTAGATTTCTTTTGTTTGTGCTGCAGAAGGCTTTCTCCTAGTAACTGTTCATCGACTCTGAATACTCCCCATATTAATGAATTACCACGTTCCTCCTATCAGCTCACAAAGCCACCTTTGATAAACAGACTCATTTGCTCTCTTTCCTGACCAAGCATTAGCTTAGTGGCCCAGCACATCCATCTTATCTTTTGGGAGCTTTGTTCACTATAGCAGAGCTGATATCTTGCTTCAGTTAAGCACCTGCCAGTGATAAACAGAAGAGAGACAGGTGCTAATCTCCCTGGGCCTGCCACTCCCCAGGGAAAGAGCCCATTTGGTCATAGACGTGAACTGCTGATGGATCATTCTATTGATGCCACATCTCGCCATAAAGGGAATTGGCTGAAGCCCTTTCTCGATTTTGGATGTTTTTAAATCTTGGCTGTCTGGGGCACTGCAGAATGTGCTGCAGTGAACAGTCATGTTTTGGCTAGCATGTAAAACAGCACTGGTTTCAGACAGAGTTGTGTGTGAGGAAGGTCTTACTTTTGCTGATCCTGCTTATGCTCCAGCCGGTCTTTTATAGGCTGTCAAAACACAGAGCCAAGTCTTTCCTTGGATTATATGTGGTCTTTACTTGAGCAGAGCCTGCACTAAGTGAGCAAAATCTAAATAAGGCTGTCAAGGCTTTGACCTAGAGTATTTACTCACACAAGTCCCAGTGAGAATTGCAGACTTTATACATCGGTGCAAATGTAAGCGTTTCAGCGCATTCTCCTGTGCTCTGACAAAGTTAATTGTCTAATCTTGACACCAAGTGCCCTGTACTTTTTAAAGTGGTTTATGCATGAGACTAATTATGTGCTGCTAATTTGGCTGCTAGCAGCTTTCTGCTTTTAACATCCATTTGATTTGGGAACCGTACAGGGTGGCATTTGCATGTAACTAGTGCAAGGGCTGTGAACTGGATGCTGAAAGACAAAGGCAGCATATACTTGTGGAGTGCTCAGAAAGAGGAGGAAGGTGCTGATTCCTTTGTCCTGGTGTCCAGAAATACTAGGATGCATGATCCACAACTACACTGCACAGACAAATTTTGCCAGTGTATATATACTCTTTTCATGCAGATAGAGTGTACAAGGAATATTAACATTTTTCATAACTACGTTCAAGTACAAGGAGAAAGAACTTAGGTTACAAGGGCAGGGCAGGGAGTCCTAGGTTGGTACAGGCTAGTTCCATCAGCATACTTGAAATTCTAGTTGTCTCTACTGTATTGGAGGCATCTTTAAACTTAGTAGTATCTTGGCATTCAAGCTTTGAAATGAGACAAACTTGTGAGTTATCTAAATTCTTGAGGACATGCTAGTCTGTCATAGCTAAAGGTGTCTCAAAATTTGAGCAAAGCCCTTGCACAATACCTGGAAATATCCAGCCCTATTTTTCACCCTTCTAGTTTTCATCAGCTCTTCCAGTGCCTGCAATAGAAAGAGAGAAAAGCGGACCGTGCCTTTTGTTCTGCCTCTAGAAAGTGCTGTGGAAAGCTAATCAACTTTGTACCACAGGACCTTTACTGCACCGTGTTCCCAAAGTAGTTTCTCAATGGTATAATGAAGCAATGACAGGGCACTTACAGAATTGCATAAATTAAAAAAAAAAAAAAAAAAAGAAAGTGGGGGAGGCAAGCCATTGTGGGAATCAGATTAATGTGACAGCAATTTGTAGGTGTTTGGGGAGGGGGATGGTCTGAGCTCCTACTGTGTTACAATCATGTTTCTCATGTCATTTCCATCTGAAGTGAAACATTATGCCAAAGATCTTAAGACAACATTGAACTAATACAGTGCTTCAGGAGTGGAGAAAGTTGGCTGTTCAGATGCTTCTGCTTCAAAAGTTTGAGTAGATCAGAGCATCTGTAACTGGTTTTGATTATGAGCCACATAAAGATACACTAAGTTTCTGCCAGGGCAGTCTCTGATTTGTAGTTTGGGAACTGGCAGACTGCAGGCTGTCCCATCACATCACACTGATGGGATGTTTAATTTTGGGTTTGAGAATGATGAAACCTTGATCTTGGGTTTCCAGCTGAAGTTCCCTGGCACTCTAAGCTCAGCTCCAAATTCAGTGTTGATCTCAGCATGATGTACCTCTGAGGCAGCTGGTCTTTGTTATCAACGTCAGACCTTCAGACTGCAGGCCAAGACCTTTCTGAAACCCAAAGCAACCAAAAGAAAGCAGACTCCTCTGCAAAGAAAATGGTATAACAAGTTTCTTAGGAGCTCCTCTGACACTGTAGGACTGATTGTTAAGAGGATCTGTGACTGGAGTCTCTGAAATGACTGCTCTTTATACGGCAATTTCCCATCTGGTATAGAAATCAGGCTGTCAACAGACCTGTTTTGATTAGAAGGATAAAAAAAAATAAGAAATCCAGGTGTCATTTGTAAGGCATTAGGATCCCAAATTTTGGTTTAAATCTAGAGGCCAAGAAGTGAAGAATATTTTTTTCCCTCTGAGATATTGGAGTGTCTTCAGGCTAAAAAGTTATCACCACACACATGTGAACACTTTTGAGCCCGTAGCCGCATTTTACCTGAGCAGGAGGCTAAAATAAACACCTAAGTTGATGGATGCATAGCCAGTGAGTTTTTTTAAAGGAGCAGGTGTTGCATGAAGTTGGAAAGCAACAAAATAAGGAGACTTGGTTTCTGAAGGCAGCTGGGCTGGGCAGGAGAAAAGCAAAAGTGCGGGGGCAGCTGGTAACCTGTGTTAAGAGGAAGAATAAAGAGGAGCCTCTGTTGAGGACAGGGGAGAGTGAGCCTGCTCAAGCCGAGTGGGAGGCAGCAGGAGGAGAAAAGTTCACTGCCTGCTTAATTGCAGGGGGTGCCACAGTCCCACTGTGTACACAAAACCCTGTCAATAGCACTGAGGTACCAGCCTGTTAATTAATGATTTACTTACACTGACCCTTAACCCTGAGGCAAATAAGGGGGATTTGTTTTGCTTCTATTAACTCCTCAGCTTGCTGAGCAGAGGCCCCGTAGTCACCAGAATCACACGGCCCCACAGGAGCTACGTGTCCTTTATTGTGCGAGGATCCAGCTTGTGACAGAGGGGAGGGACTTTTCATGGGGCTCAGTAAAAGAACAGGGGGCTCTGGGCCTCCTTTTCCCCGTGCTTATCCTAAAAGTGAATGTTGACGTGGGTGGTGGTAAGGGAAACATGCACACCAGCCTCTTCGGAGCCGGATGTGATTTCCTAGTGGTATAAATGGAGATATAAGTACCAGTACATCTTCAGGGACACCTGCTGTAATCATCACAGCCAGTTTGACCAAATGGCCCCCAGCAGAGCCTGGGGTCTGACCTGTGACCGGTGTCGAAGACAGATTTCTGACACAGCACTCTCTTCCTGCATGACCACAGCCAAGCCTCAAGCCCACACCAAGATTCAGTTCTCCAACTCCCATACCACAGGAAATGAGGATCTGAGAAAGCATTGGGAAAGCAAAAGGAGCAGCAATGATCTCTCCTTCCCCTGAGTACTAGGAGGATAAATACATTTCAGAATGTAAAGAGATTGATACTATGGAAATAGGAACTCTATAAGTTACTTAGTTCACACACGTGCAACTCCCCGAGGGTGTAACTAGGGTTGTTCTGGTTTTTTAGTATTATTGCTTCAGGCATTACACCTGAAAATGCCAGATGTACTTAAATCAAGTGTGATGGTGTCACTGCATAGTAATAGTGTTTTATCAGGGGGATGAACTGGTCTGCTTTCTCTCTCAAGAGCGTTTGGAAGAGTATGATGCAGAGTGGATTGGAAGGCAGATGGGTTCCTCTCTACTGGAGAATTACATTTTTATTAAAGTAGCTGGTTGTTGCTTCAGTGGAGGGCCAGTGGCGGCTGCTGTGATCAATAGAACTGTGCTTTTTATGTAAGATTTACTCTTGCTTGTCCCAGTTTTGCCGAGAATGTTCAGCTTGCAATCGATAACAAGCCGTGATGACAAAGTAGCTCGTTTCAATTGAATTTGATATCATTAAAAATGTTAAAAAAACTATTGTCTCTTCCACCTTTTTTTAGAGAAAAGCTTTTCAATGAGAAACTTTGGTGCTGCCCTAGCAACCCAGCAGAGTGAGTATATCCAACCATCTGTCTCAGCCTTGCCAATGCTGGTCTAGGATTATCATGGCTGAATCCAGCATCTTGTAGCACTGTGCTTAGACTGGGTTGTGGCTGCAATTTCCCAGGACCTGGTACATCCGAAGTACTGACTTGTGCAGCAGCCTCCCAGCACCGTTCAATTTTCCTTCCCAGAAGAAAAAAGTATTTTATTTTCAAATGCAAAACATTTCTAGAAAAGGGAGGAAAGAAAAAAAAATCCCTCCTTGATTTCAGGTGTTCTTCCCCTGTTCATACAGATTTTGTAGCTGAAAGTTACTTCCTATCATTTTCAAAAATACTTTATAGACTAAAAGAGGTGCCCATTGGTGAGGGGAGAAGATTCCTGGTGGTAGGCTGTGATTTGATACCAGTCAGCTTCCAAAGTAATCTTAGCTGATACTGCTCCTACCTCTCGAATCAGGCTCCTTTTGGCCGTTGGTATTAAGAGTCTGATTTGTAATTAGAAGAATGACATTATGATAACTTTAAGCTCTGGAAGGTAACTGTTGCCATGTATCTCATAATTTTCCATTTCCAAAGTCAGAACACATTAAGTAAATATCCCTCTCGTGCCCAGAATGGGTGATTATCTTCTGTTCTGACTTGAAGAAACCCTGATGCAGGGACTAACTTGCTCCAACTTTTGGAGGGCAGCCACTTCTTCTGACTCTGACTGGAGCACAATTGCATTTACCGGGCTTGTCTTGCACATTTCAGCTTGTTTAATTTCCTAATAAGTTCCTCTTCTTGGGCAGGGGAGTGAAATGACTTCTCACTCTTCCAGGAAATCCAATCATCCCCAGCTCAGGTGGTTCAGGTCACAGTGACACAACAAGGGGGGATCCCGGCAGTAACTTTCTGCAGCAAAATAAATGGCTGCAGAATTTAATTCAGCTGGGAAGTGTTCTGAGTTGTAGATTTGACTTTTCCTCTCCAATCTGCAGAATTGTTTCTGCATTTAAAGAACCTGATATATGCTAGGGAAAGCAGCCCTTAGAAATCAAATTCCAGCTGTTGTGGGATTTTGGTTGGGTTTGGTGTTTTGTTTTTTTGGTGTTCTTTTTGCTTTGTCCCACAGCCTGCTTTAAAAGCATCCTTGCACCCCGACTATTCCCATCAGCAGAAACAGGTATTTTAACATCACAGCCAGGCAGAGAGAGATGGGTGGCTGCAGAACTGCCTAATCCTTCCCCCTAGGTGAATATGTTGGGTTAACTATCTCCTCAGAGCAGGTGGCCCCTCCTCTGAGAGCTTCCCAATGAGGGGCTGCAACAGCAGAGTAACATGAAGGGGAACGGGATGAAATACACCAAGGTCCAAACCATGTTGCTACCTGCAGCTGGTGCAGGAGAACACTCTCTTTAGATGGGCTTAGAGCTGGACGGAGCTGAAGTCTGACAAATGAGCTTGGAGACCCTGCTCTGTGCTTGGAGCAGAGGGAAGGCAGGATGAAGCGACTGCAGACCAGGCTGACAGACGGACTTTGTGCTGGTTGCTAGGCAAAGGCAACTCCTGCCTGAGCCAGCAATCCCCAACCTCTCCTGAGGAGCACCGGAGCTGGAGACGAAGGTTGCTGCTATTCCAGTGCCAAGGAACAACGCTTTCTTTTGTTAAGAGCATGGTCCTGCTTTATTTGTTTCCCCTCCAGCTGCTGGGCATTGGTGGCAAGGTTAACTCTGCCACGGGTGGGGAGAATTCCTCGCTGTGCCCTGCTTCACATCTTTTGTTTTGTTCTGTTATAATTTCATAACCTCAGCAACAAACTTCTCCCCCTCCTCCCTCCTTATTCCCCCTCTCTCCTCCTCCCTTTACTCCAATGGTTTATGAGTTTTGTGCTCTGTGGCCTATTAAGGTTCAGTTCCCAGCCAGTAAAAATGAGGAATTGGTTCCTGCCATTCCACGCAAGGAGTTTTAATGCACTCGGTCTCCTGGAAGCCTAAATGCAATAGTTTTGTATCGGTGATAGTTGTGTAACATAAAGCCTTAATAAAGGTTTATAAGGGAAGGGATATGAAATGGAGCGTATGGAGTTCAGCTCTGTCTGTGGCTCTGCCGGGGAGTTAAACCAGGGAGAATGTGTTTCTACAAGAGCTGGGGGTCGGTGATGTGTTCAAACACTCACTGCTGTGACCCCCCCCCAACCCAGCTGTGTTGCCTCCTCCCCGAGACAACAAACTCCCCATCCTCTGAACCCTGCATGGGAACTGTGAAAAACTGGCCTGGAGAGACACGGTTCAGTCTGAGCTGTGGGTTCCCGGGGAGGACTCCTGTGGGTCTCATCCTGAGCTGTCCTCTGCTGCCCATTTCTCCAGAATCCTTGGAGAAGCACTTCCCTCCAGGAGCTCTCCCCAAACCTGTGTGTGCAGGGAAGGTGCCTGTATGTAGAGGTAGCAGCTAGAGGGGCACCATCTCTCTACACACCTTACTCAACTTTGGGCTGAAAACTTGGGTTTTGCTTCCGCTTCATCTTTTTCTTGATCTTTTTGCAGCCATCCTTTAAAAGCAGCTTGTTGTCACCTCCTTTTGCTGTCACCTCCATTTGCTGTCTCACCTTTTTGGGTTGTAAGCTCTTCAAGATGCTGTCTGCCCCCATGGAGTGCCTAGCACAATCTTTCTTCAGTGGGCAGTGAGGCATCTAACACACATATTTAATATTTAATAGTCTTGTGGGACTCAGATGGGAAATACAGAGCCAGTCTCATACCTACCCCTTGTCTTTTCCCTGTTTCAGGGATGGTGCCACGTGCAGTTACAATTAGCCTGCCCCACCAATTGATAAAACACAAGCTTTTTATGAGCTTTCCCATCAAAAGTCTTGAAAGTAGGTACATGGGAATGCATTTAGTAGGGTTTGAGGGGTGCCCTTTAGCTGCCTTATGGTATGTAAATATGAAGGTATTTTTTGTGGCTTTGTTCTTTAGCAAAGCAGCAAATCTTTTCCTCTTCATTTTACTGAAATGCCTCATAAATATGAGCTTTTAAAGGGATAGGGATGGCAGGTTTTTGACATATAGGGAGTTTAATTTTTTCCCCCCAGATCTTTGAAGAAATGGAAGCAAAACATGAGAGTGAATTTCCTTCTGAGTCAGTCTTGTGTTCTCAATATTTTAAATTTTAACTTTCCAGAAGTCTTAATGAGGGTGGGGAAGGCACTAACTTTTATTTTGCTGTTGCTGTTATTTTCTGTGTTCTGATCTCTAAACCCCATCCCATTCCAAGTCACGTCAAATTCAGATCTCTGTACGGTTACTATTTTTATGAAAAGGACTTGAAAGACACACATAAAAGTTTTGACGACTTTGGAGAAATTTTGTCATCTGATCTTAAGGTTTGTTTCTTATTTCTTCAATATTGTTCTTGCAATCATTTCACAACTCAGAAATTTAAATTCAGATCTAATTACCATTACCAATTTTTAATATACACATTTTCAGGCTTAGATTTCAAAACCAATAATGTTTAAATACGTGTATGGTGTTTCAGTTTTGTTTGGGTTTTTTTGTTTTGTTTTAATAGGGTGGACAAAATAAATATGTGAAAATGGTACATAAGGGATCAGTGGTCTAGTTCTTAATATTGCAAGAAAAATGCAGGAAGAGTTTAACTCTAAGAAAGACAGTGAACTGTCCTAAGTGATTAGAAATGGTGCTTCTGTAAGGCGTAAATTCCCCGTAAATGTATTAAAGGATATTAACCATAAAGCCTAAAAATGATGGATGAATATTGCAATGAACTTTTTCATTGCTGATCAGGTTAATAGATGGGGTGAAGAAGAAGGCTAGTATGAGGCCTTCTAAAGGTCCTCAGGAGTTATTGCAGAGGACAAAAAGCAGAGAGATGAAATAGAGAAAATAGATATGGATAATAACTGTGCTTCTGAACAGGTGCAGTTTTCTCCTGTGCAACAGAGGTGACAGAGTAATAGCAAGTGATAACTAAATTGGTGTTTCAGTAATTGCAAAGTCTTGGTCCATGCCTTAGCGTCCTGCTGCTGTCCTTGGGTTACTCTGATGAGAGGACAAAGAAGTCTTAAATGAGCATACTTGTCTAATGATCCAACCCACAAGAAGAACATGGGATTTTTAGAACTCTGATAGGCCGCCTCACATGCTATTCACCTGCAACCAGCACAGGACAGCTGTAGCTCACTTAGTTTTGTCTCTGGAGCTGTCTTAAATGACACAATTTGCTGTACCGTGTTTCTCAGTATGAAAGCTGGTGTCTAAAAAATTTTCAACCATTCATTGACTGATTTTCTCTGATGGATATGTTTCTTTGTCTTGACATAAACAATGTTTCCAGAGACATCGTATCAGAGATTGGTGTGGGGTACCTGTAGAAAGGATGGTGACCTTAATACCATGCCCAAGTTCACTTCCGCTCCTTCAGAAAATTTCCTGTTCAGCCTAGACTAAACCACTTTGGGTTACACTCAAAAGAGTATTTGGGATAGGTGACTCATACTGAAACCAACATGGATCCATTGCAGGCACAAGCTCTGGTTCTCTCTTTGCTTCGTTTCCATGTATGTAAAATGGTGAGAGTGACAGCCTCTACCTCGCAGAGCAGGAGGACAAAATACATTAAATACTGAGAGCAGCTCAGATGCTGTGGTGATGGGAAGGCACACAAGCACCAAGTTGCAAATGGTTCAGACTAAAATGCCAGCAGGAAGAACAACTTCAGCACTGGAAGTAAGTCATCAGGGTATCTGCAAAGGGAACAAAAAAAAAAGTGCTTGAAAGAATCCCCTGAACAAATTAAATCTTGAGGCCTAAAGACAAAGGGAGAGAGAATTAATTTTTCTACAGATATGAAATGTTCTGAATCAGATAAGTCTTGTCATTAGAAAAGGCACTAAGCAGCAAATGTCTGGATAATACCGCCAGCTCCAAGCTTCTCTTGGAACCTCTAAATACATTAAATCCATAAAACTAAATGAAAGCAGCTGCAGTTTTATAGAAATAAAAGGCTCTCATATTAAAAAGCTAAGAGCTTATGAAATGAAAGAAAAAAATAATAATAAAATTAAAGTGGGGGAGGTGGAGAGAGAGAGGAGTGAAAGTTAGAAACATAGGTTCCTAGGAAAGGATGATGCAAAAAGCTCTAAGTTAATATGTGAGAATCCTTCAGAGACAAAATAACACACATTCGGTGCTCAGTAAAAAAGAATAAGGATTTTTTTTATTAAAATATTTTTTGGCTTTAAAGATAGGTTTTAGTGTAAAAATGCCATTTTGCAATAAAACCTTTTAGGGCATTGTGCCCTCTGAAATTTTGGGAAAGGCCCAGAAGTTTTATCCCTTTTCTCATTTCTGCTTCAGTTTTCTGAACTGAAGCATTTTGACTTTCCACTTTGAAATGCTATTCTTCCACCTTTTTAAGTCACAAAAAAAAGATAAGTCTTTTTGTCCCCCTCTCATTTTTCCTTAAATGCGTCAATGCATAGACATAGCCAAGCACATTTTGTGAGAAATTCTGCTGTTTCTTCTCTTTGTGGGAAATGGAAACAAGGTTTCTGTCCAGCAGTAATTCCTCGTGTCTTATGCATCCTTGAGGTTCTGAGAAAAGAATGAAACTGGAGGTGGGGGAATAGTGCGTGCGAAAATAACTTTCATTTGTATGCAAATTTGCTTTCATTAGGATTTTCAGTTCTTCTTTCTTAGATGTATTACAGCAGTGTTTGGAGGCCTGCTGTACAAACACATGAATTCTGCATTGCTAACATCCCTTTGTGCAAGAACTGTTGAGCCACATCTGCGTGATTTAAGCAGAGCTGCCACTTGTTGTGTCTTGGCTTTTGCAGAGATGCTAAAGGAGATTCATCTTGCCCAGTCTACAGCGTTTGAAAGTCAACTGTCCATGCATGATTGGGCCGTCTTAGACCCGTTTTATAGCCAGGAAAGGGACAGGAACCTTCAGAGACACATTGATCTTTGCCTGTTGGTCTGCATTGCCCATAAAAGAAGTCTAGGTTGAATAACTCGAACTTGGAGTTCAGATCACTGAATCCCACTCTGTGATTCCTGAACTTGCTGGAACCACTCTCACCAGATGGATGCTTTCTGTGGAAGTTGTGCACCACAGGACTGCTATTTTGCCAGCTATTGAGGAAAACGTGCATGTGGGCCAGGTGGCTTAAAGTAGCCTTGATGTGTGGTGATTTAAGTATGCCTTCTCCTGTTTTGTTTGGTTTTTTTAGGTTTTAAGATATGGAAAGAATGAAGAGAGGGAAGCTGGTTGAACACCCTATTCATAGGAATAATTACTTTTCTAAGGCATTTGAAGGGAAACAAAGAATTATTTGATTCCCACAAAGAGAAAGGCAAAAGCTGAGACAAGGAGACATCAATGAATACATATTAAACCAGCTGCCCTTAAGTAGAGTATGGACTCATAGTTAGAACTGCCTTAAGTTCCCTTCCTGACTGTGTCACTGGTTTGATACAAGATGATGGGTGAAATGGGTAACATCCTTCTCCATTAGTTATCTTCCCTGAATAAAAGAAACAAAAGTTCAGATGTTACACAGACGATTTCATGTACCAGACGTATTGACATTAATGAGGCCTTACAAATGTTAAAAAATAACGATGATAACGCTTTGAAATCTTAGCTGGATGCTAGTTCTCAGCAAAACAAAGTATTTTAAGTACCATTATCCTTTAAAATCCTGTACCGTTTTGCCTTTTGCCTCATTCTGATGTGTCAAGCCTGTGGAGCAATATTCTTTCCTAGTCCTCTTGCCTTGGCAGGAAGACACAAAGGCCAGGGAAAGTTGTGTGATTTATTCTAATTTTCCTTAGAACCTCTCTCCTGGTACGTTGAAACTCCAAGAGGGCAAACGCTCCCATCCAGGAAGGCAAAGCTTGTCAGATGTTGCCATGACAACCTGAGTGTAATTAAGGCCCGTTTCAGCTGCTAACAGCTGTGTGCATTTTATCTGTCTTGAAGATTTTATATATATATATACATATATATATACACACACATAGATAAATATATATCTACATGCAAGTGTACTGTGAGGATATCTGCATCTATCTAGCTGTACATAAACCCACACCTAAATTGCTGCCCCTGTGCACTTCAATATTAATTGAGCTGAATAAAGAAATTTGCAAAGATCTTGCTGTTCTTAAGGATGCTGAAGCACCAGAGCTTCTCTATTGCCTTTCCTTTTACAACCACCCATCTTTAATGAAATGTGGAAAAAAAATTATTCATGGCCAAGAAAAAGGAACCCTGCTCCAAGGTTAGAGTTTCCAGCATCTTTTCCGGTTGGTGAAAATACCTAAAAGCAGGTATTTATTTGAAGGGCCTTCAAAGGCACGCCCTGGGCAGCCAAAAGTCTCCAAGGGGCTCTACCCAAGACGGACCCTGGGTCAGGAGTTCTTCACACTTTTATAAGTTCAGTCCATTTGCATATCAGGGTTAATTCTCCAATTATAATTTCAGGCAATGATGTAATTACTCCAAGTTTGCTCCTCCTGTCAGAGGCTTTAGTTTACATATTTTGGGGCCTGGGACAACAAGGTGTTCTTGAGTTCAAGCCCAGAGAGGGTTTGTTATGTCTAACCAGCATGAGAGAACAGTAGCTAACAGGCTATATGAAGTTTCAGAGTTACATACTAAGCAGCACAGGATTAGAAAAATATAGAAGCTAAAGCCTAAGGCATCACTCTCACTGGAGAGGGAACGGGAGCAGCAGGAATGGATACTCAGACCACTCAAAAATAGGTGCCAGACCGATGCCCCTCGGTAGCCAACAGGGACAAGAACCTTTTGAGAGCTACCTAAAGCAGGTATGTTCACTGCCACCCATGAGACTACCCTCCTGAGCTCACTGGCTTTTCCTGCATGTGCAAGAGGCTGCATCGGGCCGACCTGGATGGCGTGAAGGCCTTTCATTGTGTCACAGTGGGTTACAGAAGTGTCACCTAATAAGCAGTTGGTTGTGCTGAAGGTAAACGTGTTTGCTGCGAGTTGTGGCTCTTGAAGAATGTGGGGTTTTGTGAGATGCCACACGTAACTTGTCTGAGGCTGTGAATATATTAGACTCCCACACAAGTTTAGATACACATCTTTCCAGCAGAGGAGTTTAACTCTTCATGGAGCCCATAGGGATACAGTAAAGCATGGGAACTTCATAAATAATAAAGTTCTTCTCTAATATCTGTATAAATTGCGAGAGATGACACCAGTTTCAGTGGGAACTGATGGTCAAGGGCTCAAGCAAACCATTTGTGGGAAAAAAAAAAAAAAGAAAGATGAGGAGGTAAAAAAGTGAAGAACTGTTTTTGAGAAGGATGATTCACAGAGTAAATAGAGTGTAATGAAGGCAACAATGTTATTCAAAAGACAAGCTCTGGACATATCTTCTAAGACCTAGATGTTTTGTTGTCGTTTTTTTTAATGTCCTCTAGGTTTGCACCTGCTGTAAACCGTACAAATGTGGATGTCCAGACTGTTTGGCTGGCCTTTGGGTTTTGTTTTGTTTTTTTTTTGTTTGTTTGTTTTGTTTTTTGTTTTTTGTTTTTTTATTATAGTAGTCTGAGCTGGCGAATACAGCTGCGTTCTCCTGCTCTTTCCTTTTGTGTGTGTGAAATTATAGGTGCCAAGGGATCCTGTGAACTTTCTGTTTTGGGAAGGAATCTCATTGGGATCTGCATTTTGGGAATGTAGAATTTCCCCTGAGTAAGTGAATGGGGTTATGTCCCTGAATGCTTTTTGCCTGGGGGACAAGGTAGAGGGAGGCTGCAGGCAGAGCAGCCAGCAGTGTGTGATTATATCCAGAAGGTCCTGTGTCGAAGGCACGGTTCTCAGAGGTCAGATAAGTCTTTGCAGCTCTGCTTTGAGTGCCGGGCTGCAGAAAGGCAAGTCATCTGGCATCACTTTGCCTGAAATCCTTTGACTCAATCCCACACTCTCTTCTGGTCTCCTTGGTCATAGTGTTCCTGTTTCCACTGCAAGAGATTGTGTCACGACACTTCATTTTTCTTCTATAGAAGGTGATTGCATAGAATAAGTTGGATTAAAAGTGGTGTTTGGAATAAAAGATGCTTAAAAATCCACTGAGAATATGTTGCATATGTGTGCATATGCCCACAGGTGTGTGTAACTTGGAATGTGCTCAGGCTGGGATACAGTAATGGCCACATCCTAGGTACAGGTGTCCTGCACTGGGCACTGGTAAGGGTTTGGCTACAGCTGCAAGAGAAAGTGGGAGCAGTGTGCTACAAGTTAGCCTGAATCCAGAGAAATTAGAACAACTTGAATGCCAGGCTGTACCTTCAGCAGTGGTCTAAATGATTCCTCAGAGGAAAAAATACATTCAGCATTTTGTGGTATTTATGTGAGGGAAGTTCTGTTCAGGGAGAGGGGTGAGTTGAAGGTTTTAAACAAAATAAATGGAATTTCATGAAGACGTTTAAAGGGGGGAAAAAAGTTGGAATGGTGGGAAGATTGGGGTGACAGGGAGTAGGAGACCTTTGCAGAGTAGGGAGCTCTTTGTTAGAGGAATTTGTTTTGGTTTTGATTTGAAGAATTCTGTGAATGATCAAAACATATTCTCCCTCCACCTGCACCCGGTCTCTTTCCCCAAAAAAAACCCACCAAACCAAAGAGAAACTGATTATGAAGACTGTTCATTTTTGCTGAAATAATTCCAAACTCGAGATGCCAAAGAATGATTTTCAGGTCCAACACTTGCACGTGAATAGCTCCAGCTCCTAATTTCAAGTTGGCATATGCTTTATCAGACTGGAAAATCCATCTCTGAATGGAAGCGGAAGAAATAATAAACTGGTAATTGGGATAATATGATACCAAGATTAGCTTCCTACATAGCTGCAATGCCTCAAGTCATTTTCTTGGGACTGTGATATACCCAGTTATATCCAAAATTTTTTTGTCTTGATATATACATATATATATATAATGATATACTTAAATCCCCCACTGATGTTTTATAGCTGGGTAGCCATTTTGTGAAGTGCAAAGCGAACACCCTCAGGGGAAAACATCAGCACCACTACTTTTTGTGTGCCAGTTCTGGGTTTGTGCTGCCCTTTTCCTACCCCACGAGAGATGACACCACGAGGAAAGTGTTTCGCTGGCAGTTTATATGGAGAGATGGAGGAAGGTGAGGATGGGATGTGCAAGGGATAGAGAGGTCAAATATTTACAGAACAAGGTCACATTTTCCAAGCTCAACTTCTGGATAGCAATCACAAAGAAAAAAACTCATTCCTTCGGAAACCAGGATGTGCCCTGAATAAGGAGGAGTCAGTAAGAAAATGAAAAGCACTCTTATCACACAGTCAAAGGATCTACTTGGAACTGGGAGATTCAGCAGTTTAAATGTGCCTTTGGACTGTAAATAGACCCAAACCCCTATCTACCAGTCAAACAGACTCCAGTCCTTTTTAACATAAGATTTGCTTTAATTACAAAAGCATATTACCATTTATCACAGCACTCTAATCCCTAACCATACACCTCCTTAGCCTCTCTTATCCAGTTACTTTACTTAGCCTACCCTAACTGATATAAATCTACATCTACATATCAAACATATTCATGAACCTCTGTCAAAAAAAAAAAAAAAAAAAAAAGCAAACACCCCCTTCCGCCTCAAGTGCAGGATTAAGCCAGTAGAGGTGTGCCTGTGCTAAGTCTGGCTTTGCTACTGCTGAAGCTGTAGCTCACCAGAGGTGCCTCCATCCCACAAAAAGGGACAGTCTCCCTGCCAGTCTTGCATGCTAGCCCATAAATCCCTTTTTTTTCAGTGTGTAGGTGTTTGGTGTCACGGTGCTTTACGCATCTCCTCGGCTGCTGCCAAAGCTGCCTGAGGTCTGCGGCGATGGATCAGGGTTTTGATGTTGGTTTGCCTGTCTGCACACTTCACTAATTAGAATAACAAAACTGGTAGCAAATCTTCAGGCATCAGCCATGCATTGCATCAATTAAAAACATCAAAAACAAAGTCTCTCCTGGTTCCTCTCCTTTCCACTTGATCTCTTACTCCATGGGATGATGCAACTGTTTCCCTAAGTCCTTCTCCTAATTACTGTGTTCCTTCTTTTCTCTGTGAGCTTTCTTGCAGCCCCAGTTCTCTTCTGACATTTTATTTGCTTGCCCTTTCTTTTGCTGCTAGGGGACACCACTGCTCTAATAGGGGAAAACAAGCATTTGCCGAGCTTACGTACTCGGGCAGAAATGTAAGCATATGATTTTTAACTAAATTTTTCTTCTCGTTCAATCTGAAGCTGACTTTTAAAATTTTCTTTAAAGCACCAATTTTTGCAACATTTCTTCCAAAGGATGGATAAGTATTGTTATCTCAATTGCACGTGGGGTATTCAAGACACACAAGTTTGAATTAGATGAGCTCATATGTTCTATTGGATAAATTCTAAGCCACTAAGCAGGTAGGTTGATATCTTAGGACATTGACAAAACATGATTGTATGGAATTTAGATAAAACACCCTGAACATTAATTTTGACAGAGCTTGAATTTTCAGCCGTTCACATTTAAATTCACTTCTCATGTTTAACTGATGCAGAATTATGAAATACTTGGAGGAAAACAGAGACACTGCCCTAAATTTTTTCTTAAGCAGTTTAGTATGTGCAAAACAAAGCAGAGGGAGATGCTTCACTCTAAAGATAATTCTTTGTGCAGAGTCTGAAAAATGAGATCATGGTATAAAGAGGCTACTTCCGCACTGATGTAATTTCCTTATGGGCTTCTAATATAATTGTTTATTTTTCTTAGATTAATGTAAAAATAGAAAGAGTGCACTGAATATTTCAGGTGATCCATAAATCATTCTGTGGCTATTTTGGTCTTGTCGTCTCACTTTGTCCAGCTTGAATTATATTGTGACACGTGGTGGAAAAAAAAAAAACCAAAAACCTCTGCTCAGTGGAATTCAACAGCCAGTGTGCAGGCATGAATGCAATCCCACACACACACACACACACAGGTATTAGATGTCCCAAAATTCAGACCATCAATATTTTGTCTTTTTTTCCTCCTATTTAATCTCTCTTTTGTTTTTGATTTTGTGTATGAGTTTTTGCTCTTGCCAATGAAAACTGGGATGGAAAATCTCATGACAGAGGCCAGAGCATCCCCATCATCTTCTCCCTTTTGCTGACTCAGGCAGTTCAGAGAAGCATCTCAAACACAGGGATGTTTCTGAGCCTGAACTCTCAGCCTTTCATGCCTCACTTTTCAGTCTCCTTGCTCTGCTTTCACAATGTTTGTTTGCTTGGAATCACATTAAAACCTACCTTCAATGGGACTTCTTTTGAAAACTCCCTATCCAACCACAGCAATGCCTCTCTTTCCCTTTCCTCCTCACTCCTCCTACTTCCTTTCCCTTCTCACTCTCTTCAGCTGTGAATACTCAGAGCTGCTGTTGGGGGAGTGACTTGTACCAGGGCAAACTGCATTTAATTCAAGTCACTCCTTACACCTACAGAGCTGCCTTCCTGCTGTTCAGCATATGTTATGCATCCCCTCTCCGTGCCTGGTCCGTCCGCCTTGGCAATTTAATTCAAGTTGCACAGCATCATGCTTAGAGTCTCCAGTTTGCTCTCAAGTGTCAGCCAAGATGGCTGCTGTCATATTCACTTAAACATCCCATGTAGATGAGCCCTTTGTATGACAGGAGAAGGGATTTGGTGGGTCAAAACCAGCACGAACCGGGAGACACAGCATCTCCTATTTCCAGCTGAGCTATCCTGACATTTCTGACCAGACTTCACATGCCACAAAGGACTGAGTGCAACCACACTTTCCGGACGAGCTTCTTCTTAATTAATTATTTCTCTTCAAAGGAGTTGGGGGGGGGTTGATATATTGATGCACGGTACTTGCAGTCAGCCCAAAGTAGAGATCTGTCTTGAAAGTTTTGGGGAATGCTTTATCAAAAAAAATTGGAAGCAAATCAAAAGCCCCCAAAGATTGCAGGCCTTATTAACAAAGCACCAGGGACCAGAAAAGGCAAAAAGTGAGCAGTGTTAGAGCATCTGACAACGTGTAACAGGATGCCTGTTCTTGCATCCTTTGGTTAAATCAACCCAAAGTTACTGTCTAGTAGGAGGATAAAAGAAGGGGGGAGTGGAGGAGATAGAGGATGAAGGTGGATGGGGAACAGGGGGGAAGAAAGAAAAAGAAAAATCAATCGAAGCTGAGTGAGATTTTGTTTGCCAAGTTTCCAGCTGCTGCTCAGAGTGAATTTTTATGGCCAAGTTATAAACCTTTGAAAATAGGAGTTTCTAATGGAAATGCTGACAGACCCTTTATATGGTGACATTAACACTGGCCGCTCTGCAATTGTCCTTGCCTTCTTTTATTTATTTTCCTCTCTTTGTCCTTAAGGTCCTATCACACTTACTGTGATCCTGGTGAAGAAACAAAGAGAGAGAGGTCAAAATCTCTTAGAAACAGGAACTCTTTGCAAGCTGATGAAGCAGGATGGGGAAGGGCGTATTCACTGTGTGGGGATAGAAATGCTTCAAGTTATTGTACCCTCCCACCACAAAGCCTCTTGTGATGCAAAGTAGTGTTCAATCTCTCCGTATATATTGTTTTATCTTTCTTCTTTTTATTCCTGCTCCCAGTAGCTAAATGTCTTGTGAATGGTGTTCCTCCTCACAGCCAATTAATGAGGTAAATCTTTAAGCTAATAACAAAAGTGAGCTTGAGAGTAAAAGAAAAAAAAAAAACCAACAGAACTGTACGCTGTGTTTTCCTTTTGGTATTTTGTGTGTGTTTCAAATATTCAGGTCTCTTTCTCAGCTGAAATAAAAGTGGTCTTGTAGGGGAAAATCAGTCTTTCCTATCCATTTATTGGGAAACTTGGTTATATTCTTACAGGCTTTTGATTTACTTGAGAAAGTTTAAATTTCGTTGTGTCTGAATGGCCTTAAAATGAGTCTCAAGCTCTGAAGGAGGCAGTCTCCTCTGGGTTGCTGAAAAGAAAACGGTCAGGAATACGACCTTGTCCATATTTGCTGCCACAAGCTTTTCCTTCACTTGTGCAGGTTGGGACGTGGAGCATCCAATGACCTGCAGAAAACAGGCTCTGTGTGGAGCCAGCAAAGGGGTTAACAACTGTGAGGATACTTGGGGACTCTGCAAAAGATGTGAAACTCTCCTGAAGGAAAGGGAGGAGGGGATGTGCAAGGAGGGAAATGAGGACATCAGCCTTAGCCCTCTCATTTCCTTCTGCAGCCCCTTTGACTTGCCAGACAAAAAAAGAAGTGTCTGCATCACCTGAGATTTAGCTTGGTCTTATCATTCTTGGAGACATAAAGCATAAAGAAGGTCTTTAATTAGAGAGGAGAAAAGAAGTATCTCTGATCTTTTAAACCCTGTTACTCACCATTTCTGGGCCTTGCTGATTCAACATTCCATCAGCAAGCTGTTGTGTGCACCAGTGCCCTGGTGGCTGTGAGGAAGTGGGATGTCACATTTGTTAGGAGAGGTTTCTTATAAACTGTCCTGCATGCAAAGGCACCTCCTGCCATGGTGGGTGGCTCCCAAGCTGGCCCCAGAGTGAGAGAGGCAAGTGTTGGGTCGCAGGATGAGCACACGTAGCACCTCGAAGCATCCTCAGTGAGCAAAGGTGACGACACCTTCTCCCAGGAGATGACAGGTCCTCCTCTCCAGCGAGGCAGCCTGTTTGCCTGGTGGCACGACTCTCTGAAATCTGTGTGTCTGTACTTCAGGGTTTATGCCCTGACTGGAGCCGTATGCACCTGCGGAGCATTTGGCCATCATTGGATTTAATAGGTCTCAGTCATGCCTCCCTGCACTCCCCAGAAGGTGGAAGTCAAATACATGCCGCATGCTTCAGTGCTCTTCAAACACATGTTTAGCATCTTAACTTTATTTCTTGGTTTCCATTTTGATGGTACACAAAGGGTTTGATGTTTTCATTGTTATACACAGTAGCTTAATTTTTTTCCTTGTAGCCTCTGGGCTGTTGCACCACTGTTATGAGATCCCTCCTAGGAACAGCAGGGCAGAAATGTTCTTTATTATGTGCTTGAATTTAACTTTTTTTCCCTTTCCTCCCTCCACTCCCCCCACAGTTTCGTTTGCCTCTCTGGTTTTAATTAGCCTTGCTTTTCCAATTAACATCCTGGTCTGCTGCAGTGAGGCCAAAGGAGGGAACCAGAAAGGCATGGCAAGAACCCCCTTTTCTGAGAAAGACTCGTGGCTGAGGCTTGGAGACTGAATTTTCCCAAGGTGGAGCTGCATTGACTGATTCTTAATAAAAGGAGAATTTGGGGCCCAGCGGCACTGTGGGTTTGTAACAGGCATTGTTCCTTGAAAATATTAAGCTCAGTAGGAAGCACGTTCCCCCTTGGCCTCTCCTAGTCTCAGGTAGTGATATGGAAACTATCATCACATTTGAACCCCTTGCAACCTGTCCCTAGGTGGTAATGCTTTATGAATACCACTGAGCAAGCAAAAAGAAGAAAGGAAACAGGAAAAAAAAAAAAAAGATTAAAAGCAAAACCTTTTGGCTTGTCCCCCAGCACAATCAGCTTGGTATTTTCAATAAACTAAAACAAAATAGAAAAATATTAATAATTTGGGACTGAGCAAATCCCTTAATTGGGACTTAAAGGTTTCTTCAGACATTTGCCAGAAGTGTCAGACTGCTGTTAGTGCATCACCAAATGTGATACGTTTATCCTCTCTAGCCTGGCACTTGCTTTGGATGGAGTGAGTCTGGATTTACCTCCCTGATTTTCCTTCTCCTGCACATGTCCAGCAGATGGTGGGGCACAGGCATTGTTGCAGTGTGGGCCCCTTGTCCAGCAGGCCTTCCACACTGGTTCTGCTGGTCCCAGACCTCCCATAATGGTCCATCCTTCCATAAGGGGTCACAGCATGTCAGAGCCAGGGAAAAAGGGACCTGGATCAGGCTTGTTCCCTGGGGTGCAATGTAGGGAGAGATGGTGATGGTGACTTCCTGCCAGTGATGCTCTGTCCAGCTTTCCTTTCTCTGTCCAGGCTGTGTTCCCTGGCTAGGGACTGATCTGCAGTCACAGAGCCCTTGATCCTAGTGTGCCTTAGCAGGAATGAAAGCCTTCCAGGAAAGAAGTGTAGGCACAAATTATATACATGCATATTTGTACTCAGCTTGGGTATGTTTGCATGACATTTCTAGATAAATACCATCTTGTAAGAACATCCCTTTCTAGAGAATAATTTTGGCCTGATACAGCCAATATCTACTTATTGGAACAACCAAAGTTCAAAAAATGGCTTTGATCAGGACAGAGAACGTACTTAAATAAGGACAAATTAACATTCTAGAGAACACTTTTCTACTGGTGTTCTTGAGCAGACTAAACTATCAGAGCTTTAATTTTTTCTCTCTGTCCCTCTTCCTGTCTCTGCTCATTTTTCTAGCTGTGATCATGCATCCTTAATTCCATTCAGATTTCTTTCCTTTGAGAAGATGGTATTAAATTAATAGCTTTGCTGGAAATACAAAAAAAAGAATGTAGCCAATATGTAAAGTACCTGGAGATTTAGCACTTTGCTGAAGAAATTAATAATTACAACAATATGAATCTCATTGCTTTGCCCAGCCCACCAAAAAATTAACAAGTCTCTTCCCCTCTAGAGATAAAAATCTTATTTATATCTGTCAGGAATATACTTTTGTTACCTTTGCAATATCATTGTCAGAGCAGGGACGGGGGGAGGGGGAAAAGATTCTATGCAATGTAATGCATTTTGAATCTAAATATTTGATCACATCATTCTCTGCTGAGATTCTATTTTTCTTTATCGTACTTCTAACAGTTTATTTTACCCTCTTCCCACCAGCATGGTGTAGCCTTAGTCACACTTCCAAAACAGCTCTGTGTTAGACCCTGGATTCAGCCCTGGAAGGGTTATTATTAACAGTGATGTTTCTCAGTAAACTTGCCTCCCAAGGTTGCTCTAGCCAAGATTGTTTAGAAAACTCCACTGGGATACTTGTAAGGGACACCTTGGGTCTAATGTACTAGTGTTTAATGGACAAATCTATTTAGGTCCCTGTGTTAATATAAAACTGTTTTGTTAGTTGTGAAGCGGGCACAAAGCACTACTAATAACAGCTGTGAAACCGAGCTAATTTGAGCATCAGTGGCCACCTGAATACTGGAAATTCAGGGCACTCTCAAAGCCTCTCTGTTCTTGGTGAGCAAAATTGGATTGATGTAAATTTCATTACTAAAACAGAAATGCTTACTTCCCATGGAATTTATTTTTCACTTTTTTGAAAGCAAAAATTACATCTTGCTTGAGAGAAGAGCACAATTTGACAGCTAGAGGAAGTTTATTCCTTGCTTTTCCATGACTTGTTTTGGAAGGTTGATCCCAGGCTGGTCTTGCAATTCAAAAGGATTTGGAGCCTGCGCTAACGTGATAATGGCAATATTGGTGCTATTAATTTTGTGTTTCACCCTGCCTTGTCCTGCCAGGTTGCAGTTTTAGGACTGCTCAGACTTGTCTCCTGTTCTGTGGGGAGGAGATGTCAGCCAGATGACCTCCCTAGTTCAGGGTGGTATTTATTTTCCCTGGTAAAGCGCTGCAGTAACCAGAGCTGCCACAGGAGCGGGGAGTCAATGTAGATTTCTGAGTAAAGAGAAGCGTTTTGTAGCTTCAGCATTGCGGGTCCTAGAGTGGGATGAAATTGTCTCAGATTCCAGCCCGGTACCCACTATGCCTTGGTGTGACAGAGAGAAAGCAGGTTACTGGGAGCAGGGAGGAAGAGGCAAAGAGAGACACCAAACCATGACACAGCTACTTTCTCCCTATCCCCTGTTGCCTGTGTTTCCCTTCATCTGCCTCTTTTTAAAATCATATTTTCCACAGCAGGTCACAAAAGTGGTCTTTCTGTCTATCCTTTTCTTTCCACGTTGAATAATACAGTGGTTCTAGGTTTCCTTCTTGCATGACTGAATCCTCACATGCTTGGTTCTGGTTTAGAATCTGGCCTAACAACCAATTTGTGCTCACTATGGGAGGGGAAGTAATGACCCTATTTGGAGAAAAAGTGGGGGGAAAAAAACAGAGGGCATTTTTTCTGAAATATTTCTGAAAGGAACCTTGTAGAGGGCAGAAAGTTACAGATGATTTAGCATTTTTTCTCTGGGACAACTGGGCGGAGGAAAGTTTTTGGATAGCGGGGAACTAGTGGCATGTGATACTGTGTTGGTGTTGGATAGCAACACAGCAAGAGACGACACAAGAAGCAAAAGGTCAGTTGGCCAGCGCATCTCCTGTGTCTGCACTGCTGTGCTTTTAAAGGATGCACTGCTTTGGTTTTGGTTTCTGGGGCCTGTGGTGGACAACACCAACAGTTTTTGAGCTGCCCTGGTATCCTGTGTGCACCAGTGTAGCGCGTTCCTGCCGTGACCCTGTGAATATCACTTTCAGTGGCACGGATCCGTCCTGTTGCTCTTGACTCTGCGGTGCTGTGCAGGCTCTCCTGTAACTGACAGGTGCATTTCTCAGGGGACTTATTTGTCAAGCTGGAATTCCCCTTCCTCTGCTTTAGCAAAAACCTGTCGACACGATTAGCATGGGGACTGCTGATTCACCAAGTGGGAAACAAGAGGAGATTGTTTATTTGCTAATGTCAGACGTCAGTTCAAGGTAATCTCTGACCCTTGGTCAGGCCTCAGGAAATGAAGCTAAGTGATACCTTGGCCAGTTTACTTTGACAGAAGAAGCAAAATATTATTACAAACTATATAGAGATTAAAAAAAAAATATGGAAAAAGCCTTCCACCTGGGAACATTTGGCAGCAAAGGATCCCCAGTGTATTGTCCCTTTGAAGGTATCTTCATCCATCTTTGTGACTTTTTACTTTAAAAAACTAACCTAATCCTAACCTAATCCCCTTCAATTTTCAAGGAGAGTTGGAAGAGGATATAGAAAAAAAAAAAACTAAAAACACCACCAAAACAATGGAAAGCCTAAGTGCCAACAGATGGGTAAAAAGTATGTATAAATTACATTGCCAAAAGACCTTACTGACAGCAAGTTGGTATCTCCCTAATAAAATAATATGAAAGGTGTTTAATTTGTGGGATAAATTAATGGTTGGCAGCATGAAAAATCCATACTGTATACAGTATCCACCAACCCTCTCCTCTGTTGGATTTCATATCCCATATTGATAATAAACAAAAGTATTCTGGGCTTTTAACAGGAGCTAATACTAAGATTTTACAGAGCTGATTATATTTTTCATGATGTCTGCTCTTTACATAAACTGGATGAGACTGGATACATTTTTAAGTCTGAGCCAGAAGATGACTGAAGTATCTCCCTAAAACCCCTCTGATTTTAAATTGTAGCCTAAAGTAGGGTCTTAATCAGTTGTTGGTGCAAATGACTGGTGAGCAGCTGCCAGCCTGATCAGAACCTCACCGATGTTAGCAGGAATCCTCAGCACCCTTGTGAATGGTCCATGAAAGCAAGTAGCCTGAGATTCTCCTTCCCACTTAAAACCCACACAAAGGGACTAGGAAAAAACATCTCAGGGTCAGTTTCCAGTGGAGGACGGTGTTATTCTCTTAAAAAGTGTTACTCACAATTCGTTTTTTGTGTCTCTGGCCATTCACACACACTCCTGTTTCACTGCCTTCCTACGCTACCCGTGAACGTGCAGTCTCTAAACGGGAGCTCAGTCATGGTAACCCTGAGAACAGAATCCTCCACCACAGGTGGGAATAGAAGAAGTCTTGGGCAGACACACAGTGGCAGAATTTGAGATAAATGAATTCTTGTCTGCTGTAGTTCCCTCCTAAATATCCTTACTAGCGTCCTGGTGAGATGAGTCTCCGTTTCTGGTCTGATGATAGAAACAGATGATCTTTTAATAGTTCCAGTGGTAGGAATGCTGTTCCCTCGTCTTCCGATGAGGAGTTTAGAAACCGACAGGTAATTAGCAGGAGCAGCTGTTCATATGAATAGGCCTATGTCCAGCTTTCCCCTCTTCAACTGTTATGCTCTGTGGAAACAAGGAAAAATGATATATCAGTGCAAGGGCAACTTCATTTCATGTTCTTTGTCATCTCCTCCATCATTTACAGGAGTTCCAACAATACTGCTGTGGTAGCAGGTACCACTTAAAGCTGAGACCTGCAAAAGAATGAGACCCTTGACATTTGTGTCAATGGATGCAGAATTTATCCTTTTTGGTATACTACATGGCACCTAAGAGTTTTTTGATCTATTTATTGAAATTTAGAATTATAAAATTTCAGTTTTCAATGGTGGTTTTGTTCAGAAAATGCTACTAAGTCGGTGAAAACAATCTGTTGCATAGACAGCTTCAAATAGAAGAAGATAAAAGTAAATTTTTTAGAGTTCTTTGGGGGGATTTTCTGCTTTGGTGTCTTCTATGTCAACATTTTGTGAGGCGGGTGGGAAAGGAAAGAAATACGCTAGAGGCTTCAGTATAAATTAAGACGTGCTTTCCAAATCATTAAAGGGAACTGTTAATATTCACAGACACTTCCACACTTCCAGGGGTCGGTGCAGCCTACCTAGGATCTGAATTGCCATCTGGCTATGCCAATCTCTGCTCATTCAACACATAGTGAACTTAGGGACTAGACTCCTAATACCATGATGCTGTTTCCAATTTTGTATTAATATTCTACTCAGATGTGGAAGATTGTACTTCCATTAGAATCATCTAATTCAGGGGGTGTTTTTTTTTTTTTAATGTGAGCTGTTGCCTTGTCAAAAGGAGTTCTGCTGGTGATGTAATAATTCAGATTGTAAAGTTATACATCAATAATTGCTTGTTGGGGTCAGTGAGAGGCGGGACCCTGCAGGGTTAAGTGTCTCATGAATGTGCAGAGACGTCCCTTGCCTTTGGGAGTTTTCCAGTGGGGGGAAGGAGTGGAGAAGGGTGGCAGAGAAATGGGGTAGAGGAAGGCTTGCTCACCAGCAGCCAGCAACACATCTGTGAAGAGAACTGGTGCTTCAGCCTTGTGTCTTTGACTGCTGGTCCCTGATTCACTCCAGCTGAGGTGTCAAGTTAGGAGCTAATCTCCTTCAGCTCGCTCTGCAGTCAATGAAATCTCTTGAAGCGTTTCTGAAGGACAGGTTACTTAAGAGCTTGAAGTTAATGAGGTAAATTGAACAGTTGGTGCCCCTTTAAGTTGCTGTCACTTCTGCCCATTGAAATCTCCAGCATGCACTTGGTATGGCAGCACGACACACCCTAAGCAACAGTAATGATGACTTCAGTCTCTCCAACACCAGTTAGCCAATATAATATAAAAGTGTTAGTACTATAGGTTGTATTTTTGGTTAGGTATGCTATTTCTCTAGCTGGGAGAAGTGCTCCATGCAGAGCCCCATCAATAGCTCTGGAAACCCTACTCAGTGTTGCTAATTGGATCTTCTGCATTTTCTAAATTGAGGGAGAAATGCTGGAGCTGAGAAAGAGGCTGGAGCACCTCTTCTCCCTATTCATTCTGCAGCACTTCTGCAGCTGCAACCATTGTTTTTCCAAGTAATTTCCAGGAACCCAGACAAAGGAGATTACATGATCACTACAGTGGCCTCTCTGAAGAGACAGTGTGATTAAATGTGTTGATTAGAAATTTGCTGCTCACGTCTGATAGCAGTGGCATGGATCAAAAAGTCAGCCCTAGGTGAAAAAAAAAAAAAAGCTGCCTTTTAAGAAGAACTGTGAGTATAGTCCTGTCAAACACTTACAAGAGTATAGCATAACTAACAAGTGAGCAATGAGTTGAAAAGTTTTCTAGGTAAGTCATTTACCATATAAAAAACACATGTATGAATTTAGATGTTCTGTGTCTACCCTGTGCATGGACATTGTGACAGCCACAGCCTACTCTGCTGCTGACTACAGATACTCAAGTACATCAGCTGTCCTAGCCCTGAGCAAGTTTTCTTGACCTTCATCTCTTCTGCCCCACCTAGCAATACGGTCACTCTGGCAAATTGCAAAGTAGCTTAGTCTCCCCTTGAAGAGGAAAGTCTTTTTTACACTAAAGTGTATATTTAGGGTTTCATGACGTCTGCTGGAGGAACATGGCTTATGTGGGACAGAGAACTGAGATAAAGAACGCAGGGTCCCTGCAGAACCTGCAGAACACAAGAATCAGATGTCCAACACAGGAGAGCTTCTCCCTTCTTCAGCATTTAAGGGATGGTGGAGTAGAGAAGACTGGCTAGTGCACGTTCGCTCTTACACAGCAAAATGCCTTGTGTGTTTTCCAAAATTTGTAGTATCTAGAAACAGGTACATATTTTCAAAGGTCTCATTGGCAAGAGTTGAGAATATTTGTGTTGCTTAGGCGTTGTGATCTGTTGGGCTTGTGCTTCTGTAAGCATTCAACAATACACAATGTCTATTCTGGTGTTTTGGGTGTTTTTTTAAAATATGTAGACAAAATCTACAGCAGCCTGCGGAGGGGACTGTTTTATACATAATATACTTTTTTGGCATTGTCTCCTTTTTTCCTTCTTGTTTGTTGTCTCCTGATTTTGCACTTTGGACTCAAATTTCAAGGTGCTGAGGCATTGCAAGTGTTTTTGCATGGTGGGGTTCCAGAATGATCCAGAGGGCTGTGCAAGCTAACATATGATGCACATTAAATTTCTTCATATCATTTACAGGTTTTACAGAAAACCTGTGATGAAACCAAGATTTCAAACCTGATTTTCCTGTGTCCCAGTGATTTAAGAGCATAGTTGGACATTTTGGTTAATTTTTTTAGCTTATCAAGTGCATGTGGGCTTAAGTAATTAGGGTTAGTTTTTATGGCCATTTTGGATAATAACAAGACGTGAAATGTGATACTAGGATGTTTATCTCTCCAGAATATTGCACTTTTTTTGGCCATAGGAGGCCTCTGTTTCAACAGAAACTTTGCCATTCAGCTACCTGTGAATAAAAGATTCCTCTCTAGGTCAGCAGAGCAGACCATGAGCTTTTGAACTAGAACAGACTAAGTTTGGTCCCTTTGGCCACTGAATAGTTGAGCAGACAGGAGATGTCACAAAAAGTGACAAAACAAAACTTTTGAGGCTGCTGTCATTTTTGTTACACTGCACAGGGAAACAGTGTTCTACTTCAAGAGTTTTATGGAGAGAAGAGAGGAACCTAATTTTTTTATTTCTCCACATGCTCCTTAGCAACAGCACTTTTTTATTCCAGTTTGGTGCCACACCTACAGGCTCAATCCCTCCCCAGAGCAACCCCGCTGAAACAGGGGATGAAGCTGCCCTCCAAAAGATAAGCTCTGTTCGTCATGGCAGTGTGACAGTGAGCGTGGCACTTTGAACTCACTGTGTATGGCCAGAGGCTCTTCTGTCTTGAAAGGAGCTGGGTTTCCATCTCAGGCACACAGAGACCTTTTTCATCCCAGGCAGGACTCAGCCCTCCTTGCGTTAGTGATGCCTTGACTTTTCCTGTTGCTCGTTGTCTGCACTCCTGACACTGCTTCCTGGGGCTTCACAGACAAGGGCAGGAAGAGCCATGGTTATGTACAACGCTGCCACTGGCTGCAAATGAGGCTCAAGAGCTTCAGAAGTGTTTAGAAAGTGTGCCAGACCTAGAAGATCAGTGTGTGCAATAACAAAAGGAGTCGATAAATACACAAGAGTGTGTACAGGAGTCAGAAGACTACAGTGTCAGGATTCAGGAGCTGCCAATGTATGCAGCTTAACCAGCTGACTGGTGTAACCAGTTATTTTGTTTTAAATTGCCATCCGTTTTTCTTACTCATATTTTTAAACTATTTGCTTTCTATGTTTTTCATATTTTTAAACAAGTGAGTAAAATGAGAGTAAATATTATTATAGTGTAGGGGTCAAGAAGCAACATCTTTGAAATCACCACAATACTTTTTGATTCTCTTTTAAGCCTGGGTTTCTGAGAACATGAGTCTTAAACATTTTTACTGGAGCTCTAGTTTCCGTTCTTGCCTTTTTTCAGTCTGTTGAACTGACTAGCCAAGTCCCTCTCCCTCTCTCTGTCTCTTTTCCTCTCTCTCCCTCTTTTTCTGGAATAAGCCCTCTCAAATGTATTCATTTCCTACAAATCTAATAAAAAAAAGGCTGTGGATAGAGGAGGGAAAGCCTGATTCCCACTGAGGGAAAAGCCTTAGTTGAGATTAAGAACATTACTTTGACAGCAAAGAATCCAAACTGGGAGGAAGCCTGGAAAAATTAATGTGCAGTAGTTCCACCATTTGTGCACCCACATGCAGATTTCGTGGCTATCTGCTCCTTCAGAAAGGTAATATTATATAAGTAAACAGTTTTAAAAAAATTTAAAAAGGTACAAGAGTAAGAACTGTATGGTAATTTTTGACAAAATTTCACTCTTTTCACCTGGATGACCAGTCTGGCTTAGCTATTATCACAAACCAATTCTAAACCAGGACTTTATGTAAGCATTTATACTAGGGCAAATCACTGCACCTTTCCTCAAAGCTCCCTGGGGCCCATGGGATGGAGAGCAGGGACAAGCAATTTACTGGCACAGAAAAATACTGTTGGAACTGCATATGAAATTCTTTCCTTCTTTTTAAACAAATGGGGACTGGTGCCACTGACCTGAGAGTGCTGCAGAAGTGTTTCCCATGAGAGCTGACCCCGCAGTGGGGTGTGGCAGCGGTGAGACCAGCACCCAGCAGTTCTGCACAGAGCCCACCCAAAGCTGTGGGTCAGGGACTTTTGGAGACCCTTGAAAGGGGCAAACTTGTACATGTAACTTGAGCACAGTCAAGTGAGGTCCCATCCACCCAATAGGCCCTTCTCAACCCACGCCCATCCAAACAAATTAGATTTTCTGTAGGATCTGATGGGTCCTTTTGCACCCCAAATCTTCACAGAGAGCAGATCTGCTGATCTGACCCGAGTACAAGATACCCTTCACTGCTGCTGCAGTAGGGCTGCCAGGATATTCCTGCCATCAACAGAGCCATCCATCCAATCCTTACTGGTAAATTGGAGCACAGATCACATGCTTTTTCAGGCTAATGATGATATAAGGGAGTACAATCCATGGGTTGCCACTGCAGCAGCTCCAGGCAAGCATAACCTCTGCTATTCAAACAAGAGGGAGGAAGGAAGCTTCCAAAATTCACCTCGTCTTTGCCCATCACGAACGATCTTTCTCCTCCTGGCTTCAGGCTGCATTGGTAATATCAGAGCCAGGTACTGCTGCCACTGAGACTCGGTAAACCTGGTGTAGCACAGCTCAGTTTTCACTTGGTTACGTTTGACTCTCACAGGTATGGTCAAAGATGGGAAAATATCTCATGTTATTCTGTGTCCCTCAGCTGTCTGCCCAAGCAATGTGGCACCAGCCTGCCTGGCAGGGAAGATGGTGCAGGATTTTGTGATGGGTTGAGAGAGACAATATATCATGAATTTGAGTCTGCCTTGTGCTGCTGTTTGAGCAAATGGGAGCTTTGCCTCTAATTTTGTGGAGAGCAGAATCAGGGCCCTGGTCGACAGAAAATAAATCTTTTAAATAAAAAGGAGTAAAATGCAAAGATGGATTACTCTTTATCAAAGTTAAAAAGTATTTACTACTTGGAGGAAAAGTATTTGTCTGAATTATGACACTGAAAGTCAACTTTTCAAGGAGCTCTCTAAATAGATTTGTGCTTTCCTTTCAAAAGTTCACTTCTGAAAGTTAAGAAATCCCCAATAAACATTAAAATTTATTTACAAAGTTATAGGTGTGAATATGAAGCATAAAAGGAATATTTAATATACAAGAGTTCTTGCTTAATATATGTGCAATTGATTCATTTTTTTATTATCCCTGTCATAATGTCCATTGCTTATTTCACACTGAAATCTGTTTCTGATGGTTAGTTCTAAGCAGATACTTTTTCTGTGATTAACATCATTGGACATCTCATTACAGGCGATCAAAGATTTTGATCTTAAATACTTTTTGATAATTAGTTTGATGTTTTATTGAGTGTTTTTGGCAACGTGATAGATGCAGGAGACAAATTCTGACTTGTATGACACCGTGAAAAACTTTGACTAAATAACTTATCACAAAGAATATTTACCATTTGGAAAAAAAACCAGCTATATTTAGAGTAAAGTCTCTCTAACTAGTTCTTCTGTAATGTGCAATTTAAGATTGACATGCCATCTAATCTATAACAGTGGATTACACCACTTTCCTTACTGCTGCATTCAAATATTGAGCCTAGTTTGAAGTATTGATTCAGCTGTCTTCAGCCACTAGAAATATGACAGTTTATACCAGCTATCTGGTTAGTAATGTCTCCATAAAGTGATACATTTGAAAAATACACGCTTAAAAATAATACTTTAATTTTTGCTTGCTTCTTAAAAAGACCATCATGGTTGTCATTAAATGAAAATAAAATGCTCTAGTTCTGAAGGACAAGGTTTATCATTTTTTTTACTGCAGTCGATCAGGTCAGATGTACAGCCCTTGTGCAGCTGATACTCCTTTTACAACCAATGTTGTGGACATCTTCATTTCATTTTGATCTTTAAACAATTTTGCTCAAGAAAGCTTTGCATAATTGGACCTTTATTCCATCAGTGTGCTGGTTCAGATATGAGCTCTCACATAGGAGGGGCTGGTCTGTTTAAAAGCTCCTGTGTGTCAAAGCAGAGGAGAGAAATAGAACTGTTAGGAATTATTCATACAGCCACAATGAGCTTTCAAGGCAAAAAAAAAAAAAAAATCCTGCCTTAATTTTTGCACTGTGAGGTGGAGGCCAAGCTGACCTTCCCACCCAAAGACACTCTGCCTGCTCATGGCTCACTTCTTCTGTAGTCCTTCTGGCATCATGTCTTTCTTCAAGCTTCCCTCCATCCTCACAGAACATAGCCCAGAGACTGAGGGACAGAGACACCACTGAAGGGAAAACCTCCTGGGGGTGACACTATGCTAATACCAAATAAATAACAAAATTAAACCCAAACTTGTTAGTGGGTAGGTCACCCAGACAACCCTTTCAAGACAACTTCTTGATGCTGGAGGGAAAAGAATATGAATCAACAGGCAGGACAGGGACCGTGGCTCTGCTGAATGACTCATTCTGGGAGTGAATTGTCTTCATTAGCATAGTGTCACCCATTTATTTTCCTCTGTGGAAGGAAAGGGCTTCAGTTTCCTCTCTTCCTCACATGACCTTCTTCAGAGTTATTGTAGAAAACCACTTGGAGATCCAGCACCAGCTCTGTTGCTTTCCTCCTTTTCTCCTTTTTCTTTTTTTTTTTTAAGTGTGACAAACAAAGCTATTTGAAACCAAAATCTTTGTAGGCTGCTTATTCTCTATTCTATTTAATTTCCTATATCAGGGCTACATTATGACATTCTAATCAGGTTCCCACATCACACCCATCGCTACTGAAATGACTTTTATTTATTGTTTCTTTCCTTCTCTCTTGTGCCCTCCTTCATAAGAAGGACGTTGGGGCTGTCTGGGAAATGAAATGACTCACTCAGTGAGAAATCCATTTGTATCAGACAGGAAGGGCAAAACAGATTTGCTCAGTTGCTTGCAGAATGTGAGAGCAAACCTTCTGGGTGGTTTTCCAGTGCCTTTTCCTGTGTTTTGAGCCTGGGAAACAAATAATTTTGAAATTGCTTTTTCTGACTTGGTTTGGGTGTTTTCTGTCTTATCTGTCTTTAGGAGGTTACTTACTAGAGAAGGAATAGAGGGAGAGAGAGGAAGGCAAGGGGTTGGTGATAGAAGGGTAGGGTGTAGCTTTGGACAGAATCTGGAGAGGTTATCCAGCATATCTTCCTTATTCCAAAGAGGAACCAACTGTTCTTTTCTGTAGAATTTGTACAGGAGGTTTTCTTGAATTCTGTGGAGCTGAATTTCTGGCCTGATTATTATCTAATCCCAACATGTGAGATTAAAATTGATAGTTCTAAAGATGAGAAACATACATGAGGAATGAAGCTTTTAGCTGTATTGATCAAACTACCAGTTTTATATGAGAATTAGTTGGTATTTAATCTATCTAGCAGCATATATCAAAATTACAACCTAAGGTTTTTAATACTTACAAAAAAAATTGGGAGGGGAGGCTTGGTGAGATATAAATCAATGGGATAAACTGTAATTAGCTTTTTTTCTGATAGATTATAGTTCCTTCCCCGAACGAGAACTCAGTACAGTCACTATATATATTTAAATTGCATTAACTATCCTAAGAGCTGTAAAATACCTGGAGCATGGGAGATGTCTAATATAATAAAGAAAATAGTAAGTAACAATATATAACTAGGAGCTAGTGTGGAATTTTTATGGGTCATGTTGTTTATAGGCTTATAACTGTGCTCTTGGTTGGAGCACGCACTAAAGAATACCTAACTAAGAATCAAGGAAAATGCTCTGCCAGAAGATTTGCATGAGTCCTTTTCTTTCATAAACTCTATGTATTAACCATGTTCAAATATGGTAGCCTGCTCATGGAGCGTTAGATTAAAAAAAGGAAAAAAGAATAGAAAACTTTTGTCAAAATATAGTTTGTTTAAATATCTTTCACTATCAAGTGTAAAAGATTAGCGAGAATTACTTAAATTAAAAAAAAAAAACCTCCCCCCAAAAAAACTAAAACAAAAAACCACCAAAATAACCCCAAAAAATAACCTGTTAACATTCCAGAAACATTGAATTTTAATTTTTTTTTACTATTCTGCATGACTTGTGAGCTCTTAGAGCTGAGATTTTGTTGCAACACAACCTGAATTTTACTGGCGATTGAAGCTGTGGCGAAAGAGAACACAAACACATACCTGGAGAATCAAGTTTTGAAGAAACCTTTTGGCATTAATCAAGCTGACATCTTTAGGATGTTTTTTTCATACACTTTCCCCACCACTAACATTTTCAAGGCTGCGCTCAATCACCTCCAGCACACGTGCTCAGTAGTTTTATAACTGGTGGTTGACTTATCGAGTTGTCCCTCCTCTTCATTGCCACTTTTATTTGGCTTCAGATCCTGAAATCCTCGTTCTCCAGTTCAAAGTGACTTTGTCAGAGTATCTATACGTGACTTGGTCTTACACCTGGGCCTATCTGAGGTGCATTTAGTAACAACTCTTTAAACCTTGGTACAGTCATAAAACCTTCCAAGAAGATTGCAGTTAGCTCATCACCTTCTAATGGATGTCTTGTACAGCCCCTGAAGCAAAGAAAACTCACATACTGTTCTGAAATACGCCTTGGGTTTGCTGTGCTTCTGGTCATCAAACATTAACACCAAATGTTTGCAATCAGGCTGCCTATTGTAGAGACTCAGGAGTTCTTTGAATATAGAGCAGCACATTGGTCTAGGATGATGGCAGGCATTATCCCCCATAGGAGAGATCCTATTTTCAGTGACATGCTATCTTAATTCTATTTTACAGCTGCTATGCAGAAAAAAAAAAAAAATGATGCTGTGTTTCAGTGCAACTCTGGGCATTTGGCTGTTGGTTTGTATGATGGCAAAGTTTTCTTTAGCCCCACTGCTGCTTTCTTTTCTTATGACAATGCATCTATCAAGGATTTTTAGGCTAATTTAGGGATCTGCCTGCTTACATGTTTATTATGAGTCTCAATCAAGCCATCAAGTCTTCTTCAAAAGTACAGAAAGACTGGAAGTACTTAGGATGTAATGCAAATAAGAAGCTTTATGACCACAAAGGAGGAGGGAAAGAGTGGGTGGCGGATGAGGATAGGCAGAGGGAAGTTTACATCTCTGTCTTTGGAGAGGGTCCCAAGCAGTTAAAGGAAAAGGTAAAGCCTACCGCAGAGACGCACCTGCAACAAGCAGATAGAAGGAGTGGACAACAAGGCAGACAGAAGATTTTAATGTAGCAGCCACAGACACAGCTTCATTAAATCAAAGGTAGTCGATTCAACAAGCATCAACAAGAGCAAACCG
>JACSVZ010000014.1:5950686-6010724 GCA_014706295.1 Lycocorax pyrrhopterus obiensis
AAGCAAATGTGTTCATTCAGAAATGCATTTGCTTCTGAAGACCTCTAGATCCTTGAACTGCAACTGAAAATTTTTCATGTGCCTCTTGCCAAATTTGCTTAAAACATGGCAGCACAGACCAGCTGGTGTCATTCCAGGCCTCCATCAGTGCCAGGCATAACATCAATGCCAACAGTCCTCCATCACTGTTTTTGTCTGACCCTCTACATATAACTGGGCACTGATTTTCCCAATTAGCTCTTTATTAAGTACAATGACTTTTTAAGTTGGAATTTATCTTCCGAAAGATGTCTGTACTCTTTTTGAAGAAAGTATTTTAAAATACACCACTTGTTTTTCAATAGGCAATTATACCCACTGCTTAAAAAAGAAAAAATCCATTTATCTAATTTCAACTTCTGGTCTTTTTTTTTTCGAAATGCTTGTTGCCTTAGATTGAAGAGTCTTTTATTACTGCATATTTTCTTCCTTCTGAGGGCTGGCCACAAGGTCATGAGCCAAGAAGTCAGTGCATTATGTATCGAGTCACCATCACAGGGTTGTGCACGTGCCTTCAGCTCAGACCTTTTACTGCTGTGTGATAATAGTATGGCTGGCTGGCTGCTGTGTCTCACCAGGACGGCGGTGACTTCTTCAGTGGCAAAAATATTGTTTGCGATCGTGTAATTGGGCTCAACTCCTTCCCCTCTGTCATTGCTTCCCCTCCCACTCCTCATCTGTTTGTGCATTTGGACATGTTGTTCCCCACTTTTTTTCTTTTTAAGATGGACCTCCCTGACACCATCTTCTCCTCCTCCTCTTTTCCCTTGCTCCATGACTTTTCGCTGCTCCAAAACCTGCTTGTCTTGCAACACCACCTCCTCAGCTCCTGCTGGTGGGGCTGGCAGTTCTGTTTCCATGAGGAGTTAATAATGGCAGAAAATCTCATTAGCTTGGAATTTGTGATTTCTTTTTAATGCCAGTGAGCTACATTTCAGTATCAGTAGCCACTGATTTAGACTGCAAGCTCTGTGAGACAGGGTCTTTGGTATGCACAGTTATGGCATCTCCTCACCAATGACGGTTCTTGTGACTTCTGGGGTTCAGTAAAATATACAATAAGCGATTAAAGTGATGATCTGCGTAAGTAATTAGGTAGTTGTCACTTCCCCTCACCTTCCCAGGGCATCTCTGCATGTGATCCCTGTAGCCTTTGATTTTCAAAATTGTCAGGACCCTTTCTGACTGTCTGTGAACCTGGATTAATTCAGCCTGTGTCTGCCTCACTTCCTCATGGGCTGAGCAATTATAATAGTTGATGCTTCAAGGCTGTGAGGGCTAATGCTACAGTATTTGCATCATGGCTTAGGATCCTTCAGCACAAAGGATCAGGATAAATGTAGTGTTGTGTTGTTACAGAATCAGAATACTGCACAACCTCAATATTTAAATTTCATTTATGTTTCTGACATTAGCGGATTTTTTTTTCCATCTAGGAACATATTTTCAACAGCTTCAAGGAAAGACAGAAAGGGAGTGGCCACTGAGTTTTAGTGGAAGATGGGAAGTCTCCCAGTTTTAGTCCTTTTGGAAAGCTATTAAGTATTGCAAAAAGACTGGTAAAACTGATAAAACTTTCTGGCAATTAATAAATGATTCTTCTTTCAGGTCAGAGTAGGAAAAAACTCAATCAACAGTAGATGCCATAACCCTCTGTGAAAAGAAAAAAAAAACCTGAATTTCACAAAATTTTTGTCACTAATGTTTTAACATGACTGCACTAAGAAATTCACTGGTATGTTCAGTCCTAGGGAACAGTTTATGTGTGGGAAACACTGGACCAGGAGTATTTAGAACAGTGATACTCAACCATGATCAGCTTCTGGCATGTTGTGACTAGAACTCACTCATATGACCAGGCAAATAATTTGTTCTTAAGACCAAGTAGAAATTTCCAAAGATTTTGTACTAGACATGAATAGGGTTGTGAAAATCAGGAAGTTCTGTGTGAACTTGAAAGGAAAATCCCTAGACCTATGTTACTCTAACAGATTTTGGCTCTCAGGCTTTATTTGATTTTCAAATCTCTTAAGATCTTCCCATTCCTTTCTTTTATATATTTTAGCTTTAACAGAAAATTAACCCTTAGAAATAAATAAAGGATTTATAACTAGATAGAGGCTTATATCCTGTACATAACTGATGTTTGATGGGAGCCTTTGGCAGTCCTTGTCTAGTTTCTAGGATAATGAGATGGACGCAATTTTTATATTACTATTGCAATAATAAGAATTATCATCATAAATTTATATTCTGTTCACCTTCATCTAAACTGTTTGGCACAGATCATTCTGTCTTTCTGGTGCTGGTCTAATCTAAGATTTGGGAAACATCTCTTTCAAATCATACCCAAATCTAGGATTGACGGATAAAAAAATTTTTGAAATGGCTGCCACGGACCAAAAACTTAACAGGTACCCCCAAAGAAGAGTATGGCATATACCTCCAAATGTAAATGGTACCCGAATATTAGTATCAAAGAGACAAAATGCCAGAAAAAAATTTAGGATAAATATGAACAGCTATGGGAACTGCTGGAGGAAGATTGGGTCATTTCCTCAATTCTAGTACCAGAGATGGAACAGTTCAACTGTTCTTGAACTTAGGCAAGATACGCAAGAAATGTATAAGTTTCTTATCAGCAGTGTTACCCAGTTTGCCTTTGCTATCCATATTTGAATTCAAATCTTTTAGATACTTTTCAGAGGAAGAAAAACATTTATCTCCCACTTTGTCTTTCACCAAAATATGATTAAATCTTATTTTGCTTGAGTAAGTGGTAGTTTCTGCTTGAGAGGCAAATGTTGGAAGGCAGAAGGCTCTGGTGTATCATTGAACAATGACAATTATATTAAATTCATTTAGTGCACCGTAAAGGTAATGTGCCTAATTGGAACATAAGGATAGAAGAAGGAAAGGAAAAAAGAAACTCTTGTATTATCCTTTCTATTTCTTCTCCTTTTCTTTTTAAGGATAGACTATCATTAGTCATCATGAAAGCTCTTGGTGGCCACTGAAACAGAAGAGGGACCTTTGACACAGCTTGATCAATCCTAATTGAATAGACCAGAGGGACAGAAGCCAAAAGGAGGGGACCCATTCTTTGCATTTGACAGCCTCGTCCTTTTTAGTTTGTCAGCTGTCAGAAAACATTGGGGCACTCTCAGGGTGCATGAGAATGCTTTAAGTTGTCATACAGTTTTTTGCCACATGAAGAAGGTTGTTTTAAGCCTTGAAAGTGTCTCTGAATGTCTAAAATTCTAGCGCTGGGAGACACCTGGTGTAGTCAGTGAAGTAAATGGGAACTTTACTAGGTAAGTACTTGCAATGTTTCCTTCAATTAACAGAAGGTTTCGTTCCACTCCCCATCCCTTATACCTCAATCCAAGTTGTTCACCATTACACTTTTATCATTTACCCTCTTCTTTGCACAGGGGTAGGATACGAGTCAGAGGAGACTGAGACTCCCTATTTTCTGCCACAAACCCCACCTGGAAATGCTGCCTGTATACTTCTGCATTTCTCATGAAAAGTTAATAGCTGAAGAGAAGACCTGAACTCCTAAAAAACCTGCATGCATTATGCAGCATCACTGTGTTTTTATGCTACAGAAGGGCAACATTCTTTCGACTTCTTAGAGGCTGTCTTACATAAGCCCTAGTGTAACTATTGCTGGACCTGAGTTAATACTTCTAGGAGCATGGAGCTGAGGGAAGAAAGGGGATAGAAAATATCTGCCTTTAGTTTTCCTGTCCTCTCATCCTTTTCTGCTCTGCTGTACTGGTATGACATTACTGCAACCAAGGAAGTGGTTTCCCATGAGAAATTTCAAGCAACAAGTAGGGGAGTAGAGCAGGGAGATCTGGGGTTGGATCAAAAAAGAAGAAAAAGTCTTAGATTAAAGACGATCTGTTGAGGCTTTTGCTTCACACTCACAACAAGCACTTTCATATTCAGCTCTTTACTAGTGACCCCTTTACTGGTTATGACTTCACAACCTCCCCTCTTGCCTTCCACCACAAGCAGTTTTTTGGAACTTTTGCCTCTTTTGTCTATGCTTTGAGTCCAAGCACCAGACCACTAAAGGAATTCACTGCTTTCACATTGCTTTCAGTTTGATGAGGAGCTCAAAATGCTGAAAATCTCCTCAGAAACTTCACCCTAAATGGGTCTCCATCTCAGTGGTGAAAAACCAAGCAACTAAAATTGCTTGGAGGTGTTACTATCTTCTCACTCTATGTTAGTCAAGGCTCAGACATAATTGCATCTCATTCCTTCCCTTGCATTTTGACAAGTCAGAGAGGAACTTAAGAAAGGTCCACTGCTGTCACTTCCTGATCACCTCCCTCACTGCAGTTCTTATAAACCACACTGTCTTTTCTGCTGTAAGGACTGCCTCAATCATGTATTTGGCAGAGAAAATGTGCACCAAGATCACAGTTCCTCTAGCCATCAGCTGCATCAAAAAGACACCTTCTTCACGCGTTGCAGGGGAAGTGAAAATTGTCACATTGACAGTTCCTCGGGGCAAAGTTTGGAATCTTGTATCTATTTCTACAACAAAGGATTTGCTGCAAACTCTTGTTCTTGTACTGTTGTCTAAAGGACCCATCTCCAGGCAATCGATGCACTGCACAACATTAATATAATTAAACCAAAAGAGCAACCACTACAGAAAACGAGGAAAAAGGAACTCTGAAAGGAGGAATGAATAACTTAAGAAAGGTCAAAATGGTCATCAGCACTGTCATCACTGCAAAGGTCTTAAATAGAGCCTGCATGGCCATAGAGGGAGTTGACAGACATCCACAGGGAATGTCTGAATCCAGGCTGTGATGGTGGAAATTCCTGTCATATTCTAGGAAGTGTCTTAACACTGAAATCCATGTGAACCCAGCTGCACTGAGAGCACCATCTGAGCTCTGACAGGTCATACCTAACTCTTAACGTAAAAAATTCACAGGAATCTGCTCTCTAATTATTCAGCTTATGCTGAGGGAGATGAATTTCACTCTGTTGCATTGGCTACTCCTGTGACAGCTGAGTGGGTTATATGTCCAGGAACAGCAAAAACCTGTATTCTTATACTGTATATTCACTGACAAACATCTTTCACTGTGGCAGCTTCATAGGATTTTAATTTCTGCCTACAGCAGCACAGGTTGGTCACCAAGTCCCTTTTAGTCCCAGAAAGGGAAGAGGCCATGAGAAAGGTACGGTAAACTATTTCCAAACATGTCTCAGGCTGTAATTTAAAGTACTTGGGTCTCTGCTGAATTTAGTCCTCCCATACATAAACAAAAATTATGTGGTTTCTTCACCTTGGCATTTTCAACAGAAACTTTTGATTCTCCAGTTGCCCATGATTCACAAAGATGTGTTGAAAACCAATTTAAGACCCAGCAGAACTGAGTACGCCACCACATTCAGCCAGCTGTGGAGATTCATGCCAGTGCTTCTGCCACAGGACAGATGATGAATGGCTGCTGGTGTTCGGGAAGATTCTGCAGCCCAGAGCATATTGCCTTGATCCTCAATGTCAACGAATAGGTCGTCATACTGCTGGAGATAATCGGAATGCCTGGTTCTTTTGCCCCTTCGTTTTATCGTAGGAAAGAACTTTAATATCGGGAAAAGCAGAAGGAAAGTGTAAGGTTTGAAGGTGGGTGGCTCTGAAAAATTACTAGCATACGTTGCTGGGGTTGCTGGCAATGTTTCCTTCCAGCTTAAACAGGAAATTCAAAGGTGCAAGACAACCCTGTCTATAAGTAACACATCTCACACTTTGGCTTTGAGGAGAAAACTCATTTTACTCAGGATAGAGATACCTGATGGAGAGAGAAGAAAGTCATCTGTGACTGTTGCCACTGATGGTCATTGTTAAATCATGAAACAGTTCCTATACGTACAGACTATTCCATGTGGATTGTCCACCTGCTGGACTCTCTACAGCCTCTCATGCACAGAAACTTAAATATATAATATCCATTACCTGTACTGACCTCAACAATGAATAAAGGACATGTTGAGATATTTTCACACGTGATGACATTTTCTTTCTGGGCTGTGACCATATTGGAGGGTCTCCCATCTTCCCTCACATACACATTTCTCAGGTGTTTGAGTGTAAGAGTCTTGGCTCATATATAAACATCTCACAGTGCTTTGAAGTCCCTCAGCAGGAAATAAAGTTCCCAGGCCAGATTCTCAAAACGCACACGAAAGAGAGAAACTATAGGAATAACGTTGTGTCCTTCATACATGTGGAAATATCGTGACAGGGGGTTGAGGGCAGGACAGAGAGAGATTCAGAAACTGGAATGAGCTGTCTGGAAAAGACACACACTGAGTGACAGATGGACAGAGAGGGTCCACAAAAAGAAGAGACCCAAACCAGCTGCTTTAGAAAGGACACAGGTTACAGGAAAACCAAAAGAAAGAAAAAATATCACTTTTTTAAAAAAAATTAATAATTCATAAATAAAGCAGTTCCTATTTCATCATTCCTCTCCTTGGACCTCCCATATCCCACTACTGCTCTATTCAAGTCCAAAGATATATGCACCACTTCTTGTTAGTTGTAGCACACTTTCAAAATCACGCATTAAAAAAAGATGAGTTAGGAAGAAAAAACTTACAAAAAAGAATGTAGATGTGTGCAGCAATTATCAGTTTACCATTGTGGGCAATTCGGATTTCATTGCCATGGTTCTATGATGTTCTAGAAACAATTCTAAGAATTTGGTAGAAAGTATTACTTACTCAAGTATTCATGGAGTAATTTGGTACTGAAAGTTTTATGAAACTGGTGAAGAATTACTGTAGACTTTATTGTGAGGAGAACCTTTGATAATATTGAAGTTGCCATGTCTTTAAAAGTCAACTGAGGAGCAGTAAAATTTGGTATAATTGAGAAACAGTTGCTTAGTGCATTACAAAATCAGATGTGCTATTTTGCAGAAATTAATGTGAAGACAAGAGAAAAAAAAAGGGAAAAAAAAAGACAAGAGAATCACTATATGGCTCATTACAAGTAAATTTGATTCTGTTCAAACAACCCTGACTACAGAGACATTTGAATCAGCAAAATGAGATACTTAGCAAAGGACTGGTATATCTCTGTCTTGCTGGACTGTCCTAGCTCTTCATCCCTGTAGTAGTAATCAGTTGAAAAGACTCATTCATATTTCACATCTTCTTATTACAGAGATAGTATTTGTGTTAAGAGTCTGAAAGTCCTAGATATGCTATTTCTAAAGCAGAAACAGAATAAGAAATGACATCCTTATTCTATAAAGCCAAAAAAACCACCCCGTGAGCAAATTCTTACATGATATTCTCCTGTAGTGAGAGAAAGGACTTTTTGCATATTTTTTGTTGTGTCCCTCCCCCTACCTTTTGCGCTGCACAAAGCTGCATTGGTTTCACTCTATTTCAATGATAAAATCAGTGTTAGCTTTTAATTCCACTCATTCAAAAAAAATTGGGGAAGAGTGAAATGTCGGTTTTCTTCAAGTGGAAGCATATTTTTTCTTGGTCTGCTTCGGGGGCTAACTGTGCAAGAAAGTCCATGGGAGGAGATTCCTAAGCTAGCTATCAAAACCAATACTGACAGGCTATAACTTCTAATCAAAGTCTGACCTCACTCAGAGTGTATAGGACTCCAGGGAAAATCTTGGAACTACAGACTGGTGAGTCTGACTTCCATCCCTTGAAAGATGACAGAGTCTATAATAAACAATAAAATCATACAGTACATGAACTATATTTTCTGTTGGGCAGCATGGCTTCTACAAAGGGAAACCCCACCTCAATAACTTGCTGAAGTTCTAGCAAGGGGACTGTAAATGAGTGGATGAAAGGCAAGGAATATTAAAGAGAAGAGACTTTTCAACAGAGAAGTCAATAGGGATTGCTCCTGGAAGCAATTTTATTCAATATCTTTGCCCATGACCTGGAGAAAAAGTAAGGAGAGGAATATCCAAGTTTGTAGATATGATAATCACTTCTCTGTTGACAAGGAGCTGCAGACAGATCTCATAAAAGTGTACAAATGGTTGGCAAATAAACTCCAATGTGGATAAACCTAAACTAATGCAAGTAAGAAAAAAAGCAGTCACTGAAGGTTCATAAAGCTGAACATGAAACTGGTGGTTATCGTTCAGGTAAGAAATCTTGGTTTCATGTTGCCAGATGTCTGAAATCTTTGACTCAAGTTGCAGTGGCAGCTGAAAAAGCCAATGAGATGCTGGGCACCATCATGAAGGTGTTGATAGCAAGACAGGATACATATTTTTTGTATCTAAAAGGTATTGTGAAATCACATCTTGCATTTCTGTGCTTTTCTGGCTTACACAGCTCAAGACAGACATACTGAAGTTAAGGAAGGTAAAATGAAGGGTAAGTATTATGATCAGGGTGATGGGGTGGCTACCTCTTGAAGGGAAATTGAAAGACTGGGACAATTCAGGAATCTGAGGTGTGATACCACAAATATTTACAAAAGGCTAAAGCATTGGGTGAGCTGAAAGGAAATGTTGTTCAGCACATCATGCAATAAAAGAAGTAAGGAAACAATGAAAGTAGCATTAGGTTTGTTTAAAACTGACAAAAAGAAAAGCTTTTTTATGCAGTAAGTGGTGAACCTCTGGAATTTGCTACCACAGAGATTGTGTGGAAGGAAAATATCAGCCGGTTTATAAAGGGACTAGTTGTTCACAGACTATGTCTGTAAAATGCAGACCAATAGGATGACCTGTGGGAATACAAATGGAATAGTTTGCAGATAGGGGCTGGTTTTGCTTACTCACCTTGACTAGGATCTCTGGTGAAGACTGAACAGTCAGATTGATGAATAGTTGGTCATTTCTTATTTTTCTCACACCTATGCACTAGTTTGATAGTAGCATGATGCCCATGGCCTATTCTATGGCAGGCCCTACACAGGCCAGTTCTGAAAAAAACCCATGTAAGCAATGGCTGATCAAGAGTTTACTCCAAGCTGAACAGCTGTAATGAAAATTAGGGAATACAAGGCCAAGCTCAGCACCATGCTAAAGCACCTGCTTAGTGAGGACTAACTGTGGTCTATACAGAAAATATTTCATGGTTATGCATCTCTAAAATATTATATCTCCAGGGTCAAAGATCTGCAGCCTCCTGTGACACTGAGTGAAATCATCTGTTCCTGCAAACACATCATTATCCAAGGCAGGAGTAAGTTTAAGGGACTTACTTTTCTGGGAATTTGGAAGAAGTCAGTGTGATCCATTCTAGCTGGGGATATATTTTGTGAACCCTTAGCTCATTATTTACCTTCTGGATATTTTATACCCCAGGTGGGCCAGTAGCATGAATATTTCAAAAGAGGCTTTGTTTATCACTCTGAGCATAATATAAGGAAAAAAATGGCTGTTCGCAGAGGCAGCTGCTTCTTCTGCTCCAAGAGTTGGGATGTAGATGTCATTTTTATAAACCTAGTCAGCAAGGGCACTGGAGTCTAAATGATACTGACTGATGCTATGGAAATAGTTTGTCCTTTGTGAAGACATTTTACCATAGCACTCATAATTGGAAGAGTGAGCATATAGATCCAAAGCAAAGATTCACCAGGGAAGTCCTGATTGTGCTGTTAGAAAAGCCTTCTTTCTAAAAAGAGGGTAGGAGTTATGATGTATTTGTGGTACCCAGCATATGACTGGGAATGAGAAATGAGTAAAATTCTAACCTCATCTAAGGCTTTGTGAGTCCTGGAAGCAGTGAGGCACATCCTTGTTCCATTGCAGGTGTGGAGAAGAGCCTGACTGGGGACTGCAGAGCAATGGACAAAGTTAGGATCTATTCAAGAAACGCTCTGAGCTTGTGCTAGCCAAATTACAGGTGGACTCCTCATTACTCTTTTTTTTTTTAAGAGGAAACTTAATTTTGGGCTGCTCTTAAGGATTTAGACCGGCCACTGTGCTCCCTCTGTGCCTTGCATCTGTCTCTCCAGAAATGCAAGCCTCATTTACCTGGTACGTACACCATCACCATGCCTGAGGAAGGAGAATACCTGAAAGCCTCTTGTGGTCCACATTCACCAGAAGTTCTGTACATATGTAAGAAGCTGAGTTCTACATTTCTTCCCAAGAAGACAGAAAAAAAAAAAAACCCAGCCCAAAACCAAACCTGCCTTAAACAATGGCATAAAAGGCTGTGAATAAAACAATAGGTTAATTTCGTCATAGACTTTAATGGTCCCTCTTAAGAACAAAACACAAATAATATCTTGCATTTAACTGGTAAACAGCATGAGGGAACCTGACTGATTGCACGATATTCCGCATGCAGTTCTTGAACATTTTCTTGGAATGGCCTGAAATTCAGAGGGTTTAAGAGGAACTTAAGGGACTATCTTGCTACGTGCTTCTGCTTTACATACTTCAGACTGGGAGACGGACCAGACTGTTATGTATGCTGACTGGATGTACCACAGTTGCATCAAGAAACCTATTTCAGCTCCAGCATAGCATGTTGCTAAATCTACAGTGAAGATAAAGCGTGCTATGCACACTACAACGCTCATCAGTAGACAGCACTAATACTTATAGTAGAAGATATTTTTAAACTGGCCACGTTTTGATGCATCCTCTCTCATATTCATTCCTCAGAACCTCAATAATGATCTGTGAGAACTCCTTTAAAACCCACCAGGCATAAAATCATTTGCAACAGAGTTCATCAGCAAAAGATATTCTGTCATAAATAGATAACTTCTGAGTCCCATTTTTGATGTACGATTTCTGAGATTGCCTCTGCATGCAATGATGATAACATGAGAGCAAAAGATGTCAGGTTGTAGGAAAAATTTGGGTTAATACTTTAACCCTTAAGAGGTATGGGCTATTTTACGCATGTCTTAGACACATTACAATTTTTGTTATGATAACGATACTCCAGAGTCATCCATTCATCTGAAGACTTTTAGATTTATTCCAGTGAGATCAAAAGGAAGACAAATTAAACTGACATCCAACAAATAGCCTTCCAAATATGCAAATCAAGAGATATGAATCTGCAGTTATTGATAGGTACAAATTACCAGTAATTGGCCAGACGAGGTAAGAGCTTTGTCCTGTTCCACTTACTCTTTCTCAAAATTCAGAGGAAAGAAATTCGATTAATCAAAAAACTTGAAAACACCTAAGTACTCATCAGTCTCTTTCATTTATTCTAAGCATTATTACAGAAAAGACTTACCAGTGTTATTACTCACTTTGATTTAAAAAAAGAATTTAATATTACAACCATTAAATTTGTCTGAAAATGAGTAAGAACAGCTAACATTAAAAAGTCTGGTTTTGACCACTTACCACCTTAGCTGCATGGACTGGTAAGTTTTGAACAACAGAGTCAGAGAAGTGTTCAGCTTCTTGAGCGACTTCTACTTGTAAGTGAACCAGTTGAAGATTTGTTATGTGATTAAAAAAAAAAAAAAGATATTCCTGCTTCTGGATTTCAAATATTGTTTTTCTTCCCAAAGGGTGAAACACAGGATGCATAGAGGAATTGAACCATAATAAGTGTCAGAGAGATGCAGCATCTTAAAGCCCTGGAGAAGTCCTAATTTGAATTCTATTCTGAACTTCCTGGCTTAGGCCTCTGTCTACATCCTCCTGCTTTTATTCTCTTTAGTTGTGCACTAACAACTTTAAGGCTCGTGCAGCATGTAAGCTGATTGCTTTGAATATAAATGGGTAGACTATTAAAAGCAGAATTTAGGCTTCTACTCATAAATCATAAAAGGAAGCATAAATTCTGTGTTTTAGTGGAGATTTAAATTCCTAAATGGGTTTTATAGGTGCCACATAAGACCTATTGACAATACCCCTTTATGATAAAAAGTAAATAGAAGTGACAAAGTCAGAATTCAAAATGCCATTGCTTAGCTCCTGCTAGCCTGAAGAAGACCAAAAAATGGCTGTAGGAAATCTCAGAGGGAAACAAATGATAACATGAAATTAAATGTGTAATATTCCTTTTTATGCTGTGTGGGGGAAAAAAGCACTCAGAGAATGAGCTGGTACATTTGCATAACAAAGGAAATCAACAACAACAACAAATTGCCTTCGTGTTCAAAGCTGATAATTGCACAGATGACAACAAGAAAGTGCCTTTCTTCTCAGCTCTCTAGGGGACAAGCCTTGTCGAGATGAGGAAAAAAGGTGGAAAGTGACCCCACTTGCTTTCATGGAAATTAGCAACCTCAGAAAATGTCTTTGGTGCAAGGGGGTGGCCAGTGAATGGTGTGAATGCTAATGAACACAACGAGGGCAGAGGCTCAGCCAATGCTCCCATCAGCTCCATCAGACAATCAACAACTGGCAGCAGACTCTTCTCCAAACCACCCTCACCCAGCTTACCAACGTCCAACTCACCTTGCCAAGAAAGTTTTTTTTTGAGAAGTTACTTTGGAGGGGTTTCTGGTTTTTGTGTGTTTGTTTGTTTTTCCTCTGGTATTTTTTTTCAAATATGAACTGAATTTCAGTTCTTTGAGCCCTGTAAAATGTGGGAATCTCCCATGTTTCTGTACTGCCCCAAGTAATGATCCTCAGTTTTCCCAGGCCAGTTATTTGGACCTTATCCCACCTCACTGGGATCAAGGTCAACGTATTTGCAACCACTTTCTTCTCTGAGGTTCCCAAGCCTGAGAAGATTTTTCACTCTGGAGAAAGAGGTGGTACTTTAGGCACCAGCAGATCACCAATCGTAACTGGTTTTGTCAGCATGAAAATATGTATTTGCTTCGTCTGCAAGATGAAACATAATTTGATTTATCCAATGACTTCCTAGAAGTACTGTGACTCCAAAAGTCTACTAAAAGTGCTGAATAGTGGTGGCTTTTTTTTTTTTTAATTATCCAGTGGTAGGGCGTCCTTGACTAGATCTCTAAAACTCTTTGAAACTATGTGACTGATGCTGAAAGTCCTAGACAGAAAGACAGGCTGTAAGAGACCAGAACCAACTGATACGTCCCTGTTTAACTCACCACTCTTTACTCTTTTCCATCCCTGCATCAATAATGCAGCAGGCAACAGAAATGAACAAAGTCACAGAGGCTTATTCTAGTCCTTCTTATTTTGGACCAGCTCTAGGAGGACAAAAATAGCTCCTATTGGCAAGTCTCCACAGACTTGAGAGGTTTAAACCCCTGAAATCTGTCCTTTAACTGTATGGGAAATATCTACAAAACTTAAAAGAGTTTACACCATCTGATATAAGAAAAAGTCCTTTCAAACTCTGAAGAGTTTAACACAAATAAAAACAATTCTAGAAAGATAAATTATTAAAGTCAGTGTGTATTCTGTAAGGCAAAATATGTGCATGCATTTTAAAGTCTTTGCTACAGAATTCAACAACAGTTTTAATTTTCTGTCAATAGGATTGATTAAAATACAAACAGCTCCTCCTTCTACGTCCCCTCCCCCCTCCCCCCCCAATAACACAGAGAAGAAAATTTCTAAAATCAGTCAGGTCTTGTTTTGTTTTTAAATCCCCTGGGATTTTTGTATTTGGTGTCTGATGTGTATTTTGCTTTTATTCATTCCAGAATAAATGGATGGCAGTCAGGGAGACCTTGAAGAGGCAGGCAGTTTAGGTACTCACACGAGATTCCTGGGTTCAAGCCTGGATAGCAGACAAGACAGAAACTTTTGCCTGAGGCTTTAACATCCTATGTACCTTAACCTGTCAGTCCTTACAGTTGGAACAGTTTTATCTTTTACACATAATGAAACATTTGTAGGGAATGGGGGTGCAGGGATGAAAACTCTGTCATTGGGGGACTCATTTAGGAAGACTGAAGGCACAGATTCAAATCCTTCTTCAGCAAAGGAAAAAAAGAGCAGATAAAAGGCTTTCCTATCACCTAGACAAGTGCAATGAGCACTGGGCAGCACTCAATCTCTCTCATGTGAGTGGATTTATCTACCCCACCCTTCACCTTGTGGACAATAAATACGAGAGATCTTAATATTACTCTAAATAGTCATTAAAATACGTCAAATGCCCAAAAATCTGTCACTGGGTAGAACTCTTTCATTGCAGTCAACACTTGGCTCTTAGAAGCAAAACTGAAGAGATGAGGAGGGGACAAGGATGGGGAGAAACACTCATGTGAGACTGTGGTGTCCCATAGATAATTCTGATATATCTTCTAGCTTTCTTCAGACTGCTCATATTTTTGACTAGAAACATTCAATTGGAAAGCAGCTGAAGGAAGTTACTGCAGGACAAAAGAAAATTTTACATCTACCTGTTCCTTTTGCAGCCTCAGATGTTTGTGACTCAGGACCATCATCATGCTACAGGGCACAAGTAGCTTTGTTTCTGTCTCTGCTTCATCTTCATCCATCAAATGGAAGTGAAGTAGCTACTAGTTTCTCATGGGGCCTGGGGAACAGTCTCAGATATTCACTGGTTGTACAGCTATGGCGAAATGAAAATATGAATCTGAATTTTCTGAACAGAACCCAAGTGCAAAAATGTGTGTGGAGTCAAAGGCTTTCTGTGTTGTTTGTTTACTTCGTTCTGTATGAGTTACAAGAGTAAGGCGTTCTTGTCTGAAGCTTGTAGAGCAGCTCATCAAGACCTAACCAGGTAAGTGGGTCCTTTCTTGGCTGATTTCCCTGCCTGCGGTGGATGAAGGACCAATTGGCATTTCTCTGGGTGCAGGTTCCACTAGATGCATCTTTAACATGCTAACCCTGCCAGGTTTCAGTTGAAGCAGCAAGTCTAGGGCGTGCAGATAGATGAGCATTTCCAACTGAGGACAGCAGGTGCACAGAGTGGACTCTGAGAACAAGGGAAATAGGACTGGCTCGCATCAGTGTTGGCTGAGTGCAGCAACCTGAACCATGGACAACTCTCTCTAATGGGCTGTGAGAATTGTGCTGAGAGGCATGAAGTGTGGGACAGGCAGAGGGAAAGTTGGAAATACTTTGAAGTGAGAATCAGCCTAAATCCATCACAATGCACAATCAAGTACATATGCAAATCCAGTCTTGAGGTGCTGCCTAGAGGCCCATAAAATCAGTTGTCTATGCTGGTCATTAGCAAAAAGTTGATTGTTAATGTTGATAATTTTCAGTAGTGTACTTCAGCTTACTGATAGACAGAACTGGAAGCTGCTTCCTCAATATTTTAACCTAGTTCCTAAATAGGAACAAGCTATTTCAGACTTTGTGAAATTAATGAGGACTGTTTGCCAATGGCTCACTTGTGACTGGATTCTCTGATGTCTAATAAAGGACAACATCAATTAGCTGTTTCTTCAGTGAAAGCAGTGGTAGTACCTTTTGCTCACCATTTTACCTGTTTCCAAAATTCATATTAAAGCAGAAGGCATCTGAGTCTTTTTACCTCCACTACTTAATTTATCCAAAATCAGCTGAGTTCATAAGTTGAAGGACAGACACAGACTGTGTTCCTTCCCCTTGAAGCCAGATTTATAATTTTAGATTAAGTTGGAGTTGCTTAGGGATCTCCATGGCAGTACTGTGTAATTTCTTCAGTGAACAGGTTGAGATAACAAAATTATCATGACCACTCTTCTGCTGAGCTGATTAGCCTGTGCCTCACCAACAACTGCCCCTCTCTGAGGGTCTGATCCCATCATTCAGTCAGACCCTGCCTATGTGTATAAGGACCTATTCCCCTTTAATATTTGGAAATGTCTGGCAAATGCTAAGAAATATCAGTCTCACAAGAGAAGGACCCGGGGTTTAACCCCAAGGGACAGATAGTGATATGAGGGAAAAAGGAAAAACGGGTTACATGAATTGTCCAAGGAATGAAGAAAGACTGTGGCATAAACCCACTTTTAGCTCCCACATATTAGCTTAGCACATTCAATAATATCCCACCTTTAAACACTGGTGATTTGGTATTTGAGACAGTCTTGCAGTACTTGGAGGGTTGTGTCTAGGGTTTCATTGGGTTTTGTTTCCCTTGAACCAAACTCAGATCTTTCAAGTAATAGTTTACAGCAGGAACGGAGTTATTACTTTTCTCTCATTAGTTCATCCACATAACCAGACCAGACCATTTCCACTGTTCAAGAAGAATTTAAACTCCTGCCATGTGGCCTCCAGGCACAAATCTAACCCTCTGCCACCACTAGGTCAATTTCTAGCAGAACGATGAAGGCAACCATATCGATGTCCCTGTTCCTCCTTAACATCGGATTTCTCTGCCCTTTGTTTATTGCATTTCCTGTGCTCACCATGCAATGAACCTCTCCAGGTTCATTCATTCATTTCACCTTGGCAGCATGTCACTATGCAGACAATCTATTGAGGATGAGATTGAAATAATATTACGCTACCGAGCTGATAATACCTGACTTTAATATCTCTTAGCAGCATCTCCATTGTGCTATGTCAGTGAAACAGATCAGACAGTCTAGTGTAAACCAAAGGGAGTGGGGGGGGAATACTTCTGCTATCAAAATTAAACTTCTTATACACCAGCAACAGAAGGTGAAGAGGCAAAAGAACTGCAAGGGAACAGATCAGTTACCTTTCAAGTAGCACCTCTGAGAAGGTAGCTAATAAACATCAGTATTTAACTCCAAGCACTTTTCCTCCCTCTCTTTTCTCCCATATCCTTGTCTTGTCTGCTCCCAATAATACACCAGGTTGATTATATATAGCTCACTTTAGTGACATCATAACCATTCCTTTGGTCATTATCATGTTACTTAAACAGATTTACAGTCGGTGCATTTGAATAAAAAAAAGGGACGAAGAGGGGATGTTCAAGGAGCCATGAGAAAAGATATTCAAGAAGTGTGGTTAAGACAGCCCTAAGAAGCTGTGTGAGTGGCTTTGATCTCTAAATCCAGTCAGTAAGTCTGTCTTGTAGGTAGGAGACAGGGCAGGGAGTTGGGACAGCCTTAGTGTTGTTCTTGATCCTTCTGGTTTTTGGCTATCTAGCCTTCAAGGATCGTTTTAGCTTTTATCACTGTTTCTCCATCTCAAGTTTATGTGTGAAAGAATATCTTCTGTGCTTTAACAGCTAGATGGACAGGGTCATGTTAAGAATATTCATTCCTCTGCTTCAGTTGGTATGGCAACAGGGGAGAACTTGGCTCAACAGTTGTCTCTAATAGACCCAGATCATGGGTCAGATCTGATCCTGAATGCCGATATTTCATCTGAGGAAGAGGAGGGAGTTGGATAGAAGGGTATGTCAAATTCATTAAATATCCTCTGCTGCCTCAGCAAGCAGCTTATCAAGGGAATCATTAACAGCGTGAAATTTTTAAATGTGTGTTTACAAATGAATCTATAAAGAAGATGCCTGGAAGAGCCTTTCAGCTCTTCCAGGTGAATTTCAAAGGCCACATCAGCTATGGATAAAATGCAAGAAGTTGAAGAGGACGAATGTGAAACAAATGGACCTCTGTTTAACTCTCCATACCCTGGTGATGCTGCCTGACTTCCTTCTGCCTCTCTATCACTGAACCTGCCTTTCTGGTATTCCTCTTAACATGCTGATATCACAGCTTATCCCTCCTGCACCTATTGCTGGCTGGTGTTACCACTGCTGTCTGTATCTGAGATTGTGAGCTAAAAGTGAGAAATCAGAGGCCAAAGAACAATTAAAACCCTGTATCTCTCTTTCTGCAATTGCCTCATACCTATTTCTAGAGAAGCAGTCAGATTGAGATGATCTTGTTTGCTGTATTACAAGACTTGTTAAAAGTGTGAATGAGAGCAGTGTTAAGGCTGAATAACTTACCAGAGAGAAAAAGCCAAAGGAAAGAAAATAAAAAATAAAGTTTTTAATGGGTTTCTGAACTTTCTGAAAGGCTGCAGACACAGCATCCTAGTTTTTGAGATCTATGCACTGATGAGTTTTCTCCTTTTTCTTTTGCTGTTAAAGTTCCTCATGCAGCCAAAATACAAGTGGTCCCTCGGCACTGATTTATATTATTTTTAGAGATGTGCAGGCAGCAACAGTTTTAAGCCCTCAAAGCCTAATAATATTTTTTTCCTTTAAAGAAGAAAGAGAGAGAGAAAGAAGTGATCCTCCACAGCAGATCGGAGCAGGAGGAGGTGACTGATAAAAGTTGTGTCTCGCAGATTGAGCGCCACACCCTAATTAGATGTGAACTTGGCATTTGCAGTGTGACTTCTGCCTTGGTGAAGTTCTTCTCTGACCAGAGGAGGGAATAAATCCAACACCTCTTAGAGTCTTGATGGTCTAAAATCTGTTCAGCTCTATGAGAAACCTCAAATTTAAATGATTCTGACTTCAAACTCTGAAAATAACATGTTCGGAAAATAGTTAATTTTAAGATTAAGGTACTGGAATAAGATTGAAGACGCTTCAGTCTTACTACCAATTCTGTACCAAAATTTCAGTCACGGTGGGTAAGGTACATAACTTCAGTCATATTTGTTGAAAGGGGATGTTCTTTTGCTTGTCTTGTTTCTTTCCAAAAAAACGCCCAGCATTGGGAAGGGGTTTTCTCCTGGCGTGCAAGCCTTGGTCTCAGGCTTCTCCATAGCATAAACAGCCAGAAGCAATTCAGGACCGGCATATCTTCATCAGAACACTGGAAGTATATTCATTGGTACAGATTTAGTCATCTACAGTATTGGCATTTACATCTGAGATAGTCATCTAGGTCACCTTCACTACCCATGAGAAATAGTCAATTCTAGAGGACGATCCATTTAATTCAAATGTAGATGTCAGGAGAATCACTCTCTAGAATTGCCTATTTCTCTCCACTGACTGTGTACAGAGTTTAGGCAGTTAGGTCAGATGTGTATTCATTATACACATTTATCAATGAACCCCAAGTTGTGACACCCGGCAGAAGACACCCTCCTCAAAGCATCTAGACTGTCTGTGATTGGGATTGTGGTTAGGTCCTGAATGTGGGATCCTAGCGACCTGTGGAAACTCCCCTCGAGGCTCACCATTTGCCACGATCTGCAATAGCTCAGAGGATTAGAATAGGAATGTGTGCTGATGAAGGAAGTAGATTTACAGACCATTTTAGGCAATAAGTTTTGATTTCTTACCTAGTACAAAGAAAAGCCACACTCACCCATCTCCAAAGGTGAGCAATTCTGTCTGTAAGGGAAATAATGCACTTTGACTTGTGAAATATTTTTTCATGTGTCAGCAATGGTGGGCATTCTTCAGTCTACCAAGGCATCCCTTTCCCAGAGCTGGATAGTAAAAGAAACAACATTTCCTTCATTTTGGAGCCTGATTCCCTAAAGCTGGCCAGAACTTCACATTTAATTGGATCTGTCCGAAGAGTTCAAAAGTTAAAGCTGGGGACAAGGCTGGAAGGAAGACTAAAAGGCACCGAGGAAAAGATTCCTTAAGAAGAGCGCACTGTAGGAAAAAAGTAAAATGAAAGGCAAGGAACATAACAAAATGAACAACCCAGCCTGGAAACCACCCCAGTGCCACAAAGGAAGCCATTCATTTACATTCGCAAGAAACGCAACAGCAGCTGGAGGTGTCTGGGCACTGCCATTCCACAGATGATGTCAGGCCTGCGGAAGATTTTTCAATTAATCTCTCTTGACCCTGTGCCTTGAACCCTCATTCCTATTTTTAACAACCCCATTCTGTTGAATGACCTTGGGACCTAGTGACCAATAATGCCCATTTAAGTAACTGCGGGGGTGTTGGTAACTATGCAAGGAGAATTTGCAAAGGGCTCATTATATAAAGAGTTAGTTACCACAAAGAAGGACTCTCTCTCTCTCTCTCATTCTTGCCTGTAGGCTAGCAGCTGGGGACCTTAAACAGAGATTCAGTCACACTAAGCACACAGAAAAGGCCGTTCTGCATGCTGATGGCTGTAGAACTTGGAGAAAAGAAGAAAGGTCATATGAACATATACCAATCGAACACATCAGCATCACGGAGAAACCATCAAAAACTTCATATTTCTTCTTTCCACTAAAATATTGGATAGAAAAGAGTTGCAACTAAAACAAGACAAATAGAAGCGCCAGATCATGTCTTACATCACAGTGTGGGACCTACACTAGTCCTGTTATACATTTGGAAAGACTGACTCAGGAAGGATCTGGCTTCGAGTTCATGTATGTACAGCAAATGGAGAGAACAATTCTGTCTGAGTCACAAGAAAATAAAATGCACTGAGCCATTTTTGCCTCACCAGTATTACAGAAAACTGTTTTATGCCCACAAGATACATACTTCAAAACATCCTGGTACAGGTACAACAATAAGCTGTGGATGCAAACATGGCTTTATGCCAGTATGAAAATATATGTGGTACTCTTGTAAGCATTGTAAGGTCATGAACATGTTCTCTTTCCTGTTTTTGGTACATGTGTTTCGTGTTTGGCAGGCTGAAAAAGAATATGTTTCATTGTTTTCTAAAAACGAAAAAAAAATAGAGGAAATTATCCTCTGTTAGTGCTACGATGACAACATGGGAATAAAAACACAATGTACCGTGGTGTTATGCAAACCTCTCTGTGTGCTCCTCTGCTGATGGAATGACCACCATCTTGGCCCTCACGCTAGGTTTCAACCATCTATCCTTTCACATAATGCTCTATATCCAAGAGGGGGAATAACAACAGACAAGGCAAGGCTTAAAGAAAAATGAATGATAAACTTGATAGACTGGGTTGGATTTAAAGTTGGAGTCTGCTGCAAGGGAAAGGAGCATTTTCTTTGTGGTGTTCCCACTCCTGGGGTTCTGGTAGGTAAGAGCCAAAGAAGAGGTAAGAGGATTTATAGGAGTTGTGGGAGATGTTGGATTAAAGCTATTAATCAGAACGTAAAAACTGTCATCCTGGGTCAGACTAAAAGTCTGTAACAAAATAACCTGTTCCTGACAGTGACCTGTAACAGATGTTTGGGGAAAGTGTATAAAAACCATGGCAATTACAGAGTGATCTTTCCCCTGGCTGTACTCTTGAGTCTGAAATCAGCAGTTTAGAAACTTCCCAGGTTTTTGTTTCTCAAACTTTCAGAAGGTTTGCAATAAAAAGTTATAGAAATCCACCAGGAAGTCAGGCATTACAGATGTGTACTGGTCAAAGTCATTCTCTCTCTTAAGAATGAACTGCTTTATAATATTACTCCAAACAGTTTTATTCCATTGACTAAAACCACCACTGGCATGTAAGCGAGAGCCTGTTTTTCCCTGGGATGCTATTTCAGCCCCACACCCATCAGCTCTTACCAAAATGCACGAACCTACCAAGACGTACGAACCTAGCGAATTTCACGCTGAAGGGCTGGATACAGGACTGGAGCAGGAAGATTTCAAGGCTCTCTTCTCTGCAAGTTCATTAATTATGATAAACCTGTTCATCCAGCATCTCTTGAAAAACTCCTCTCCATGTAATGTCCTTGTACCACTCTTGCTGGGTCATCGACTAGCAAGGCGGCCAACACACTCTGCCCCAGTAGCGCTACAAAAAACTGATCCTAAGCAGAGATCAAAGGAAAGCAGAAGGGCAAAGCACCAGCAGAACAAAGAAGATAAGTACCACAGAAATCCATCAAATTTTAAAATGCATTGGATGCACTAACATCTCAGAGGAGACTCAGATAAGGACACAAGTAGCTCTTCTTACACATTCCTTCCAGGCTGAGCTCTGACACATAGTCTTACTTACTCTCCAACAGGTTTGTTCACCTCTTTGTTCGTTCAGCCTTTCTGTTTTAATGGAGAGATTTAATTTTGCTGACCTCCATTGATTATTAATAAAGAAGAACTAAAAACCAAAATGCTGCTGTGTGTATTTCTCCACCAGTCACACAAATCTCACTTGCCTCTGTGAGCTCCTATCACCCTAGTTTCATCCAGGACAGAGACCTCTTGTGTGTGTCTTTAACACAATCTTCTCACTGCTATGTTCAGACCTTGTTTCTCTCTTGTATATTTCCAGACATCAGGCAAACCCTCCCTTTTTTCTTGTCTATTCCAATTAGTTTCTATTATAGCTTTTTTCTGTCCTTTCCTTATACCTTTTAATTCCCCTTTCTCTTTAATATACTGTCTCTGTACTGATGTTGCTTAACTCTCAGGAAGTGTTTTGGGACATACTTGATTAAAAAAGATAGTGGAGATTAAATTCAAGCAGTTTTGTGTTTTTACTTTGGTACTTCCACTTTCTCCTGTCAGTATAATATCTGTAATAACTGAAGTACTCGTATATTTGGTAATATAAAATTATTTTTTCAGTCAAAATATTCTAAATTCATTGTTTTAAACATAAGAGGTAGAAACATATTTGATGGATCTAAAAATTACTCTAAATTTCTTCTTTTAAAACATACTGTAGTGTTTCAATTATATTATTATTTATATAACAGTTCTCATGTTTTCTGGACATTTAAAATAAATTCATGTTGTAGTTATAGCATTTCTTTGATGTCATGTGGAATACCTAAAGTACTTTGGGTTTGTATTTCTTTCTTTTCAAGCAGAGTTTGAGGTACTAATGGAATTGACTTATTTACAGAGCAGGAAGTTTCAGGAGAAAAAAAAAAAATAGATATGAGGCTTTGGTCATTACAAGTTTAAACCTCAGATAATCCTCATCCTCCTTAACTGAAAACTCAAATTTAACGGATTTTATTTGAATTTCATTCTGTATATGGAAAGGTGGGGCTTTTTTCTCCTCCTTAAAAAGCTGTGCAGCATGGCAGGGTGTTGGAACCAGATGATCTCTAAGGTCCCTTACAACCTAAACTATTCTATCATTCTATGATAACCCTGAGGGGGAAAAAAATAAAAATCAGCCTTCCACCTGGAGTTTTGACACACATTCTCTTTCCTTCAGGCCTGACTTATCTGTAAAAACTTCTAATAAACATGAGTTTGACAGTCAGCCTAATATGCTGGAATCAAAAACTATTATTGACTTTGCCATATTGATCAATGGTGGCCCAAGCCCCATAATAGATTATGGTGTTTCTCTCTAAACGCAGCTGCTCAGCTGTTCCCTCTCTGCATTAAATGAATGCTCCTCTGACAGGAGCTGTTAAAATGACCTTTTTAAAATGACCTCTGAGGTTCAGAGTGTCTTGCTCCAGGCCTTGCCCTTCCGTAAATACATGGTGCACTTCCAGGGCCACGGAAACACCTAAGCAGCAGCTCTCTACTTCTGTTTGGATGTGGTTCCAGGTGTGTTTCTTTGCCGCCCACTCCTGTTTTATCCCTTCTCATCAATGCCTCCATCCCCTTTCCCATGGCGCATCTCACCAGCATTCCCTGCACTTGTGCTTTGCTGCTCTGCTGTGTGCTGTATCCTGACTGCAGAGACTGGGAACGGAGCCACAGGAAGGCTAATTGCCTTGTCACACAGAAAGCTCGTGCCTACAAGGGAGTTTGAAGCCATTTCTTTCATGTCAGCTGCGGGTGTATGAAATGTTGACTAGCTCCTCTCTCGTTATGCTCCTCAAACCAACCTTCTACTCCCAGCTCTAAATTCCAGCCTCTAGGTGAGGATATCTTCATGTGTTTGAAGAGTATGGTGGGACAGCTTTTCTGTGACATCAGTCTGAGCTCGCAGGAATATGGAGAAGGGTTATCTTAAGCATAGAGGTGAGTTATGCTACAGCAGACTGTGTAGTCATGGTCTTCCCTGTGCTACCTGGAGCTGATCACCCCGATAAGTCTGGGAATGACACCAAGCCCCTCCAATAAGCAACAGCAACAACCACCTGGAAGGCAGTCCCTGTGTTTTGCACTGTTCTGGGATGGGATTTGGGTCCATGATCAGTCCAGCTAAGGCCCTCGTGGAAGCAACCTTTCATGACACATACAAGGATTCAAAAAGCACAGGAAATTTTGCTATTTCTACAGCTGCCACTTCTCTTGAAGCCAGAAAAAAAAAAGGGCAACAACTACACGTGCTTTGTGGAAATATGCAATTCAGAAATGTTTAAATGCAGGGATGTCTAAGGAAAATTTCTTCTTCTTTTCTGAACAAAAAGATGTAATCTGTACTGAACAGCCAGTTGCAAAAAGTGTTTCAATATTATCTTTTCACAGGAAAAAATTATACATAATGCTGAAGAAAAGTGAGATGAACACATAAATGCTGTTTTCAGTGACACCTTATATTTTTCACAGATTGCTCTCCTAAATTAGAATATCTCCACTGGATTTATTCAGAAGAGAAGCCAAAGATTAAAGAAAGGCAGAGAGGTTGAGCGATCCACTCAAGACAGGTCAGGATTTTTAAGTGAGACCCCAGAAGGTCAGGAGCAAGGTGTGTACAGCAGTTAACCAGAGGAAAGCTAGCATTGGTCTTCCCTGAGAGCAAGCCCAGAGCCAACATTTCCAGATCTATAAATAAACAGCCTTTCATCAAACTGGGAAAAAACAAAACTGTGCTGTGGAACAAACAATGGACACTGGTATTGAAATGAAAAGAATATGGAGAACATGAGAGTTTTAGAGCAGGTGGCATCAAACCCTTCCTGAGCAAGTCAAGGGCTTGGCGTCCCCAAAGCAACTCGACAGAGAGATCCCCAAAGCAATCTCTTACGGAGTCTTCTGTAGTATGTAAATTTATTGAAATACAGTCCCCTTTGCCTACTGGGAGATGAGTGTGCTGTGATCCGTCCTCTCAACCCACACTGACACAGGCAGCTGACATTGTGGTTTTGAAGATTTCCCTTTTGTTTTTACTGCCAGCTCGTGGGAGGGGGAGAGAAAGAGGAAGGGGAAAGAGGAGGGCGTATCGCGCCCGCGAGTGTGTGTAGGCAGGCCAAGAGAATCTGTGCCACCAAACACCCAGATGGCAGGAAAAATTCACCTTTTACTAACTGGATCCCTGGCAGATTTTTACAGCGTGTGGGTGGGAGAGAGGGCAGGGGCTGTGAGGAGGATGCAGGAAAGCAGAGCATGTAAATGCACATATGTTTGCACCAGAAAAAGGGAGAGAAGGGCATGCAGTGAATTAAGAGGCTTCTATCTGCATGTACAGAGTGACAGAGCTGCACAGGGAAGAGGAGCTGAGTTATGGCGATGTCCTTCGGGAACAGAGATCCAAACACCCAATAATCCTCTCCTTTGCCCTCTTCTGTGCAGAGGCATACAGGAGGCCTCTAGCTCCTGGTACACTTGCAAGGTATGTCACAGGAAAATTTCTTTCTCCCAGGTTTCCCTGAAATGGGCTTTGAAAACAGTGAAAAGCTGCCTGTCTTGAGCTGAACTTTCTCTTCATCCCTTGAGGTGATACAGCCCATATACAAATCAAGGTTCACATTCGATGACTTCATGCTCCTGACCATGAGGCTGTGCCCCTACCTACACCTCTTTTCCGTCTGAATTTCTGGCTTTGGGAAGAAATGAACCAGTGGAAATCTTTCAAAACTACTTTTCCATGCTCTCACATATCTGCTGAAAAACAAAACCAGACCATGGACTGGTTCTTTAACCTTGTGAGCATGAAAGCATTGCTCACACGTAGTTAAATTCCCTCCTTCTCTTCAAAACTGAGAGGACTGAGTTTCACTTCCAGGGGTTGGATCACACTCATAGTTTCCATTTACCTGAGCTACCTGAGATGCTCTGTGACTTTTGGTTCTTTGCACACAAACACAACTCAGAGGGACAAGAAGTTGGGCTGGAGCAGGTGAAGTCTGCTTTGGGAGAATATGGGAAACACATAAACAGTTCTGCAAAGACTCAATTAAATACTTAGAAATATCTCACATTATTTGCATTCCTGAATCAGTACTGATGCTCATCCTAAAGGTATCTAGAGACCCTTGAAATTCTCTCCATGATAGGAAGTGTAATGAAATGCATGCAAGATAGCTCAAGGCCATGACCATCTCACTTTGGGGGCGTTTCTTAAAGATTTGTAATTGAGTCAGATCTGTTAAAAGACTGACAAGTATTTCCAGGGAGATCTGACCAGACTGGGGAAGATGTAAGGCTTTTGGTGACTGAAAAAAAAAAAAAAAAAAAAAAGAGAGAGGGATCATTTTAAGCTCATTTGGAGAAAGGATGCAAACCCATACAAAGAAAATCTGATAAAGAATGATCTTAAGAGTCTTCAAGAGTGTATGTTGTGACCTAACATCTCTAATGTCCTAAAGCTATGGGTCCTAGGTGTTGTGTTTCAAGCCAGAATGGACCATTTGGATTATCATTTTGAATCCCTGGTAGCAGAATTTAAGTCAGTAATTCCCAGAATGACTAAGTGTCCTCTGCATCCCTCACTCAGCAGAACAAACAGAACCTTGTGCAAATAGAGGTATTTTGCCCACCATCTATTGTCTGATAACCAGGCAGGAAAAGACTGGGCTCTTTATTCTTGATTTAGCCCCAGACACCAAAGAGACTCCCTGCACTGTGCTAACAGACAGGTAGGTAAAGACAACTGGCATGTGCCATGGGGGAAATCACTGGGAACGCCTCGACAGTGAGTATCAAGGCAAACCTTTTCAGTGCCTTCAAGAGAAACCAAAAAGCAAACGAATATGGGAAAAAAGTAATCCCCTCACGTTTCCCTCTCTGAAGGCAGCACATGCTTTAAAATTCACCACACAAGGTCTGCCTTGTAGCAGACAGTGGGGTGGAGAGGGTGGCTGCTCCTCTGCTCCCCAGGACTGCTCCCAGGGATTGCATCTGCATGTGCAATTTTGGCATTTCCATATATTTGTTTGATTGTTGCGTAGATATTTGGTACAGGGAGCTGCTTTTGTTCCCTGGTACTCCTGCTGTGAGGGAGGCAGCCTTGTGGGTGGCAAACAGTGCGCTGCACAGGCCATTTGTAACCTACCAACTGGCCAGTGACCAGGAGCTGCTGCAAGCCCCATTTCCAGCTGACTCCAACACTCTGACATGCATTTCTCCGTCTAGAGATTACAAACATGGGCTTGCCTCTCCATCCTCCCTCCAGCATTCTTTCCTTGGTCCAGGGTGAGGTTATTCCCCCTGAGAGGAGACACCCAGCTGCAGAGTTTGCTGTGATAGCAGAAAGGGGCACCAGATGATCAGTGCCAGTAACTGGGGGTACGAACCTCAGCCCTCTTCCCAGTGGTGCTCCTGCTCATGTGAAGTCAGAGCTGGGTATTTCCAGCTCTGCTTATCATGAGCTGCACCTTAATGAGGGCCTGCTTCTAAGTACCCTGAAGTCACCCCTTTATCTTCAGGAACTTCTGATCAGGCCCATGAGGAGGCATCCTCTTTGTAGGCAGTAAATGGATTATTAGGTGGTACAAATCAGTGCAATGGCACTGACTTCTACGAAATGAAGCCAAAGTACATTAATGGATAACTATTTCAGGAGCTCTGTTAATGAAGAAAACCAGTATTTTTGGTAAAAGATGAAAAAAAGCTGCAGCACCTGGACTGCGAAGTCAGTCGAGGCATTGCTGTGTCTCTCAATACCTTCCACGAAGTTCTGTGCCCATTTTTGATCTCAAAAGGGATCACTTAACATATATGTGAACCTCACTTGCAGAGTGCTTATTTCTCTGCTTTTGGAAAAGCACAAACAAACAAAAAAAACCCCAACAATTTTTGTACTACTGTAACAAAACATATTACAGTTTACTTGGGTCAGATGGACTTGTATATATGTGGCAATATGCACAATCCATACCTGTAAATACTTATTTCAAGGAAATACATATAGGTACTCACCTGCCCAATCCGACCTCTTTTGTAGCACTAATGCAGAGTGCTGCAAGTGTCACTCACTGGGTAAGTTACTCTTGGGCCTACACCCAAGTCCCATAGGGTATGACAGTCCTTCATAGCAGGTTGCCATCCCTTCTCAGCACTTAAGGTGTTGTCACAGACATGCTAAGTGGACCACCACCACATTCTGAGCAGATCTCTCCCTTCTCAGTGCAGTCCCTGAACACTTGTTGTTTTGCCAGCTCATGCTCTTATTCGAGGATGCATCACATAATGCTAAATTCTGGCCATAGACAGCAGATTTCATGAAAAATGTATTTTACACTTTCCACTTCATCCTGAACCAAAAGGGAAAAGTCACTTTTTGTCCTAAATACAAGCACTGTGCCCTTCTGAGGTACTTTTCTCTTGACATCTAAACCTTTGATATCTGAATTTGAGATACTCATCCCATTACAGATTAATCATTTTGAATGGATTGTCACTGAACCCAAGTGGTTAGTGTGATTATTTTAAGGACAGAGAGGCTGTACATTTCCTCCACTGACCACAGACAGGGTGGAGATAATCATCTCAGATGTGAATATCTGCCTTTTAGACATTTAAACAAATATCGTCCCTGAGGCTCAGCTTGAGTGGGCACATGGAAAAAGCTTGGTTTGTGCTGGAGAATTCCGTGGGCAACGCTACAAGCAAAAGATCCCTGATCCTCGCCATGATGCAGATGAAGCTACTCCAGCCAGCTTGATGTCTCACTGAGCCCATATAGGGAGTTTTTGGCTGTCTCTGTACTGTGAACAGATTTACTGTTGCATCTGTGTCTGCACCAAGAAAACTTATCCTAGTTTCTGAGATGTGTAAAGGCTCCCATCATGGATAAGACTGAACTGGCATTCATAGAACTAAAGAGAATTTACCACCAGAATATTTTAATATCTCTCTGGGTGCACTGATTTTGTGTCCAGGTTCAAGCCAGACTCACCAATATCTGAGCTCAGATGCATGACACAGGATGGGTTTGACAGAAAACTGCATCCAGTTTCGTGTGAAACCAGCCAGAAGGAAAAAAAAATCATAAAGCCAATGAACCAGGACAACAATAGCAAAACCAAAAAAAACAAAACAACAAAAAAGAGCTGACTGAAAAACTAGGAAGGAAAAGTATCAAGCAAAGCAAAACATCTGTGCCGCAAATAACACTGGTATTTTTCGTTTCCATACAAAAGCTGCTTTCAGCAAAACAAAATTAAATTATATTTATCTGTATAATGTCAAGATGAATTCCAAGACTCTCTGAGTACATGGGTAATGCTCTTCATTTGGGGCTCAAACCACAGGAATATCTCACTGTGAAAAAGGGCAGTAAGAGACAGGGTAGTGGAGGAGTAACCTGAGTCCCGCCTTACAGGTTTGCTATCCAGCAGATTTCCCCAGGCACTGATGCAAACATCTGGGCATTCATGTGCATGGTGACATTTATTTCTTTATTTTTAATGCCGTGGGGAATTGAGGATTATGCTTGCTATTTCCACTGACCAGGCATTGAAATACCTCAAAAAAACCCTCACTGAGTTGTGACTGAGAAGCACTAGGCAGAGAGAGGATGACACAGTCCTAGGAAATACTAAGAGAGATTAATGCAAACCACAGCGGCAGCACAAACAGTGCCCAGATGTAAAGCACTGAGTAAACAACTTTTCTTTTCCCTTCCTTTAACATCGTAGTAGATGAGCCACCAGAGGGAGTCCAAGAGATCTCCAAGAACTGCAGGATAAACAGCTCTGCTTTTGGCAAAATAAAGGTAATTAAACATTTTCTACCAGGGGCTGCAGAGTTCAAACCAGTGTGAGCTTCTTGAGGTCACTGCAAGATCTGCATCACAGCAAGATTTCTCAAAAAACCTAAATCGGTATTAATTTACAGTTTAACTTCTCCAAGAAAACAAAGGGAATAAAGAAGCAAGTTGATATTTTTGAATCATTGTTGATGATAAAAATTTCTCCTGTGTATTTCTAATTAAATATTATTACGTGTTTCTAGATCAATCACATAGAAAAGAAGGTCAGGTGACTGGAATCCAAAGGGCAAATGATGCCTTGTCTGTGTCACTGTACTCTCGCTCATGCGTATGGAAACACACGGATATTTAAATACAAGTACACTGTACACTGCTCAGTCTTACTGTTTGGTAGCAGAGGGTGAGACATGAGGTTTCACACTGCCTTGCATCTTCTATTCTGACTTAAATGGTGGAGGAGGAAAACAGCTCTCCCAGGGGCCTAGGAACGGGCAATGCGTGCCACAGGCAGCTCTTTATGGCCGTGATGGGGCTTAGGGACATGGTTTTGTGGTGGACCTGGAAGTGCTGTGTAATGGTTGAACTCCGTCTTAAAGGTCTTTTCTAACCTAAATGACTCTGTGATTCTGTGATGGGTTAGAGAGACCTACCACACACAAATTAAATCATCACCCTTCTTGTAAGACAGGGCAAAGAGTAACACTGCTAGGCCACAAGAACTGACATGCCAAACACCAGGGTTGTTCTCTGTTATGGAGTTTCTGTGGAACCACATAAATGTCAGGAAGAGCATCTGATTCAGATCCTACTACTCTCCTCTGGTCTAAGTTGAGACCATCAGCTTAATGTCAAAAAGATGAGCATTTGTTTTCAACACTGAGCTACAAAATTCTCACCCTTACATTCTGTCTAGAGCATGCTGGCTGGAAAGCCAAAAAGTTCTTTTTTCCTTCTGTCTTTTGTCCTACAGTAATGGAATCTTACAAGACTGGTCTGAAAACAGACGGGTTTCTGCAGAATATTGACATTTTCAGCAGGAAATGCATGCATATGTGGAGGAGGAAGGGACTCCTACTATTCCTGGGTAATATGGGGCAGACTGTGTTTTCAATATCGTGATGGTAGTGGTAACTGAGCTATTCCATCCAAGAACATAGAGTCAAAATAGATGAGGCAAAGGAAAGGTGAAGCAGGAGCTGAGAGATGTGACTATGGCTGTAGACTGTATTGGTGATAGGGTACACCCTTATCCACTACACTAGAGGCTGTTCTGCTGCTATCTTTGAATTTTCCACCCCTTAATACCTCACCCATGGTTGCACGGGGTAGAATATTATATTTCCACAGGCCTCTGTACAAGAGCAAAGAGCTGAGATTAAAAAAAAAACCAAACAAAAAACCTGAGATTGTCAGTGATTTGGGAGCACTTTTTCAAGGAGATCAGGCTGTGGTTGAAGCCAAACAAGTGGCTCAAGTAACACCACCTGGACCAAAATGCATCCAAAGTCTGTGAGGTGAGACTTGAAAAAGAAGCCTGACCTCTTCCTCCTACATTTGGAGTGTGAGATAACATTCCCTGTCAACCTGTCTGTTCTCTGGATCAGCAGATTAGTTGGAATGATTAGAAGAAAAGAAAGGATATTTTCCACTCAGTTATTTACAAATTGTACCTAATGAATTATTGATCAGGTGACTAGCCCTCTGCACAGCCCTCTGGGAATCTCTGCTTTCCAAGTCATGTTCATGGCCCTGTGGCCCAGAAGGGCCAGTGGTGATGTTTCAGCCCTTACCCTAACAGGGTATTTGGCCACTGAGGCCACTTTTGTTTTTCTATTGCTTTCTCAATGAAAATTGAATCTCATTAATTTAGCTGGACAGTAATAGAAATGGGGAAAAAAATCCAAAACTATGCATCCGTATAGGAAAAATGTACAGGATAACCACTGCTCCAAACCAGAAAAAAAAAAATGTCCCCATTGTTGAAGGAGGTGAAGGATGAACACAGAATTCAAATTCAAGGGACCTGAGCTCCCTTCTTGTCTCTGCCACTGAAACAGTGAGCAGGTCACTGGCTGCATCAGCCAATGTAATTACCTGTCAGCAGCGAGAGCGCACAGCCTGCGCAGGTCTCAGCCATGGCTCTCTGCACGGCCACTGGGGATGGAACCAAGAGCCCCACTAGTCTGGAGTGCAATTTATCCAACGAAACACAGGTATCTGCTCAAGGCCAACGCGAGTCACGCCCTAAAACTCGCCATCTGTCTTTCCTACCTCTCCATTAACTATGAGGGGAACTGAGAAATAGAAGCCTGCACTGAATGGACCTAAAGTTAGATCGAATTAACACCACCACTAATTTATCTCTATCCCAGTTTTTAATGTTTTTTTCTATTTTGTGTCTGTGTCTCTGTGTAAACCCTAGGCCTTATTGTCATCTTCGCACAGTACAGTTTTGTTGGCATCCTTGTGTTTCAATGCTTCTTTGAGAAAGAGATTAACTAAAAATACAGGCATCACGATCTGGACCCTGGACAGAAACGTGGCCTTGAATTCCACTGTACAAAATGCACTGAGGCCCTGTGGCTGTCCCTTAGCCTGCACTCTCAGACAGGAACAGCTTGAGCTGTTCCATGCTAGACCTTCCACCAGCACAAGGCAATATCATGGTACTGAATTCAATGGCAACACTTTAAATTATATGTTTGACTATCTGTTTATGATCTACACAGCAAACTTTTATGCCTCATGTAAATTCAGGCTTGGTTTATTTTTTTTCCAAGGGAAAATAATAAGTTTTTTTTTATTATTATTGTTTTTTTGCATAGCTGGCAAGAAGGGTAGAGTCAGTCTCTTTCTCTCTCCTCCGCTCTGAGTACCAGCTGTTCTTCATGAGGGGATATATGAGCAGTTTTATACAGTTTTAATATCCACCAGAAATTACATCTCACTGCTTTGGGGACTGAACCTTTAAAATTCAATTTCAAATAAATATAATTATAAAATAAGGCAGGGAAAAAAAAAAAGGGCAAGAGAAGGAAAGAGAGTATCAAAATTCAGCTCCTTGCTATAAGAGCTTCAGGGCACAGCCAGTAGGGCTGTGTTCTTTAGCAACAGTAAGGAAAATGGCCCGGGGCTCTGAGATTAGCATGTTGATGTTTTGGTCACCACTCTCTATATGAAGCCAGAGATGGAAAATCCCATGCTGCAAAGAAGGAAGGGGAGCAAGAGGTTTGCAGAGAAGTTTTTGTATCTTCCTCAAATTTCTTATAATTGGAGAAATACAGAAAGAGGAGAGATTGAAAAAACAGCCTGAAAATGCTGAGAGGAGGAAAGGAGGACTGCTGAAGTATCATCTCAGGTCTCTTTTCCTTGAAAACAGAGCCACTTCTAAACAAACTAAGGTCTCAGAGAGCACTGCTCTAATTCTGGCAGGTAAAAAACCAAATCACAAGCACTAAAAAAACAACCATTCCAAGCCCAAAAGTTTTTCAGTTTTTTAATTTCCTTCAAAAATGACGGAATGGATGACCTTGTTGTTAAAATGTAAGACTACTGTAACAGTGTGGCCATGTTAGCCCTAAGAGAGGCATTGAATCTTACATGCAAGTGCAGTGTTTCTAACAAGCCATCATTTTTAACTGGAGAAGAATTCACATTAAATTAAGAAAGCCCTTCCTTACGGGTCTGAACAGACCTGAGCTAATAGGTGTTCCTTCTGCTTAGTGAAGCTAAGGAAAACAAAACATATTCAGCATTTTGCTGCAGTGGTCTGCTATTTATTGCTCATAATACATAAGATTGTGCTGCAACACCTGTTGGGACCCCAGTGAATGCTCACCCTGAGCCAAGCAGGCAATGCTAGCAGGAGAAACAGATGCCCAGAAAGTGCAGGTAGCTGATGCAGAGGTTGCAGAGTAGGTGACTCTCAGGGTTTTGTTCCCCGCCCCTCAGGTTGCCCTGCATGCAGGGAGCACAGACATACCAGGAAAATACTTTGAAATCTGAGGATGGGCTGGTTACAATTATGGCTCCCCAGTCTGGCTGGAAATATAACTGGTTCTAGGGAATCTATGTGGAAATTCGTGCTCATTGGCAAAAGCCTTGCTTCAAATAAGTATGTAGAAGAGACTTTGAGAGGTGAGGAGCTCCCTGCACCCTCCACTCTGGAAACAGATGCTCAAGGCACTCAGCAATGTGCAAGACAACTTTTGCATGTAGGTGCCCAGTTCTATGCCCTGCACCTCCAGGTACTTCTCTGCCTTGCTTCTTAGGAGGGATCTGCTGTATCCAAAAGGCAACATTAATGCTTTAGAAGTGATGCACATAGTGTAAGATGCATGGTCACAGACTGTTTGAGCCATGTGTAGGCTGGGACCCAGCAGCTCACTTCTGATTTTCTGAGCTAAATCTAAGACTCAATCTCTGCAAATCAAGGCAAAGAGCACTTTTTCGGAAGAAACTTTTCCTTTCATAGACAATTCTCACATTTTAGGCCAACCAAAAGACATAGTTGTGGAAGACTGAGAATTTCTGAGGGTTTCTGAGAACTCAAAAATCCCATAGAAGGAGGGAATCAAGTTTCATGGTCACAAGTGTAATTATTAAACAAGGAAATAAACAGAAAAGGCCAAACAGTTCTTTGGATCAGGCATCTTACAAAGAGGCCCAGGTCTTGACTAGAACAGATTTTATTCTAAGAACTGTTGTGGGACCCTGTGATTGCAGAAAACCTTTCTCCTTTTCTCTATCAGTTCTGTCAGTTGCTGCTGGGACTTCAGTGGAAATCCTTGGAAGCAGGTTTCCTCTGCAGACTTTCCACATCATGCTCCAGTGACCAGCTTTGCTCTGTACAATCCGCCCAACCGCAGCAGGACACAGTCACAAATCAGTCGGCACTTAAGGAGCCCCTTCACTTTTATCTCACCTTGCTCTCCGTCTGCTCCCTTCCCAGGCCTTGTCCTTTCTTATACAACTTGTGCATCATCAGATAACCAAGTAAATATCATTTCGGAGAGCTGCCCCCTCTTGCCATGCATCTGAATGAGCACCAGGTTTGCAGTTATTTGTTTAGCCACTGAGCTGAACAAATTAGATTAACACAACACATGCAGCGAGGGGAGGAGGACACGAGGAGGGGGGCCCTTCTGACAGAGACTGGAAAGATGCTGGGGAAGTGCTGTTGTCATGGCAATTAACCCTGTCTTGGCAACGGTGTTCTTCATTCCCCCAGAAAATCTGCTAGGTGATTCCCCTTTCTTCTCTTTTCTGTGTGCAGCAGAACTGGGGCAGAGCTGCACAGGATCAAAGCTGTGCTTCAGAGCTCGGGAGGTTGTGACAGTTGCAGTTGTGCGAGGGGAGATGTGTGGGAGAAGCTTCCTTCTGCTAAATTTGGTGACACACTGTTAACAAGACAATACAACAGCAGGGTTGGTTGCTGTTTCCTCTCCCTTTCTCTATTTTTTTTACAGCCCAATGAGACCTTTCATTATATTTCAACTGTGTTTCCTTTAAAGCTGTTGTGAAGATTCCCTCCTACTGCTTACACTGCTCTTCCTCTTCTCTCACGGCAGCTGATAAGCATCTCACTCTATCAGATCCTGTTTTGTACACGAGACACACAGCATGGGGTTGAGGCAAAACAGCTTGCTCTCCCCCCTTTGAGAAGGGCATCTCACAAGAACTCTGCTCCGACACAGCCAGCTAGTCACCCTTACCTTTAATTTCAGGGAAACTTAGCGTGTTCTTCACCCACAGAGCTGGAAAACACGTCAAAAACTTTCCAAGGCAGACTTTCTGCTGGTGTAAATCAGAACAGCTCCTCTGAAGTCAAAAAACTTACTGTCAAGAGGGACCAGATTAAAGCATGGAAACATTGGGAATGTTGTTGCCCATGTTTTATGGGTGGCACAATAGAGTCAGAAAAGGGTGGTTCGCATGGAATCACTGCCCTGAGAGCAGCCAGAAATGTCCTGCATCATAAACCAGCAAGTCAAACACAGAACATCTCTGGTGTGAAGCAGCAGTGACCATCTTCAAAACAGTGTACCAGAAAGCCTGGAGACTGGTGCATTTTCCAAGGGGAAATTACCAAAGAGACCATAGGGAAATCGCATTTGTCAAAAGATAACTTTGACTGTGTTCTACAACTTTGACTTGGAGCTGGTATTTTTTTCAACTCTGCCCCTCTCATTGAAAGGTCTGGAAGCAGTGACCTCTCACTGTTGGAAACACAGCACTGAATTGTGATTTTCTATTTCTGAGATACACTCCTCTGCAAAGGGGGAAAAAGTGCACCCAGCACACAAGAACATCTCAGTGATTCCTCTTCCACCACAGAAAATACCAGGCAAGTGCTTAGGTAATTGGAAATAGGATGAATCTAATTGCAAGAAAAGCTTTACTAGATTAATCAATTTAATGTCACCTCTGATAATTCTTGAAGCAATCCCATGTAGATAATCAGGATGTATTGATAATCCAAACTAATCAAGAGGTGTGGAGTGATGGAAAAGCCTTTTCCCTCAGTGTACTATTGTTGCAAAAAGACACTTGAAAGACACAAACAAGAATTATTTTTTTTCCCCCCTTTTAATGAAATCTGTCTCCAGGAAGTCTCAGGCTGGTGGAAAAGGATTCAAATAACTTTGTTTATCTAACTAAACTGTAACAGGCCTGTTCTTTTCCAGGACACTCACAGATTCTATACTATTTTCCAGTGTTCTTCAAACTGAAGTAGGGACCTGCAGCCAGAAGGAATTAACCACACTCTTGGCACCAATAATATTAACAGCAAGAATTCTGTTTCTCAGTGGAAATTTCCAGGGGGGACTAGTGGAGAAGGCTGAGCTCAGACAAAACCTGTGGGGTGTATCAGCTGGGAATCCTGGGATCTGCCGCTGTATGAGGCAACAATGCCGGAATGAATTTGCTCTGGGATCAGTAAAATGAGCAGCCTTGGAGAAACCTACGAGCTTTTGGCCACTGTGGCTAAGTTCATGCCAGTCTTAGGAGGGATGATGGGGTGTGAGCAGTGGCAGAAGCAGCAGAGTGAAGATGACCATTTCTCAGTGCTCTGGCTGCTGCAGGTGTAGAGGAGGGTGTTAAATGGAATGCCTGAGAGCACAAAGCCAAGAGTTAACTAGTTTGTCTGCTGTTTGCAGACTGAATGGTCCTCAGAGGCACTGGTGTTTAAAGGGGTTTCCAGCTCCTAAATGCCACTGCAGAGGGGCGTTCCTGAACCACTATGTTTTTATATAGAATATTATGCTCCCTCCTGCCCAGAAAGATGCTGCATGGCTTCCTGCACTGGCTAGAGAAGAGAGTTGGCAATGAGGGGGCAGATGCATACTATGGGGCTGACATCTCCCTGACTTTAACATTTAACAGCTGAGATCACAGATTCCTCAGAGCAGTGGGAAACAGAACTGATGTGAAACTTCTGGTCATGTTTTGTTTTTATTTAAAAATATTTCTGGGGCAAAGCCTTCAGATTCTCAGTTTGTTTTTTTCCCCAACATTTTGTTTCACTCATTTTTCTATTGTCCCATCTTAACCTTCAAAGAAACCAGTTTCCCTGGGAAAAAAAAATAGTGTTTTTAATTTCTTTGTTGTTAGCAGATATCATGGTGTCTAAAATGAGGGGGAAAAGACTGGCTTGATCTACTTGATTTCCCAAGATGTATTTTCTCTTAGCCATGTTCAGCAGGAAATCTCTGCACTTTTCCATAACCCCGTTGACTGCCATAATCATGATTGTACCATGCCAGAAGAGAGGGAATGCAGCTGATGTTTAAGGTAGGCATCTGGAGAGCCAGACTCCTAGGTTTTGTGTCTGCTCCCATCACCAACCCAGCAGCCCCACTTTTGTCAAATCTCATAGGGCAAAACTTTCAAAACCGGAGTGCTTAAACTCAAACACCTCCATAGATCCTTTGAGATCTGCAATCATCAAACCTAAGGCGTTTGTGTGCCCTGTGAGTGTCAAACCATACACAAAAGCATTTATACCATGTCTCTGATATCACCTCCAGGCAGCTCTTTTGTCCCTAATTCTGAAAGGAGGTTAAAAGTCTGTACCCCCAAAAGGCTACTGCACGGAGCTAAAAGGCTTGCAAGTGGTTTTGCAGGAAGTGCCAAGAGGTCTGAGAAGTCACCCTCCCTCCCTTCCTTTGCATTCTCTGAGAGTAAAAAATACTCCCGCAAAGAGAATGTCCAAAGAAAAAAATTTAGAGTCCTTAATTTGTGCTGGATACTTCTCAGCAAATGCTATTCCAGATGCCAAAGGCCAGCTGCAAACTCCAGAGCAAGAGCTGAAATCAATTTGCAGCCAAAGTAAAAATGCCTGGATATCTGTCCCTGGCTCCTTCGCTTCCCAGCAAAGCCATGAAATGAGCTTCTGCCTCTGGTTACATGGTTAATTTCAGAAATGAAAAGTCCAGTAGCAATAATGGCATCTCTGGCTACGTATTGTGGAGCTCGAGAAAGAAGATGCTGGTAGCCTTTGCAATCCAAGCTGCCATATACCCTCTTGGAAGCAATTTCCTCTCAGTTTTTAGAGAAAATAGAATAGAGCTACTTCTGGGAAAGAAATTCAATCTTTGAAACATATATTCAGGTGACTGAGGAAGGGCTTAGATAAACAATAGTCAATATTGCCGAGGGGCACAGAAAAGGGACAGAGATTATAAAAACAGTGTCAAAATTTGAGGCATCCAGAGAAGGATCTGCGAGATGAAAATATTTCCCACTGTGACATAAATAAAACTGCCCTTCAGTGTATCCGGAAGACGGGCATTTTATTTTCCTCTCTCCTCAGATTTAGAACAAAACAGAAAAAGGAAACTTTGTTTTCACAGTTGACTAGAACAGTCCAAATCCTCTGACTGTGCTAAATCCAGCAAGAGCAAAGCCTGATCACCAGTGCCACATCTGCCATTTGACAGAGGCTTCTCAGAGACCTCAAACACCAGGAGCCTGCTCTCCTGCTAAGTGAACTGTTACATTTCATGTTCACTGTTCCTGCCATTCCTCTGTCATTTTAGGATGAAAAAGGCTGGACTCACATACTTTAAGGAAGAAGGTGTAAATTTGGGAGATTTTTTTTATGTGGTTGTTTTTGATTTTGTTTTGGGTTTTTTTGTGGGGTTTTTTTTTTTTCTATTTTGATGAACAGTAGGAGAAAAACAGGAGAAAAGAAGTGAAGTGCCTGGCATCCAGGAATATGCTACACTTAGTCATCTAATGTTCCTCTGAGGGGAGTTCATCCTTGTGCTGAGCACCAGGAGAAGACCTGTACGCTGAGGACATTATCCATCATTTAGGTGATGAGCAGGACGTGTTTGCGCCAGTGAAGGGTTTCTGCACCAAGGCTGTACCTACCCACACTACTCCTCAGGCAGGAAGGAAAACACCCTCCACATCCCCCTGGCATGTTTATACCCTGAAAATTGACTGCTGCCCAATGCCATTATATTTCTTTAACAATAAATAAATTAAAAATATTTTTTTTCACCACATTGTCTTCCAGAGACTATGGCTTGCCTCAGTGTTCCTTTTTCATGACTATTCCTTGATGTCCCTGCAGGAAATTACACTTCAGTTGGTACTTTGTACCTCAACAGAACAGCTCTGGAGACCTGTAATCCTACCTGTCCAGCATGGAGACATGAGAAAACACAAAATAGAGAAGCTCCCTGAGTTGCTGTACGGACTTACTCTGTCCAGGGAAACCTTGCTCTTTAGGGTATTAAAATCCAAATATGTCCATGCTGAAACATCCCCTCATTTTATAAACAGAAACCAAGCACAAAGGTAAAGGAGGGACTGTGATAAACAGGGACTAAATCTCCCAAATCTCAGGCTGGTACCTTAAACATGAAACAATTTAACCCTCAAGGGTGTTTTAGTATTTTCTTTCTCAGTTCCCTCTGTGTAATTCATTAACTATTGCTTCTTCTTACAAGGGGTCAATGACCGTGCATCCCATTTTGGGTTATTTCTCCTTTTCCCCACTGAAATAGTAAATAGTTGCTTCCAGCCTAAGTCTGTGCTGGCAGCATCACAGGAAGAAAACTTATACATCAATGGAAGAGCTTAACATCTTGCATGCAAAAGATATTGCTCCAATCCAACACCATTCACCCTTATTACCATCAGCTGCCTGTTTAGAAATGTGATCAAAAATTAAACTAAGTGTGGTGGTTTGACAAAAGACTAGAAACTCAAGGGTCCCAAAGAACTGACAGAGCTTGGCTGTGGTTTTCTCTGAGATCTGAAGCATTTCAGACAGCTGTGGATCATGCTGGTCACTGAGCATCTTTGGCATAACCATTTTTAAGATGGTCAGCCTCATTCACGCTGCAAGCATCAACTTGACCTGGTCTCTTACCCATTGTGCATCAACCTTCCACCTCAAAATGTAGTATTTCCAGCCTTCCCTGTTGAATAGGAAAGCTCTTTAGGGCAGTTCTCAGCTCTTCCTAGATGTCTGACCCATGCTTATTGAACTGGGGCTCTGATTATTGGCATGTTGTCTCCAAAACACCACATCGCAGTTGTGGAGCAGGAGCTTGTCGAAAATATATACTCAAGAAAACAGAAATAAATACTCCTTTTTGGGACGAATTTTACCATATTATGAAATAGTGAACAAATGAAATAAAATCCTGTGTTGGCAGTTCTGAAGTGTTTCAAAGGAAAACACAAAGTGTGGGGAAAGGAAAATGCACCCCTACTCTCTTGCATTATTAGTTTCCAGAGATACTTCTTTCCTTTTGTGTTCTTCTGGAGAAGTGGGAGTGGTGAGAGAGAAAGGGGGAAAAAGTAATATAAAATGAGAGTTTAACTCCATCAGGGCCTCTTTGTAATGCTTGCACAGCAAAGTCTGTGAAAGCAGAAATAAAAATAATGAGAATCTTTGTCCCTCTGTTAAAATGACACTCTATGTTTTGTAAGCGTTTCAGATATTTTCATTGAAAAAGTGTGTTTCAGCAAAAGAAAAAGAAAAGACACCCCAACAAGGTTTACAATGCTATCCTAAAGACTTTCTTTTTTTTTTTTTTTAAAGAACTGTTAAAAAGTTGCCTTGTGGTACTTTTGCTATGCTTTCTAACAATTTTGGTGATGATTTTTACTTTTTTTTCAATTGTTCTTCACTCTGACTTTTTCTGGATAAGCCTTCCCATTCTGTTCCCCAACTGAGAGTAAAGGCATTGCCTTTGACAGAATGTTTCCAGATTGGGACCAGTATTTGCAAGGCTTGAACGTTATTCTATAAATTTTCAGGTGCTTTAAATTTGAGGACAGCATCTCACCTTGACTAACACTTCTGAGTTTTTTTCACTCTTCCTTACTCCCCCCTCCCTTTTCTTCTAATGCAGTTAATCTGCTCCTGGGTTTTGCTACAATAAACTCTCTAGATTGGTATTATTAATAAAACCCTACCATCCTCCCCCTCATTCAATTAATCTATGCATCCTTTTTTTGTGTGAAGGTGTCTGATGTCAACTTTGATGATTTAAAGGCCATAAAAAATAAGAATAAAATAATAAAATCACCCAATAAGCTCTTAAAAAATAAGGGTGGGGGGGAGGAGTGAGGAGAAGGATGCCCTGTGGTACAAAACTATAAAAGGTTAGATTAGACTTTAGCAGAAAAGTCTCTGTGATAATTACTGTTATCTGCTGATCCATAAACTCTTCACACAAACTGCAACAGTAAACCAAAAAACTGACACTTTAATAGCAATGTGCTTTGTAGCGCGGGGACATCTCTCCTCCTCCTTCCCACATCTCTGTGCTTCCCAATGCTTCATTTCCTCACAGCCCTGTGACAGGCGGAGCTGACAACCCGGATTCCCAGCAAGCAGTGAGCAGCTAGAAGTTGGCACTAATTATTGCTAAACTTCTGCAGACTCACAGCGTGATCCAGTTGGGCAAGGAGGAGGAGGAGGACAGGGTGAGGCAGACCATCACTCTGGTAGTTTGGGATTTTTAAAATTTCTTTTGGAGGGGAGGAGGAAATAAGGGGATGCTAAGAAATTCTGGGAGAAAAGAGCTGAATGTGTCCAAAATGCAAGTCCCAAAAAGGCGCTCCACTCACTCCTGACCCTCAACTGGTGTAAAGTGTCCCAGCCCCACCAGCTTCAGCTGGTTTCCACCACCGGGTCTGTGCCAGTCCCCAACATCTGTGGTGCAGCCCTTTTGTCGTTCACAGCAGGAAGAGGTCTATCCACCACACAGATGGAGAGGGAGAGTTCCAGAAGCATCAGGAAATCTTCCTGGACTTGGCTTCTGTGACACCAAATAAAGAGCTGATTTATCAATGCCAACTTAAGGATGCAGCTCTGGACAGGAAAATTAAATGCTATGTTTCTCATGTTTGAAAATCACTTTATGAGTGGCAACTTTGTACTGTTCCTGTAGCTTCACACAACGCCAGCCCCTTGCAGATACCACGGCAGGAATCAGATAAAGTTATGGAAGAGTACAGCTGAGAAAGGGCAAACTTTAAAGAGAGGTTTGGAGTCAGAGAACTGCCCTACATGTAGCCATGAAAAGGTAGTCTGAAGATAATGATTCTATGAAACAATTAAGAGGAAATTGCAAATTTGAATTATAATTGAAGACGTCAGCTAGCATAAATCACTAAGGGTAAAAAGAACTCCACTTCCTTCCACAGGCTCCATCTTTGTCTCATTTCTCAACACGTTAGAATTTAACAGGAAACTATCAGCCATCCCTAAATATTTTGAGCCACATCATAACATTCAAGAGAGACTCACACCCAGTTTCTCAAGTCCTATAAGAATAGTGAAAACTCCCCCTGAAAAGATCTTACTTTCTATTTTGTAGCATCAGGTTTATTGACTCATTTCCTATAGAAAACTTAAAATCTGATAACATCCTACTCAGTTCAAGGGGAATATATTCTGAACAACATCTTCTGCAACACTTTAATTTAAAATAATGCTATATGACCAAAAAACTCTAACCAACTAAAAAATTTGCAAGCCAGTAACGACTGGGAAAAAAATGAATCAACAACTTGGAATTAGGGTTAAATTAATTAAAAATAACAAGCAAAAATGTTTCTTCTATATTAAGACACTAGGAGTACAAGGACACACTATAGTTTTTAATCAGACATCATACATAAAGCATTCTCATAGGATCTTACACTGTAGTGCCTGCATCCTGTCCCTCTATTTTGTCTCATCTTAAAACACAATCCAATTTTCATGTGAACATCCGCAGCTGATGGAAGATCCATCATGTTCCCAGATACACTGCCCAGCAGCATCGACCCTTTTGCATAATCTTTCAAATCCTTTTTTTTTTGTTGTTTTTTAATTTAATCACCTGCAACTCTGGGATATTGTTACCTCAACTGAATGTGTAACCAAATTTTTTTTTTAATGTGGCAAGGATATTCAAGTAAACACATGTTCCCAAAATATAAAGAAACAAGTGCCTAGAAAGAAATTTGTGGCGTCAGAAAGCACAATCCTCATTCTTCCAAGAAACCATTATCATGATCAGCAGTCTTTCTGTGAAAACCCTGCATAAAATATATATGCATCTATTACCAGTTTGAGGGAGAGTCTCAGCAAGCTGAAAGGGGGAATGAATCTGAAGCAGACAAAAGATTTTTATTAATTTTTTAACTACACTGCATAATTACCCTGTGCAACAAATTGCCACAAGGTTCCATGAAAGCCAAGACCTTACCATAATTCCAAATAGGATTAGATATTTATATGCATAATGAGAACATCCACAGTTGCACTGTCTTGGATAAGAAATGCTAGGGAAATAACCCTCATGCTTCCAGGCAAAAGTCAACAGCATGGGAACAAAGTCGGGAAGAAATTCGGTTTATTCTGTACTTACCCCTTAAGTGGATTTTAGCACTTGTCCTGTAACACCAAAAACGGAGGTAGGAATATACAGTGTGTTCAGTTATGGAGTTACAACAAGAGTAAACTACACAAGTGTAATTTTCAAGTAACTGATGACACACAAAGCACCGTTCTCCCCTGGACCGATGTTTTTCACTTACATAGCTATTTTGTGTATAACAGATATCCATGCTGTCTACAGATATAGGAGAGAGGAGATACACCCTATAGATGTCCACACATCTATAGGGTTGAATTGAATATGATCCTAGAAAAATCTTTAGGATGTATCGAAACATCCAAAGCAATCTATCCGTAAGATCAAAACATTATCAAATGGATTATATGGCCTCCCAGAGTTGTTTCTATAAAATGCTGATGATTTCATTCCTATTGAGTGTTGTAGGACTTTGCCATAGGAAACTGATATGTCAAGGGTACTGAAGAATTGGTCTCATTATGCCTGTAGTGGGCAAAGGGTATGTTTTCATCAACGGCTGAAAATTCAATTAAAGGGCTATTTTGAAAAATTAAAGAATACGTAGATTTGAAGGCTGCAATATGATGACAACCCTATAAGACTGGGCACTGGGCTTCCTTGCTGATTCAATCAGTCTCTGGGCTAGAGCCCACTTCTGCTTCTGTTAAGGACATGAATCCTCCACTGCTACCAAGCAAGATTTATGTTTTAGTCAGAGAGATCTTAGGTTATGAACCACACAGACTACAAAACTACAGACAGATACATGTCCATTGTAAGGGACAGCAGCCCACATCTACCCTTTTGTTCTAAGCCTTGCTCTCTGCAAAGAGATCAGGCAGAAGTCTTTTCTCAGCAGTGTCTTTTCTCTCCGTCCTAAATGTCATGCTAGTCTTTGGGAAATCTTCCTGTCTTTTCTCCTTGGGTCTTAGAAGACTGACTTGCTTTTTCTGTATGGATTTAGGATGGACATGTGGCTTCCCTGAGCTCAGTGCACATCATGAATGAGTGAACTATCACAGACAACGTGAGAGAAAGCAACACAGAGCAATTTGCTATTCGACCAGTTCAGTTTTGTGCAGACCCCAAGACTGCATTTAAAAACTCTCATTATCAGTATGCAGCTCAATTATTTCTAAATTGTGAGGCTGCAACAAAACCAGCCCTTAAAATCACCCTCCCTTGCCCAGCTGGTACCCTACAATGCACACAAGCCCTGAACACAGTAGTCAAATCCATCTTCGCCCTTGCTCTGAGCTTTCCATCACACAAAAGTCTCATTAGTCCAGACTGAGATGCACACAACAGCACCCAGCAACCAGCAGATCCTGCTCAGAGATGAAGCAAAACAACATCAGGGGGGAGGAGTGAGGGGTTAAAAATATCTCAGAACCTCAGTCTCTCTCCCGGGCAACTTTCAATCCCATTTATTTATTTATTAATTAAAATCATTTAAGCCACAGAAACAATCTCTGGAGACATGGAGTCTCATTTAGACTTTTTGTTTTGTTTTGGGGGTTTTTTTTCTATTTTTGTTTTCCTTCCTCCTTGCTTGGAGCATCCTGGAATGATCTCTGTGTGCCTCCTGAGGGAAGACATGGCACTAGCAAACCCAGAGGCAATTTCCAGGCTCTTGTTAGGCTATGAAAGTCCCACAAGAGAGAGACTGTTTTTTCCAACTTTTCTGTCTGACCGCAGTCTAGGAAATAAGCTCTGAAGTTCTTGCCCCACTGAAGTCAATCACAAAATAGCTACAGCTTTCCTGGAAAAAAAACAACTATAGTCAAGGCTCCTCAGCTTTGAAGATGGCCTCAGAAGCAAGAGATAAACTCTGTCCACCTTCTGCTGCCCCTTGAAAAACAATCTTGAGGCATAACAGCATTAGGGTAGTGGAACTAGGTCTTGTCTGAGAAATAAAATAGAAAATATAACACCCAGGTTCAAAATGCAGTGTGACTTCCTGAGATAGAGTTGGCCCAGCAGCCACTGACAGCAGAAACGAAGGAGCCAATAAAAAGACAAATACCCAAGAAGTAGTGCAGTAAATGGCTTCATACATTTAGTTTGCAGCTTCCTAATTCAAAGCTATGACCCTTCCTCATGCCAGCAAATGAGGCAGGAAAACACTGGAAGAATAGCTCTTGATTTGGATGTTACAGTCACACATCTCAAAACTGCATCTAGATCTGGCTCCAGTTACCAGCAAGTCTCCAAGTACCTCTTCTCAGGGAAAGCATGAAGCCTGGAAGGGCTGGGGAAGGGATTGTTTCGGTTCAAAGGCCCTAAGACAGGTGGGGAGCAGAATAGGAGGAGAAGTGGCTGGTAAATCCACGGCTGATGCATGCTTACGGGGAAACTGAGGCATGGAAATATGTGCAGGTACTGGCCTGAAATCACTGAGAAACAAGGAACACCACCAGGAATATAACCCCCTCCCGCTAACTCTTTGTTTAGTGCCAGGATGCCAACACCTTCAACCTCCTTTCAATGAAGACACATCTTTATCCCTTCCTGAAAACTACTTTACTTCTGCTTCAGCTCTATTCAGCTACATCGAGTCCTTTTCCAGGTACAGGGATCACTACACACCTCTGACAAAAAGCTCTGCATCGCCGAAGTGCTTTATAAGGCCCTTCCTTTGCCTACATCTCATTCTTGTTTTTCCTTTCTCTTCTTTTTCCTTTTTTTTTTTCCCTCCACAGCCCCTCACATTATTCATCATAATCATAAAACATTCATTTGCGCTTTTGACCAATTGGAAGACCCTCACGGGAGGCCATAAAGGGGGGGTGTCAGGGTTATAATGAATGTAAATGCCAGGTGTTTAAGCTGGATAATGTGCAATTTGCAACTCAAGCAATCTGCACAATAAGCAAACCTAACGTTATGGTACCTGATAGGGGCACGATGGCCATTCTGAGAGAATGAAACATTTTACGACCTCTATGTTGCCCTGATCTCATGATCTAATAATAGTCCAGACAAAATTAGTTCCTGCTATAATGTCTTTGAATGTTTGGGGGGAGGTGGATGGGGAGGTGGGATTGCAAGGAGTTGGAGAGGGGGATGAAAATTATATCAGGTGGCTGAGCTGAAGTTTCAGAGGATCAAAGGGAATTGTGAGCTGGATGTGCTATTTAAGACAATAACCTTCTGCTGAAAGTGAGGAGGTCAAAGACAGGTCTTTCATAACTATCTCGCACACACATATAGACGTGTACACAGAGCAGTTCCCCAGGATTTGGCTGCGGATGAATTAAAAATAGGTTGATCGTTGTGAAAGGACTGATTTTCTGGCAGTGTAGGGCTGGACAGCCGATTCCCCAAGGCCTAATGGAGTGTCATTGCTCAGAAATTAGCTAATCTCGGGCTGGAAATAACAGTGAAGAGGGGTTATTCCCATCTCTCTCCCCTCATCCCAAAAGCGAGTTTCATTTTCTTTCTTCCCTGCATGACCAGGTCTGGCTCGGCAAGGGAAGGAGAAAGGCAGGTCTCCATCCATTCCTCTCAGCCCACCAAAGAAATAAGTGTAGTGTCTGCTCTGCTCTGGAGGAAGGGGCACCCTGAGAAAAGCCTCTCCTCTTTTCTCTGCAGTCTGTGCAGCGCTCTTTAAAATGCTGCTCAGATTGTGAGGAACATTGGAAGGAAAGACAAAGGGAAAAAATATCTTCCCAACAGATTGTTGAAAGCCTCAGAAAGGGCAGTTCCCTTTGGGGAACTCGATCAGGTTTGTTGCTCTAACCCACATGATATAAACACTTTCCTCTCATGGTACAGCAACTCCAGGCAGTGCTCACTGCACCTCCACGGAGCAGGAGGGGAGTGCAAAGGCTAACCTGCTGCCTAGGGAGAGCTGTGGAAACTGCAGCCTGGCTGAACACCACCAAAGAATCCTGCTTACCCTTTCCTATCTCCACTTCTTGGCTTCTCTTTGTCCTGCCCAGCCCAGCCATTGCTCCTTGGGGTGAGTCTCAGGACAGGCATATGGCTTTGGGCACTGTGGTGCTCAGCCACAGCCACTTTACTCCATCTAACATCAGCAGCCGTGGAAATGCTGCCTGACCTTTGGATATCACTGTTTCTGTCCACCCTGTACTGCAAATGCCACTTCATGAAGGCATCAAAAGCACTTCAGAAATGGTAACGTGTTGTTTTTTCCTCTCTAAAGTAATGTTGCGGCTCAGCACAGCCTTGAGAGCACTGTCCAGCAAGCTGGATGTAGTCCAAGTGTCCACATCTATTTAAATTTTATTTCACAATGTGGCTTTTATATTTTTTTCTTTTACTTGAATCTAGAAGAGAAACATTAAAGTTGTTGGTTTGGATTTGTTTCTTTTTTTTTTTTTCTTTTCCCTAAATACTTTATGATAGATTCTTCCTCTATGTCACTTATGTTTACTGTTGAGTAGAAACATGTGCATGTGTGGCAGGTAGATAAATATCCCACCTGTCTGACAGACCCAGATAGTTGGGTTTGATTATGATGTTGCAGAACCGAGTTCACCACCCCCACTCTTGAGGGAAAACAGACATTCTGCTCTCATGAGAGTTCTGGTTTGCTTGTCACAGGGAACTCACTTTCAGGTAATTTCTATTGGACTAATCTAATTTTAAATTTACAAGTTTTTGCACCAACCCTCATTAACATTTTTAGAGTTTTAGGAGAGAAATGATGATAATTTAGTCACAAACTCTCCCTGAGAAGTTCCCATCAGAAATTTCACGGATACATGAATACAATAATTGCCAAACAAGCTGTGATCAAATTTGGCTTGGTGTAGTTTTGTGGGTGTGTTTTTTCCCCTGAACCTCTGTAAAATCAAAGGAAGAAGCCAAATGCAAAGAAGGATTTGCCATGGGGCTGATGTGTTTACCAGCATCCTGCTGCATCTTCTACTCGAGGCCTCTCAGAGTTCCCTCAACCATTTTTTCTTGCTGAATTTTTCTAAGTGGATCCAGGCTCCCTTCCTTGCAACTTTCTTCTCCTTCTGAAGTCTATAGATTTTGTTCTCAACACTATTTTCTAGACTATACATCAAAGTCTGCAGCCTGGCATACCTTCCTTCCATTCCCAAATCCAGCTTCCCACAGGCCTTTCCCCTGACATTTGCCCACCCTTGTGCACTTAGCTCTCTCAAAACGTGGAGAAATCAACTGCATGCCATTGCACTCCAACTTTTACTTTAGATGTAGAAGACAGAACATGACCAATTTCTTGGTTATATACTGACCCATGATGAGACCCCTGAACGTCAGGCTGTTCTAATCCTCTTTACCACCTGAAACCTCTGAATGCTGAGGTCTCAGAAACCACTCAGTGCTGCAGCTGGTCTCTATGAATTCATTAACTTCAGCTGACCTGCAAATAATAACATATATTTGCAGCCAGACTTATCTCTAGAGTTCTAAAAAATAAAATCCTGGGAGGGGCAGAATTACTGAAACTGTTTTACTAAAACTGTTGTAAATTTGGAAGAGTTACCCATTCTGTGCAACACAGGATACAGGCTAAAGTTACTTCTTGTCCTTCAAGCTCCATCTCAGTCCTTGATGATGGAATCTTCTTCCCAGACCGGCATCAGGTATCTAACATATGCTGCCAAAGGGATTTAGGCACTGAATAGCAGAACATGGCAAAACTAACAACTCCTTTCTTGTTGACCTGTGTTTCAACAACATAGCCCTAAGCGACTGACATTTTACCAGAACAGGGATGAAAGATAGCTTGCCTGATTTGCTCTTATAATTTCCTGGTTTGGCTTTTTAATTGCATGTGTGTGGGAAAAAATACACCAGATCTTGGCAGGGAAAAAGTGCCCCTTCAGAACCTGAATTTTGCAGATTTTATTTTCTGGAGCAGATGATGGTCTTTGTTTATAAGAAAAATTAGGCCAAATCCAACATTTTCACAGATGGAGGAGCCTGAATTATTTATCAGAGGTTCATGATTTTTCTCTCTTTTTTTTTTTTTTCTAACTGGTAAATAATCAAGTCCAAAAAGGCTGATATTTATTTCAAGACTGGGATCAACTCCACACCAGCAAAGCTAAAACAATTTCTCTTCATTTTACTCCCTCTCTTTTTCTCTCCCTCACTTCTCTTGGAGATATTCCACTTGTATAAATAATTAAAGATTCATTGGCCAAGAAAGAAGGAGGAAAAGAAAAAGAGACACTGACTTTTTGGTGTTGCAGTTGAAACACAGAAAGAAAAAGGTTTCATACAATTGAGAACAAACAAAATGGCATAATTTAGCTAGTTCCAGCTGTTTCAATCGAGGACACAAGGAACACTGAAGTAGAGACTGATGAGATAATATGTTCCCATGGAAACTTTCATCCTAATGCCTAATCACTGAAAGGTTGGTTTAATTCATGCTTTTGAAAGCTTTGCATTACTCTGTCTTAAAATGTTTCCTTTTTTTTATTTACTAGTTTCTATATGCATTTTTCTCTTCTTTTCTGTGTTTAAAGCCTATAAAAATTATTCTCATTGACTGTAATTGTATAGCAATGAGCTCCTCTGGATCACAGTCTGTAGAGACACAAACATCCCTGGAACAAGAATGGGAAACATGTTTACTCTAGGTGCCAAATGAGTTGTAAAAAGTTTTTATTTTATTTTTCAACCTGTACCCTCTCCCAAAGCCAATGAAGTTGTAGAATACTTCGGAAAATTGAAAGAGGTGCAACAGTAGAAGGAACAAAGAAAGAAAACCAACTAGGAACTCTTCTGAATTGAGGCTAATGTGAATTAAGAAGTAATTTGCACTGATGTCCTACACTGGGGTAGAGATGCAGGTTAGGTTATATTCAGATTAGTCATGAGGAATGCTGGACAAAACCCCATGGGAAAATGCAATCCTAATTAGCTGGCTCTACCCATATCATACCAGCCTGGAGATTCCCAAACCATCTTCTTGGGTCCACATCTAAGTTTTTAACTCTGCTCTACCAAAAAAGAAATCAACCAACCAACTCCCCCTAACATATTACTGCAGATCTCGCACTCAGAGAAGACTGGATTCAGTTAGCAAAGATCAGTTTCACAGGAAGGAACCATAACATGGGGCTAGCTAAAAAATAAATAAATAAATGAATAAATAATTACTGCATGTGAAACACCTCATTTAACTCTAGAACTTACTCTTTGATGAAAAGGGATTATACATCCAGAAGAAAATACTTGGAGAATATTGTGCGATTACTGTAGGTGATGCCTTGCCACTTGAAAAGAACTGCAGGACTTCCTGGAGTTTGAAGAAAGGTTAGAACCCTTATCCTTGCCACAGGAGTGTGACATGGTAGCCCTCATTCACACACGTAAGTCCAGGCTTTGACAGTGCCTCCTGTGAAATACCCAGTAACTTATTTTTAGCACAAAGCAAAAAGTAAAGGGAGAGTTGTGAGAGATCATTACTTGAAATTTAGCGAAGACTTGGCACAACAACCAGAAAAAAAGCCCAACTGATCAGTCTGCCCAAAGTCCTGCAGATGCACTCCTGTCAAAGCAGCTGAAACTAAATTGGTTTTCTCGTTGATGGCCATTAAACCTCAGTTATGCTCCACTGATTAGTTGATCTAATGGAGAGGTCAATTTTCATGAAAAGTGGTGGATAGGAGAGCTAAGGAGACGGGTCATTTTTCATTCAAGTATCTGGCTTTGGCTTTAAAAGAAATTGTCTTGCAAGAAGAGTGAGATAAATACAGAAAAGTTTAATGAATGTTCTAACCTCTTTCCTTATAAACTTCAACTCTATCACACTATTATGCTTTGCTTAATCTCAAAGAAATAACCTCAGAAAAAAACCAGGGTGATGTCTGGACTAATCACAATCACAGTACAACAAATAATACACTGGCCAGAAATTTATCAAACGTCCCACTTGAACTCCAGAAACTTTTTCCCAAGCTCATCTTCTTGCCAAGCTCTGCTAGCTCCCCTGGAGAAGGGGAGAGGAGTGCTTCCCAGGGACGTGTGGCAAGGGAACATTTCCACCTAGATAATTGTGAGTTTTCTCACCCAGGGATTAGGTACAGGCTTTGCACACTGTTGCAGAACAAGGAATTTGGCTATTCAAATGGATTTGAGAACACACTAATTAAATAATTCTTCCATGCCAATTTCATCAGTTTCTTTTTTACAGATACAAATTCAAATCAGGATATTTAATTTAGCAAAAGAAGCTAGATATATTTTCTGAGATCCAAATAAATAGCAATTCCAAGTTAAAAAATGAAAAAAAAATCATAGGTCTTTGAACTACCAAATAAATTTAAAGAACATTTTGTAATTAAACGTGCATTTTGCCAAGGATAGCATGACAGAACCAATTGAGTAGCACTCCTCTGCAAATATTTCTGCTCTAGCTGACTGTATCTACAAAACTAAAACTTTGTGAGATTTTTTCTTTGAATGAAATGTCAGTGATAAACTAGGATAAAACTCAGTATGTAGCTAAAAGGCTCTTATTACGTACCATTTTACTGTCTTCACTCAGTAATTGCAATTACAAATTACTGTAGCTTTACAGTCACCAATCTGAGATTAAATACTTGGGAAAACTACTGAATGGACATTCCAAAGTAAATGGTCTCTGCCCTAGTTTCCTAATAATTTAGTCATTGAAATGCTGGGACAAAACAGAATGGGGTGGGCTGAGAAGTCTGGTACAGTGAAAGGAAAGGAATTTGCTAGGCAATACAAAATCACAAATTGTCACTTAATCATCACAGGACACGTGGTGAACACCTCAAAGGCACAGATTATTCATGTGGAAGTGTCCTAGTGCTGTACATTACGGCCTGTATTTGGCAGGCTTTGAAAGCTCGACAGACTTTTCTCCATATGCGTTACTTAACCGGGAACCATAATTTTCAAGACAAATATAGTATTTCAGAACAAACACGGGAGTGAAGGAGCACTCTGGACACATCAATTTCTTATAGCAAATTTAACTTGCTCCCTCAAATGTTCACATGGAGCAGCACATGGGTTGCAGAGACAGAAACAAAAGATACCCTACCAGAACACTGCCCCACTCGCTCTGCTGAGGAGATGATGACAAACAATATTGGCTACAGGTGACATAATAGCCCTGCTGATCTGGGTACTTTTGGAAAGTGTTTGGATACAGTAATGACTAGACAAGAAAGCTGGAATTGACAAGAACAGCATGACTGGTAAAAGTACGCTTAAGGAGGAATTCGAGACGAATAAGATAGGAGGTTTGGAAAAGGTGGTACCAAAATAATCCAACCTGGCTCAGCATCCTTGGTGTTCAGGGGACACTCCTGCTCCAGCCTAGAGCAGCCATCACCACCTGTCTGTGCTGCTCTTCTTTCCAACAAAGTGCAAAATCGGCATTTGGGTTTGAAAGCCCCATTCCAAAGCACCTGAAATTTGTGTCTGCAATTTTAATTGACTGAGAGACCCTTAAAACGAGGGAGCTAAGCACAGCCTGCAGGTACACAATGCCCGACAGCCAGTGTTAACAAGGACATACTTAGCTTGCCTAGAGAAACAAACAAGGACAGAATTGATAACTATTTCATGAATGAGCTGTAACATGTTGCTTTAAAAAGATGCTGTCAGATGAAAGATACAAACAAAACAACACATGTTATTGAAGGGCAGTTGCTATTATCTGGGCTATTAGCAAATGGAAAAAACTATTAAAGCAGAAACAGTGTTAGAAATCTAATTCACTTTTCAGCATTAACACTATTTACTGCTTCACTCTTCTCTTAAGTTGGAACAGAGAAAACGGACTAATCAATTTTCTGTCCTAGTGCTAACACAACTTCTTAGCAGGGCCTGAAACTGTGGTTTTGGACTGTATACTGAGAGCTTACAAAGTAGATAGACATGATCTCAGCAGAGAAAAGGGGGTGTAATGGATGGGGGAAGTTTAAAAGAATGTTGACAACAACAGGGGTCTCAGTTAATGCCATCATTTCTGCAGAAATTTTAAATTTCCCTGTAATTTACAGTAATTTTTTATTTTCCACTTCCATTTAGAGTGCCAAAAAATGATCAGCAATGATCAATGCTCCACATTGTTCCCAGAACAAAACATATTCTCTCTCATTCACTATCATATAGATAGACAAGATACCTAATCAATTTGTGAAACCAAATACCACCCTTCTCCTTAACTCCTCCTTTTCATAATGTTTTCATGTTCCACTCAGGGCTTCTAAAGCAACTCTGTGGTGCAGACAAAACCCATCTCCTGAATTCTATTCCTCTAAAATCTCATTTCTTATGGTCACAGCCAACTTTACCATCAGCGGACCCTTTGAATGGTGCTGACTGTAAAAGGGAAATGAAAAAAGAAGAGGTAACATGGCATCCAGGGCAAAAAGAGGAAAAAAAAATCCCCATAAATTAAAATATGGATTTGTAATATTACTGACTTTCTATTTCTAAAGTTTGAAAATGTCTATGCTGAATTTAAGTTCGTGTAAAACCATGAGCATTTGAAGCACAGGATAAGCACTTTAAATGCAAGCCAAAGGAAAACAATATGCCCTTAGTACTATTTCCATTTAAACTGCTTAGCCACACACTTGCAGACATGAAACAACTCCACTGAGGTCCTCCTGCACTCAGGAAATTCTTCCTGAGTCACTGACCATCATTTAAAGGGCACATCTCAGCCCAGTGTCCAGCGTGAATTTTTCAAATTAGCCTACAGTTGCTGCCTCTGCAGTACACAATTGTGCTCAAAATCCCTGAGCTTTTCAGAAAGGCCCTTAAGCCCATTTAGCATTCAAAAAAACCACCAAACCACAAATATATGCTTACTTTATTTCACATGCTGTGCAAACACGTACACAGGTCCTACAAAAATGAGACACCACCTCCCTCCAAGGCTCTCTGTTAGGCTTGCACGCCTTTCTGAGAGAGCTGCTGTGATTCAGCCCAAGTGACTGGGGCCTGGTGCAGGAATCACTGTAATCCCGTGGCCTCTACTACATCCAGAAGGTCAGGATAAATGATGTGCTCTGTCCTCAAAAATCCTCTGAGTCCTTAGGATTGAGGTAGGCATGGGAGAGCCTTTTGCGACGGGTGGTTCAGATAAACATCCTAACAGCATGATAGCGTTGGCTTAACCCCAAAGCTATGTCAGCTGTTTCTACTGTCCAGAGACCTTTGTGTACCAGGGATGTGAAAGTCCTGCCAACATCAGAGGCATCTACTACAGAGCCCGCCTCGTCATCCCTCCTTGAAACTCACCTTTGCAGTGACACTTCCAAACCACTCAACACCCACGAGGCAGCCAGTGTGCTATCACTGCAACTTCCCAACCAAATCATAATCCGCTCTATATTACCTTGCTCTCCCTCCATCTGTTTGCTGTGGCCTCTCTCAGGCGTTCACATCTCCGAGCAGTTCAGGTCAAGGACCATCTTTTCATTTTGCATGTGGTAAGCACTTAGTAGTCCAGGACTTTTACCTTCAAACAGGACCTCCTGTGCCCATGGCAATGTATGCTATAATAAACCAACAACAGCAGCAGTCCTGAGGACTGGCCCAACTGTGAAGTACGACCAGAGTAGCCTGTGCCAGCCTCAAATTGCTTCAGGTTATCCACTCACTGTTGCTCACAGCACAGCAGAGATGCTGCAGTGACACCAGAGCAGTTTCACCCCCCAGAAGCATGACACACACCTCACAGACACAGACGGAAATCCATCCCTCCTCCTGAGCCATGTCCTTGAGCTTGGTCCCTTTGGACACCACTTCCATCAGTTCAGTGCAGTCAGGACTGGAATCCTTGGGTCTGTGCCACAAATGAGCGGAAAAATCCATCAAGTTACTAATGTGGATTTAAAAATAAATTTACACTAATTTCCCACCTTAAAAACAATGGCAGCAATAGAAATCGCTACTTTCTTATATCACTGCCACATATCTGAAAACGTGCAGCATTAACTAAAGTCTCCATTTTTCTTCTTCTTTTAATTAAAACGAAACAAACCCCTTTGGTCATCTATGATTTAAAAAAAAAAGGATAAAAAAAATAGTTGTGAAATTACATTGGAGAAGTTATTTTATCCTGTTCCAGTACACTGAAAGCTCCATTTTCTCCAGAGGAATAAATTAAAGAAGGTCTTGTTCTTCTGTTTATTTTAGAAAGAATAGGTGATGGCTCAAATAAGCCCTTAAGAAGAGGGTATCATGTTCCCTCAAAGTGCTTTTGCAGGTATCCTCTCCTCTGGTCTATATCAGGCCAGCTCTGCCCACTTCAGAACAGGTGATATTTTTCTCCATACTTTCCCCACCTTTCTGCCTGCTTCTGTATTAACCTTTCCAGAGAAGGGTTTGACTTTTACATATTTTTACTGTATCTACTTCAGCAGGTCTACACCCACAGAAAATTTGGTGTTCCCAGATTTTTGCTGGTGTCCCATGCAGTGATTACCACCGTTAAACCCAAGGCATATTCATATGTTTTTTTAAGGCTTTGTAAGATACCAAAGCAAAGGGCTGCGATGGGATCCAGTTCTACTCTCTGGGAAGCCCTGTCCACTCACTCCAGTATAGACCGCAAGAACCTGGCCTTGAATATTGTGCCCACAGAAGCCTAGGTTTAGATCAAGGTTGTGCATGAGTAAATCCTTCTCTTTTCAGGACGTTCAAGTGCACCTTTAGCTATGCATAGAGCATGTGTTTCAGTCTTGTCCAAAAAAAGGTTTGATTTCCCAAACTAGCGCCGCAATTTATAGGCAGGACTATGCTGTTCGTGTAACTTTGATTTTCTTTTTTTCTCCTAAATCCTTTGTTTTACTATCACTGCATGTACATGGAAAGGCAACCTTAAAAAGGCAACCTTAAAATTGTATAGGGTCTCTCCTATATATTTTACAGTTTCAATCTGATTATTTTTGAACCAGCCTGGTGATTTTGAGCTCCCTGACACCGTTCTTGCTTTCCAAGCTGGGGATTCAAACATGCCACCTGGCAAACACAGCACCAACCCAGGTTTTGTGGCAGAGCTGCCAGTGAGTCTTTGGGTAACACTCTTAAATCAGCCACAAACCAGCTGTCCCAGACTGTAAGGAAGCATGCTGGGCTGCTGAAACTCTTCTCCTGAGCGGACATAAAATTGAGTCGTGTCCACTTGAGGGTAGGAATGCTGCAGGGTGTTTTGCACAAGCATGCCCCAGTGATCAGGAACAAATTCTTTCCTTTCAGTCTATCCCTCTGGATTCTATGCACAGGGTTATGACTGTATAAATATTCTAGGGACCTGGGACTTGGGGGCTGAGTTAAGGAGTAGGAAGCCAAAGAAAATACATTTTAACTAGCAAGGACAGTTGCTTCTCCTCTTTCTGTCACCTTGTGGGCTTTTGCAATAGAAGAGATATTTTATTTGTGTTTAATAAAGCCCAGCAGTAGAGCTGCTTATGAATCAAGCCGCATCATGCATGGAGCTAGAAAAAATATATATTGGGATTTTCTAGCTCGCTAGAGTTATTAATCTGGCTCAAAGCCTGCAGTAGGATTTAATATATTTAGTGAAATTGCAGGCCTTTGCCCCTGTCTTTTCGCTAAGACAACAACATACATACGCCATATTAGATTCCATTTTTTGTACATTTCAGATAAGGAGTGGATTAAATAATGAATGAGATTCCCATTAGCTTGAAATTTTGCTTATTTCAGGCAACCTCCTCCTCCCCCCCCCCCTTTTTTTTTAATCAAAATGACTCCACTGTGGAATATTTTTGCATTGATTTGAAAGGGTTTTTTTACGCGCTCATTAAATTTGCATTTACACATCTGACAATACCTTTTTTTTGTGTCCCAGACACTGAACACTGCACTAGGAAGAAAAAAAAAAAAGAAAAAGAAGAAACCCCCTCTGCTTTTGCCCTGAATTGTGTGAAATCTTTCTCTGAAAGAGTGCGTAAGGCTCGGAAGGTCTTAGGGATTTCCCTTTGCTTGACAAAGTCAAGAGAATGACTCCAGCATGGGTTTGAGGGGCATCAGATGGGGGTCACTGTAATTGATATGAGACACAGGAGACACTGCTGCTTTCCATCCTGCATGCTCTCTCCAGATTTGTATGGCACTGTTGCAAAGCACATTCTGGCATTCCTGCCTCCAGGACCTCAAGAGCTGGCTTTCCACCACCCTACTAAGAAGATATCCTTCCTTGGGCTGGTGCTGGATAACTCCTGTTAAGTTCAGAAAGCTCTAATACAGAGCTGTGAAGTGATCACAGGCTGGAAGGCAGAGATTATTTACCAAGTAAATGGCATGTTTTCCAGTGTTATTCTGAATATAAGTCCCTGCCGTGAGACGACAGCCGCATCTTCTGCTGAAGCTGCCCAGGAAAAAGTTCAACCAATCCGTTTGTCTTCAGAAATATCAGCAATAGCTGACCAACAACTGGCTCACACACCACTCGACCAGGCAAAATGGTCAAGATCTCTCCAAGTTACTACTGCCAGAGTTCCAAAGCCATTTATGGTTAGACAAGGATTTTAGCCATCTTGGCTTCACATATTGGAGGGAAAACTCTCTCTGCACTAAGGCTTTTATCAAAGAGCAGTACAGGGTGGAAAAAAAAAAGTGATCCTTCCCTATTGCCTTGAAACACTGGATGCAGGAATCATTGTGCCACCATTCTCCTCTTCTCACTATTAAAATGCTATATAAATATTTATCATCGTTATCATACCCTTAACAAAATTCTCCTGATATTCAGCTGAAAATTTCCTTTGCTTAATTTCCTACTACAACTTCTAATAAATCTTCTTTTGTACTATCATAAGCAGTTCATCTCCTGCCTTGGAATTTACATCCTTGTATGTACACGGAGATAAATATCACACTCTCTTCCTCCCCCCTACCCCCAGTCATCCCTTAGCCAAGCTACACATATTTGGTTCCTTTTAATCTCTCCTCGTAAGTCAACACCACACAGGCCCTTCATCATTTTTGTGGCTCTTGTCTGAACTTCCTTCAATTTGCGCACATCTCACTGGTGAGAAGATGCCAAAATGGAAAAAAATGGGATAAAGCTACTTTCTGCTGTACTGCAGACTTGCTACTGACACTGTGCAAGGATCTCTCCATAGCCCATGGGGCAGGGGCATGCGTCCTGGAGGCAGGTGTCCTCCATCAGGATATTCAGCTGACAGGAAACAGCACTCTGAAACTTCACGTAAAAATAAACCTATCCTGGTCTTATACCAGTCATGGATTTTTTTCCTCCCAGTCACCAAAAAAACAACAAAAAAAACAAACTCAAAAAAACCCAACCAAACTAAAACAAAACCAAACAAAAAAACACCTCCCAAAAAAACCCCAAAAAGAAAATGTGATCTAGTGTTAGGAATAGGAACTGATGAGCAAGCTGTCTTAGGGAACAACCACACCTAGGCTCTGTCCCTCCCTTCTCCACTTAAATACCCTTCCGGTCCGGGACTGTGCAACTCAGTGACAAAGGAAAAGGTCCTGAGTGACTGCATTTCTCTTCATTTCAGGGAGCTGCAGGCTTGGTTCAGTAGAGCAGATAAAGCACTGAGATCCTCAGCCAGGCGTGCAAATCCTTTCTTAGCTTTTGGGATATACTGGCTTCTCTCAGGCTGCTTAAGGAACAAATGCAGTCAGCACAGTAATGACCTACCACCCAACACATAATTATGTATTTTCACCACTGCAACGTCCTCAAAATATTCTTTTTGAGTCAGAAAATCTCTGTGTTGGGTGCTACACAGGCAAGGCGCAGAGCAAACAGCCAGCTGCCTCTCCACACACACAAACTGTTTCGGCTCAGTGCCAACAAATGGCAGAGGTGTACAAAAGGACAGTTTTGTTCAGCCTGAAAATCAGTGATTTCCACATCGTGCCAGCTGACTATGGTTACTGGAGTTTTATTTACAGCAGTATGAGAGCTTTTTAATTGTGCAGGAAATAAACTACCAAAGGGCTCCTCCCCTTCATCTCCTTTTTGCAGAAGAAAGATTTAGTTTACAAATCTAGCCCGTAACAGATCCTTTGCACTTTTATTTTTCCACCCAAAGATATACTGATTATTTACAAACACAATTAAATGTGGAGAGGAGGGACTGTAAATTGCAGGTACTCAAGAGAAAGGTCTACCAGCCCAAATTTAAAAGCTGTATTCAGTGAGCATAAAGTGCAGCAGCTCCCACGCACTTTAGTGCACAACCACTTTGCAGAAAGGGAGAGAACAGGGTGAAAATCATAAAGAGTTGGAGAAGTCAAGTCACTTGGGTTCTTTCATGTTTCAGTCACTGTGTGACAATATTAAGCCATTAACCATCCTTGGAATTCAGCAATTTTGCACATAAACAGGCACATCTCCCCTCTGCAGAATGTTTTAGAGGTAAATCAAACATATTAGAGAGGGCATGGTAAAGGTAAATGAATGACCTGTGTTTCCATGCCTCCCTCTATTCCTACTTGGCTAACATGTGGACAATATAGGGGTTCAAATGCATTCAGATGCATGTGCCACAGGACAAGGAGAAGGTTTATTTCCAGAGTTAGGTTGAATTTCCCACTGATCAGGATGGCCAGGTGTCTCCTTGGGCCCCTATGCTTCTGCCCAAGTGTTACCATGGACTTGCACCCACAGTCCACACTACTCCTTAGAGCTGAAGCTCCCACA